>CM068832.1:41295159-41806881 GCA_028554795.2 Sinohyriopsis cumingii
CCTTGGTATGGTCTCGAATTCAGCCTTCAACGGAGCCTTCAAAGAAAATCCTTTCAACTTTCAAAACTTCAACGTGAAGAAAATCGAAGTCAGTCGCGATGGCAAGACCTTGTGTACCAGACCTTTCGAACCTGACTTCAGTGAGAAGAAGATGAATTACTTGAGATCGTACTTGTCCCTGTACGAAGCTACCGGACAGTTAGGAACCAACACCAGTCACGGCATTACGTACGAAGATTATGCAGGAGGCTATGCTTTGTGGGCTTTTGATTTCACTCCAGACCAAGGCAGCGACGAGGGACATTTCCACCCTATAAAATCTGGCCAGATTCGTGTGGAACTTCAGTTTGCAAAGCCACTGGACAAGACAGTGAACGTCATCCTGTATGCCGAATTCGATAATACCATAGAAATCAAGAGTTTGAGAGAAGTCATTCTAGATTATTAGAAACCATGGAAGACTGTTATCCCTCTTTACCTAGTGGAGAAAGTTTGGAGATGGAATGTGAGGAGACCGTGGAAAAAGAAGAATCCCAAGACAAAGACGAAGAAGTTGTCATGATGAAGTCGAGATGGCCAGAACAAGAAGCCCATTTAGTCTGCTGTTTTGCCAAACACTTGGTGGAAAAAATGACGGAATTGATCAAGAAAAATTGCTATGGATGTCAAAACGATCATCCCAGTCAAATTCAACACGATAAATGCCTGATGTTGAGTCAAGAAGAAAAATTGGACGAGTATCTGGACGAAGCTTGGAGTCTCATCTCGAACAAAGACGTGTTGCACCAGTGCTATAAAGACTTGCGTGAACATTCTTGTCCACCATTAACCACTCAAGAGATCCATCGTATCGAAGCTCTCCTGAATCAGAGTGAGGAAACAGAACGAATAACCGTTTATTCGTCAGACATTTTCAAGCAAAAAGTCAGGATCGAATTGACGACTTACTATTACCTGTGAAGAAGTAAAAAAAGCACACACAAATCAATGGATACCTGGGAACTTTATTACCTTTTGAACCACAGTTCGTATACGGCTTCTTTGAATCCTGTCGTCTGTGCTAAAGATGAACTCCCTCATCGCAAACCTAAAGACCATCAAGCTTACGTGATCAACACGGACGACAGTCATCTCCCAGGAACCCACTGGGTAGCCGTTTACTTTCCTCAAGAAGGATGTGTGGAATATTTCGATTCGTACGGATTGCCCCCTTTGGAAGACGATATCATCGACTTTATGAGAAGAAATGCTCAAACCACCCGATTCAATAACGTGAAATTACAAGGCACAGATTCCTTGGTGTGTGGACAGTACTGTGTGTATTTTCTGCATCATCGCAGCCTGGGCTATTCCTTAGAACATTTAGTGACTCATTTTGATCCTCGTTCTTCTTCTAGAAACGATGTGAAAGTAGATCGATGGTTTTGTGACCATTATGCTTATCTTTTGTCTCAAGCTAGGAAACGTAGTGTCCATCAATGGCCTAATGATTTCCAACAGTGGAAATCACAATTTCATTCACAACGTTGTCAGCCCTGTTTAAAGTAGATCGTCAATTGAGAAAAAAATGTTTGTGATTTGAAAAGATTGTTTGATGTTATATTGTTGGATTATTGTTTAAAAAATGTTACAGTTGTTGTTGGTTAGTGTTAAGTGATTTTTGAATAAAAAATGTGTTTTGAAAAAAATGCCTTTGTCTTTTGTTTAGCTATAAGAATGTTGGATTGATGCTCTTTCATTTCTTACTATCCCTCTCATGACACTCACTGAACGTTGCGGCTCGAAAACCGTGTGGGGGATGTTTTCCTTCACGTCCGCGCTTTGACTTTAAGAACCGGGGGTTGTTTCCAGTCTAACCATCCATTGTCGACTCATCCTCCTACGAAGATGTGCTCCAAACTAGCTAAGCTCAACGAAGCCTACGTGAATTTGCATAGGGTCAGACACAGTCTGATACCGAAGCCAGAAGAAATAGAGAATGTGAGAATGTTAAAAGTCACTGAAGACCTGATAGAAGAGCTCTTCAGAGAAGAAATGAACAGGGAGAAGGAAGAATGGACAGAGAAGTACAGACTTCAGAGACAGCAGCAACAGCAGCAACAGCAACAACAACAGCAGCAGCAACCTGAAGCTGACAGAGGCTTTGTCGATTGTCGTATCGACACCAAAGAGTTCTTCTTCTCTTTCCGAAGAAGCAGACCTATCACCAGAAAGTCTATCCTCAGAGGACATCGCATTCTTAGAAACTAAAAAAGAATGCCATAGCAAACAAAAAAAACAGCCCTTTTCAGGGCTACCCAATACTCTAGAAAAGAAATAACGATCGATTTGCCAATGTGTGTAGGTAGCGTAGTGTGAAAATAAACACTAACTCTTTTTTTAAAAAAATGTGAGAGTATGTGTTTGTGTGTTAGTGTGTTTGTAAGTGCTCATGTAGGTTGGTATGGATAGTAGATTAAAATCATGTTTTTTGGTGTTCGAGGTGTATATTTGGAGTTAGATTGGATTGCTTTGCGTATGTGAATAGTCTATTGAAGTGATTTATAAAAAATTTTAAAATAGTGATGGGTAGCATAAAAAGTGAGTGTTTCTTTTAGGTCCGCGCGTTGTTTTTTGGTCATGATCTAGGTAAGATCAATTTTATGTTTTTAGGGGGATGTTTTCCATCACGTCCGCGCTTTCAGTATAAATTGAAACTCGCTTGGCAGTCTAGCTACCCTTGTTGATTGATCAACACCAGAAAAATGAACACCAGAATTGTGAAACTGTTAGAACTCCAGATGCACCTGGAATATGCCAGGCGCATAGTAAATGAACTATCAGCGGAGGCTATCGTAGAAGAAGCAAGAATAAAGAAGGAAGAGGAGGAGAGAAGAGAGAGGGAAGAAGAGGAAAAGAAAAGAGAGGAGAGGATGTCGTGCAATATTCCCGAGACAGAAGATTGGGGTGCTGAAGCGAATCATCCTCCCTCTGCGCTCCCCAGAAGAAAGGTGAAAGGAGACTGGGGAAGAAGATGCGTGTGTGGCGCCAGGCCAGGAAGGTGCAACCATTAGATAGGTGCATCTGGAGTTTAAAAAACAGCCCTTTTCAGGGCTACCCAATACTCTAGAAAAGAAATAACTATCAATTTGCCAATGTGAGTAGGTAGAGTAGTGTGAATATAAACACTAACTCTTTATTGATAGTGAGAGTGTATGTGTTTGTGTGTTTGTGTTTGTAACTACTCACGTAAGTTAGTGTGAATAGTAGATTATGGGTTTCTTTATTGTTTCTTAGCGTATGTGAAGAGTATAGTTTGGGTTTTATTATATGAAATGAGAAAGTAGGGGATGTTTTCCTTCACGTCCGCGCGTTGTTTTTCGGTCATGATCTAGGTAAGATCAATTTTATGTTTTTAGGGGATGTTTTCCATCACGTCCGCGCTTTCAGTATAAAACTAACAGTGTTGGTCATTGGAGCCCATTCTACGGAATAAGCAAACAAGAAGATGCCAGCAGCTTCAGCTTTATACAACGATCTTACGGGAAGTTGGTATTGGATGGTAGATGGATTGAGTGTAGCAGAAAGGGTTGAACAGGAATGGAGGTATGCAGTGACAAAAGGCTTCGTCTCAAGACAAGTAACCAGCCTCCACTTATCCGTAAATATTGTAAAAGAAATGATAGAGGATGAGGAGAAGAGAATCAGAGGTTTAATTAACCCACCGTATGTGAAAGTGGGTAAGTTAAAAGAAGCAATAGATCATGTGACGAGTGCAAGGTGCTTTCTAGAAGACATTGTAGAATGGACAGATTGGTGTTTCGCGAAGTGGGGGTTAGAAAAACTTAAGAAAGCTGAAGAACTAATGAGGAATGTGCTGACCGAAGAGGTCAAGAAGATCAAAGAAAAGTGGTCAAAGGAAAGAAAAGAAGAAGAAAATAGAAAAAAAGGATGAACTAGAAAAACTGAACACAAACTGAATGAAAATCCAAGAGAAGTTCCGGGCCATGGGCCACCCGGACTGGATGCCGGAAACAGAAAAGAAGAAGAAAGGAATGATGGACAAAATAAGAGGATGGTGGAAGAAGTTAAGAAGTTAAAAGAAGAAGAAGAAAAACCCAAAGGCCCTTTTCAGGGCCAGCCATATTTCTCGAAAAGAGATAGCCTTTCAATTGCCTACCCCTTTTTTTTAAAAATTTTTAAACAAAAAAAAATCCCATGTTCCATTCCCCTTGTCCCTAAACAAGCCCAAACTCTATTCCCCATGTTAAATTCCCCTTGTACGTAGAGTGACCCACGATTTTTCGCCATGTTAAATTTCCCTTGTACGTAGAGTGTCCCACGATTTTTCGCCATGTTAAATTTTCTTGCACGTAGAGTGTCCCAGGGGTCCCTGTAATGCTAATTCCCATTGTACGTAGGGTGCCCCCATTTACTACTTCTGTGTAGTGTCATTCGTTTCTTAGTTCATTTTCGTTTGACCGTCATATAAAGGCTTCACATTTGCACATATAAACTCACAAATCACAATTTTTGAATTGTCATCTGTGTCATCTTAAATTTAAAGACGTATCAGTTTTAAATTAAATCGTGGCTCGTTCTGTGATATTGGAATATATTTTGGCATCTACTCGTACCACATTTAGTTACGCGGACCTCGCTTTGAAGAAAGTTAAATTTAGACCTGGTAAGAATTTGTTTCGAATGTTTTGGGTTGTCTCTTACTATTAATAATTTTCATTCTGTCCCACAGATTTCTCATTTGATCACTACGTCGATGCAACTGGAAAATATTAGCGTTTAGAGGGTTGTTACTAAAGACATTTTATTTGATGATGGGGTTAATCTTTTCACGGTTATCTCACTTGATATGTCCAATTTGTTTTGCTTTCGGTATTTCCTGATTGATAATTCCCTCTGGATAGTTTTCTCTACCAAGATATTGCTGTATTTCCGCTAGTCTATGTTCTTGAATAAATTTTTCCTTCACAATTGTTGTCACTTTGATGCAAGATTAAAAAGAAAAGCTAGCTTTTTATGTTTTGCATGACAGGATTTAAAGTTGAAATAGTTATCTGTATCAATCGGTTTAATACGAATATCAGTATAAATATGGGTTCCAATAAATATCAGTATAAACACTGGTACCAATATGGGCTCACGATTCGATCATGAATTTATAACTGAGCCCATTAAACTAGTGCTTGAACGTAATGTATTTTACTTGAATGGATATTGCAATAAACAGAAAGTAGGCACGGCTATAGGCACCAAAAAACACGGCACCACCCGATGGGACGCTAGAACTTGGAAGAGACATTCTTTGACAGAACAAGGGAAAAACACGGAAAAGAATTAGGTGATTATTTGGGTAAGAACTTGAATTGATTTTTGGAAGACTGCTTTATACTATGGAATAAACATATATGTATTGAAGACTGCTTCTTACTACGGAATAAACATATATGTACTGAAGACTGCTTCATACTATGGAATAAACATATATGTATTGAATACACATATATACATTGAAGACTGCTTCATACTATGGAATAAACATATATGTATTTATTGAAGACTGCTTCATACTATGAAATAAACATATATGCATTGAAGACTGCTTCATACTATGGAATAAACATATATGTATTGAAGACTGCTTCATACTACGGAATAAACATATATGTATTGAAGACTGCTTCATACTATGGAATACACATATATGCATTGAAGACTGCTTCATACTCTGGAATAAACATATATGTATTGAAGACTGCTTCATACTATGGAATAAACATATACGCATTGACGACTGCTTCATACTATGGAATAAGCATATATGCATTGAAGACTGCTTCATACTATGGAATAAACATATATGTATTGAAGACTGCTTCATACTACGGAATAAACATATATGCATTGAAGACTGCTTCATGCTATGGAATAAACGTATATGTATTGAAGACTGCTTCATACTACGGAATAAACATATATGTATTGAAGACTGCTTCATACTACGGAATAAACATATATGCATTGAAGACTGCTTCATGCTATGGAATAAACGTATATGCATGGAAGACTGCTTCATGCTATGGAATAAACGTATATGCATTGAAGACTGCTTCATGCTATGGAATAAACATATATGTATTGAAGACTGCTTCATGCTATGGAATAAACGTATATGCATTGAAGACTGCTTCATGCTATGGAATAAACGTATATGCATTGAAGACTGCTTCATGCTATGGAATAAACATATATGCATTGAAGACTGCTTCATGCTATGGAATAAACGTATATTCATTGAAGACTGCTTCATGCTATGGAATAAACGTATATGCATTGAAGACTGCTTCATGCTATGGAATAAACATATATGCATTGAAGACTGCTTCATGCTATGGAATAAACGTATATGCATTGAAGACTGCTTCATACTATGGAATAAACATACATGTATTGAAGACTGCTTCATGCTATGGAATAAACGTATATGCATTGAAGACTGCTTCATGCTATGGAATAAACGTATATGCATTGAAGACTGCTTCATGCTATGGAATAAACGTATATGCATTGAAGACTGCTTCATGCTATGGAATAAACGTATATGCATTGAAGACTGCTTCATGCTATGGAATAAACGTATATGCATTGAAGACTGCTTCATGCTATGGAATAAACGTATATGCATTGAAGACTGCTTCATGCTATGGAATAAACGTATATGCATTGAAGACTGCTTCATACTATGGAATAAACATATATGCATTGAAGACTGCTTCATGCTATGGAATAAACGTATATGCATTGAAGACTGCTTCATACTATGGAATAAACATATATGTATTGAAGACTGCTTCATACAATGGAATAAACGTATATGCATTGAAGACTGCTTCATACTATGGAATAAACATATATGCATTGATGACTGCTTCATACAATGGAATAAACGTATATGCATTGAAGACTGCTTCATGCTATGGAATAAACGTATATGCATTGAAGACTGCTTCATGCTATGGAATAAACATACATGTATTGAAGACTGCTTCATGCTATGGAATAAACATACATGTATTGAAGACTGCTTCATGCTATGGAATAAACGTATATGCATTGAAGACTGCTTCATGCTATGGAATAAACGTATATGCATTGAAGACTGCTTCATGCTATGGAATAAACGTATATGCATTGAAGACTGCTTCATGCTATGGAATAAACGTATATGCATTGAAGACTGCTTCATGCTATGGAATAAACGTATATGCATTGAAGACTGCTTCATGCTATGGAATAAACGTATATGCATTGAAGACTGCTTCATGCTATGGAATAAACGTATATGCATTGAAGACTGCTTCATACTATGGAATAAACATATATGCATTGAAGACTGCTTCATGCTATGGAATAAACGTATATGCATTGAAGACTGCTTCATGCTATGGAATAAACGTATATGCATTGAAGACTGCTTCATGCTATGGAATAAACGTATATGCATTGAAGACTGCTTCATACTATGGAATAAACATATATGCATTGAAGACTGCTTCATGCTATGGAATAAACGTATATGCATTGAAGACTGCTTCATACTATGGAATAAACATATATGTATTGAAGACTGCTTCATACAATGGAATAAACGTATATGCATTGAAGACTGCTTCATACTATGGAATAAACATATATGCATTGATGACTGCTTCATACAATGGAATAAACGTATATGCATTGAAGACTGCTTCATGCTATGGAATAAACGTATATGCATTGAAGACTGCTTCATGCTATGGAATAAACATACATGTATTGAAGACTGCTTCATGCTATGGAATAAACATACATGTATTGAAGACTGCTTCATGCTATGGAATAAACGTATATGCATTGAAGACTGCTTCATGCTATGGAATAAACGTATATGCATTGAAGACTGCTTCATGCTATGGAATAAACGTATATGCATTGAAGACTGCTTCATGCTATGGAATAAACGTATATGCATTGAAGACTGCTTCATGCTATGGAATAAACGTATATGCATTGAAGACTGCTTCATGCTATGGAATAAACGTATATGCATTGAAGACTGCTTCATGCTATGGAATAAACGTATATGCATTGAAGACTGCTTCATACTATGGAATAAACATATATGCATTGAAGACTGCTTCATGCTATGGAATAAACGTATATGCATTGAAGACTGCTTCATACTATGGAATAAACATATATGTATTGAAGACTGCTTCATACAATGGAATAAACGTATATGCATTGAAGACTGCTTCATACTATGGAATAAACATATATGCATTGATGACTGCTTCATACAATGGAATAAACGTATATGCATTGAAGACTGCTTCATGCTATGGAATAAACGTATATGCATTGAAGACTGCTTCATGCTATGGAATAAACGTATATGCATTGAAGACTGCTTCATACTATGGAATAAACATATATGCATTGAAGACTGCTTCATGCTATGGAATAAACGTATATGCATTGAAGACTGCTTCATACTATGGAATAAACATATATGCATTGAAGACTGCTTCATGCTATGGAATAAACGTATATGCATTGAAGACTGCTTCATACTATGGAATAAACATATATGTATTGAAGACTGCTTCATACAATGGAATAAACGTATATGCATTGAAGACTGCTTCATACTATGGAATAAACATATATGCATTGATGACTGCTTCATACAATGGAATAAACGTATATGCATTGAAGACTGCTTCATGCTATGGAATAAACGTATATGCATTGAAGACTGCTTCATGCTATGGAATAAACGTATATGCATTGAAGACTGCTTCATGCTATGGAATAAACGTATATGTATTGAAGACTGCTTCATGCTATGGAATAAACGTATATGCATTGAAGACTGCTTCATGCTATGGAATAAACGTATATGCATTGAAGACTGCTTCATGCTATGGAATAAACATACATGTATTGAAGACTGCTTCATGCTATGGAATAAACGTATATGCATTGAAGACTGCTTCATGCTATGGAATAAACGTATATGCATTGAAGACTGCTTCATGCTATGGAATAAACGTATATGCATTGAAGACTGCTTCATGCTATGGAATAAACGTATATGCATTGAAGACTGCTTCATGCTATGGAATAAACGTATATGCATTGAAGACTGCTTCATGCTATGGAATAAACGTATATGTATTGAAGACTGCTTCATGCTATGGAATAAACGTATATGCATTGAAGACTGCTTCATGCTATGGAATAAACATATATGCATTGAAGACTGCTTCATGCTATGGAATAAACGTATATGCATTGAAGACTGCTTCATACTATGGAATAAACATATATGTATTGAAGACTGCTTCATACAATGGAATAAACGTATATGCATTGAAGACTGCTTCATACTATGGAATAAACATATATGCATTGATGACTGCTTCATACAATGGAATAAACGTATATGCATTGAAGACTGCTTCATGCTATGGAATAAACGTATATGCATTGAAGACTGCTTCATGCTATGGAATAAACGTATATGCATTGAAGACTGCTTCATGCTATGGAATAAACGTATATGTATTGAAGACTGCTTCATGCTATGGAATAAACGTATATGCATTGAAGACTGCTTCATGCTATGGAATAAACGTATATGCATTGAAGACTGCTTCATGCTATGGAATAAACATACATGTATTGAAGACTGCTTCATGCTATGGAATAAACGTATATGCATTGAAGACTGCTTCATGCTATGGAATAAACGTATATGCATTGAAGACTGCTTCATGCTATGGAATAAACGTATATGCATTGAAGACTGCTTCATGCTATGGAATAAACGTATATGCATTGAAGACTGCTTCATGCTATGGAATAAACGTATATGCATTGAAGACTGCTTCATGCTATGGAATAAACGTATATGCATTGAAGACTGCTTCATGCTATGGAATAAACGTATATGCATTGAAGACTGCTTCATGCTATGGAATAAACGTATATGCATTGAAGACTGCTTCATGCTATGGAATAAACGTATATGCATTGAAGACTGCTTCATACTATGGAATAAACATATATGCATTGAAGACTGCTTCATGCTATGGAATAAACGTATATGCATTGAAGACTGCTTCATACTATGGAATAAACATATATGTATTGAAGACTGCTTCATACAATGGAATAAACGTATATGCATTGAAGACTGCTTCATACTATGGAATAAACATATATGCATTGATGACTGCTTCATACAATGGAATAAACGTATATGCATTGAAGACTGCTTCATGCTATGGAATAAACGTATATGCATTGAAGACTGCTTCATGCTATGGAATAAACGTATATGCATTGAAGACTGCTTCATGCTATGGAATAAACGTATATGTATTGAAGACTGCTTCATGCTATGGAATAAACATACATGTATTGAAGACTGCTTCATGCTATGGAATAAACGTATATGCATTGAAGACTGCTTCATGCTATGGAATAAACATACATGTATTGAAGACTGCTTCATGCTATGGAATAAACGTATATGCATTGAAGACTGCTTCATGCTATGGAATAAACGTATATGCATTGAAGACTGCTTCATGCTATGGAATAAACGTATATGCATTGAAGACTGCTTCATGCTATGGAATAAACGTATATGCATTGAAGACTGCTTCATGCTATGGAATAAACGTATATGCATTGAAGACTGCTTCATGCTATGGAATAAACGTATATGCATTGAAGACTGCTTCATGCTATGGAATAAACGTATATGCATTGAAGACTGCTTCATGCTATGGAATAAACGTATATGCATTGAAGACTGCTTCATGCTATGGAATAAACGTATATGCATTGAAGAATTCTTCAAGGAACTTAATAACTTACATATAGCTATAAAAATCACAAAACTTGAATGAAATATATACTGTTTATTTATTTATTTATTTATTTATTTATTTATTTATTTCCTGGATATACTGTTCAAAATGTCTAGGAAACACATTTCTATTGATATTCTAATTAAGCCAACTATGACACATAACCATCTCAACTTTGATCTTGGCATACCAAACGTATAAAAGCTAGCATCCCTTTTAATCTTGCATCAAGGTGACAACAATCTGAAAGGACAAATATACTCAAGGAACGAGATCCACGGAATTACAGCAATATATTCGTCGACAAAACTACCCGGAGTGAATTATTAATCATGACAGCGAAAACAAATGGACAGATCAAGGGAGGTAACCGTGAAAAGATTACCCATCAAATGGAATTCCTTTAATAAGATTTCTAATCCACGGAATGCAAATATCTTCCAGACGGTGTGAACATGTGAACAGTTGGACATAGAACACAATTAATTTTAATATATGTTCTCTACATTTGTTTCTCAGTACTGACCTTTCCACTGTGTGACAATCAATACAAATCATATGTTCATCTAAAATACTTTCAAAGATGACTTCACGGTGAAGTTCTCGTCAAAAGTTGACCTGCTATTTTTTTAGATGCTGGAATGTCAACATAGCAGCATGTAAACAGAGCACAGATTTCACTTCCGGATCGTCACCAATGCCTTATTACTCACTGTGCACTGACGCCGAAATACACAAAGACAACAACACCCTGAGCTCATATTCTCAAGAATAAACAATTACCTTTAAATCCCTACAAAAAAAATCATAAATAAAACTCTTCTATCACCACCAAAATGAGAGAGGGAAAAATGTTCTAAAAATAGACTAGAACTACATTCGTGGGTACTGAACTGGAAGTATTAATTGCGACCCGATTCCAGTTACTTCGACATACCAATAAGAAAATGAATATTTAAAAAAGAATGGAAATTATTAATAGCAGGAGACAACATAAAATTTGAAGCGAATTCTTACCAGGGCTAAATCTAACTTCACTAAACAAGAGGCCCGAGTAACCAAGTGTGGTACCAACAGATACAAAACTTCAATCAGGAATGACAGATACTGAACATTTAAGAGAAGAAGGGGGACTCTTTTTATACGCACTCTACAACCATATATTAACAGTTCTAAATAATTATTCCAGATTCATTACAAATTAAAACAAGAGTCCTTATATATTGTACATTGTATCAATACCTTGATACATTTTTATAACACGACAATAGGAAAACCAATATTGGTTGTTTTAATTTGTATGTGCCACTTTATAAATCGCATCATTACAATGACTCACTTTCATAATCTTATTTAATGCATTTCTAGAATTTTCTTTGTTTTTCTTATAAGGACTGTGATTTTAAACAAAATTGATTTCATGGAGCTTTCAAATGTGTTTTTGTATACAAGTGTTTTCTATACATGTTACGTTGTTTATATCTAACCTTATAAAGAATGACGTAAATGACATAATTTGTTTATTTACAAAATTACTTTGAAAGTATAACGTATTTACCTGAAAAGCATCCATTGTGATCCATCTTAGTGGGAGTATATGTACTCGCCCTCGTCTAACCATTTCCATCTCCTATGCCGACCAGCTGAGGATGGTGTTCGGGATGAGGACGGACGTGCCCAGATAAATCACTTTTCCCTGATCATACTATATCATGGAAAGTCTCCGTATTAAAAAGCTTTGGAAAACTGGTATTAAGTATTAATCATTTTGTATGGTCGGAAAGATTGGAAGACATTTATTTTATTGCCTGAATCATTTTTAAGACTTATTAGAAAGTTATTTATATAATACGGGCATAGTTTTATCACAGTGCAGTCTTAATTCAGTTTATTTAATTTTCTCTTTGTAAAAAATTGTATATACATACATGAATAGGGAACGCGATCACACTGAATAGAAATGTCATAAATGTTTGGCGAGGCCGCAATTCACTTTCAGGTAATGTTGCTGTTGATTCGATGTTTTACGAAACTGAACCACAAATAGGTAGCCAAATCAAGTTGATCCGATAGTAGTATTTTAAGCCGCACCTTTCCTGTGACGAGTCCAGGACGCTAACCACCAAGCCACCGCTCCTCTCCCAAACACGTAAAAGTGATACCAAGACCGAAAGAGAATGGCAGCCAGTTTACATATGACGTCATCGTGTGAATGTTTCCGATAGAAACTTTTCATGTATTCCTGAGCAGGGAAGAATATGCAGCGGTTAAACTATATAAAGTTTATGAATGGTTTCTTGTGGGTTTAATCAGTATTTAGTGATTGAACCGGGAATATATAATAGTAATAATAATAATAATAATAATAATAATAATAATGAGTACTTCGTATAGCTCCTAATCTTTAGAAGCTCTAAGCGTTTTACAACATTAGACAACACCTATAAGATAAAAAACATATAATAATATTATTACAAAAACAAACACCATGAAATTAGAAAAACATTAAAAATAAAAAACATGCTGAGAATATTTCAGGTAGGAAACATTATTAGGTCTTTAAGTTTGTTCTTGCAGTCGAAATAAGTGAGTTTTGAGAGCTCTCTTGAATGTGATCACTGTGTCTTTGTGTCTAAGTTCAGTGGGCAATTCATTCCAGTTGCTGGGCCCTGGTGTGCATAAGAACGCTGTCCATATGATTTTGTTTTCATAGTGGGAATAATGAGTATACGATTGTCAGAAGAGGAGCGTAAGTATCTTGCTGGTGTCTACACATGGGTGAGGTTGGATAGGTATGTTGGACTAGAGTCCGACAGTGAAACGTAGCACAGAGAACAAATTTTGTGTTTGATTCTGGATTGAATGGATAGCCAGTGTAGGGTACAGAGCAGCGGGGAGGTGTGCTTTGATCGTGGTACCCTAAGTATGATCCGAGCAGCTGTGTTTTGAACTTTTTGAAGTTTGTGGATTAGATATTGAGATGAACCAGACAGAACTGACTTACAATAGTCCAGTCTTGAAAGTACTAATGAACACACAAGTGTTTAAGGGGCATCAACTGAAAGATATTTGCGAATTGAGCTGATGCGTCTCAGCTCAAGATATGCAGCCTTGCATATGTTCATGACATGTTGGTGCAATGTGAGAGTACTGTCCAGAGTAACACCTAGGTTTCGTACTGATTGTGTGAATTTAATGTTGGCGTTGCTGATATTTATTGTTTGAGGTAAAGGATGTGAATGAGAAATTCTTTGTGTTGTGATCAGGATGGCCTCAATTTTATCATAATTCATCTGTAGCTTGTTACATGTCATCCATGATTTCACATCAGAAATGCACCTCTCTACACCTTGGATGGTAGCATCAACTTCAGTTGGGTGGCTAGATTTGTATATTTGGGTGTCATCAGCGTACAATTGGTGAGACACTGGATGATGATCTATGACACTTGAGAGCGACTGAGTGTACGGAATGAAGAGAACAGGTCCAAGAACAGACCCCTGTGGAACACCACAACATAGATCAACTGGGCTGGAGTGTATTCCATTTGCAGATACAATTTGTGTCCTGTTGACCAAGTAGGACTTCAACCACAGTAAGGCTGTATCATGAATGCCAAATACATGCTGGAGACGGTGAAGTAATATATCATGGTCTATTGTGTCAAATGCTGCAGATAAATCAAGGAAGGTGAGGACTGTAATCTTTCCGCTATCCAACGCAGAGAGAATGTCATTAACTACTTTTAAAAGAGTAGTTTCAGTACTGTGGCAAGGGCGATATGCAGATTGTACATTGCTAAGAAGACTGTTTGGATTTAGATGAGATACAAGCTGGGATAGAACAAACTTTTCTAAGATTTTTTATATGAATGGGAGATTAGAAATTGGGCGGTAGTTCTTTAAATCGTTATATCAAACATTCAAGAAATAACGTATACCTTCTTTCTTTAATACAAATACCAATATATGTTAATTGATTTAATTTTGTCTCGCTTGAACAAAACACAGGACAAGTTCAGCTACACTTGCAGCAAAATAGTATTTGTGGTTGCAAAACAAGTAAAATTATTAGGGGTAAAATGTTTTATGATGCCGTAGAAGGAAAATAAAATGGATCTTGTATCTAGGAAAGGATCAAGAAACCTTGAAATTATAAAAAGATGAGCAGGAGGGAGCGGGAAGAGCAAAGGAGCAATGTCCTCAATTTAGTAGATTTTGACACAAGCCCATCGACCGCAAATACAGAATGCTATATGGCCAATGAAGGCTCTACGTTCAAAAGGATGGACAGGCTTGCTTCGCCCCACTCAAGGTTTCTACTTTATCCGAAGTTCAATGCGAGGGATCGACCATTTCATTTTCAGGGTGCTCTATCTTTTTTTTCACATCATCAAAATGTCCGATATTTTGCTGTGCAAAGTCACTAGTAAGATTGATAATATAGAAAGCTTCTATGACAACGTGATTTTCGTCTTCGTCATCTTCAGAGAATTTTAAATGAAAAGCGTTAACAATACCCCAAGTCAAATAAACCGCTGAACAAACTGAAAAAATAGCCATTTGTCAGCACAAGGTTGTTCATAGCGGCCAGTATAAATGGCGGAGGAAGGACCCAGGAAAACCCTGGAAAGAACCGCTGACTCAGGAGAAGCTACTCCCAACCTTTCTCCCTTACCCACATTGGTTGAGACTCGAACTCACTCAGACAGAGGTGAGATGGCAGTGATCCGTAACGGTGAACGCTTTAGACCACTCGGCTACGCGGGGCCCCCTTTTATATTGTACCATGATGACTTTATAGCTTTTACAAATCTCTACAACGAGTCGATACTAACAGAAACTAAAGTTACCGAACGGACACCTGGATTAAAAACGATATGAGGAGCTTGCAGTGATGAAGGTCATCTGGTAGATTAAACGTTGACTCTAGCTTTACCATGAAATCATGTATTAGTTGTTGTTGTTGTTGTTGTTGTTGTATGGTTTAACGCCATTTTTCAGCACAAGATAGGCTATACATGGCGGCCAGTATAATTGGTGGAGGAAGAACCCTGGAAAACCCCGGAAGAACCACCGACCCACGAGAAGCTACTGGCAGGCTTTCTCACGTACCCACGTTAGCCGAGCCTGAGACTCGAACTCACGCAGACAGAGGTGAGATGGCAGTGATCCGTAACGGTGAGCGCTTTAGACCACTCGGCCACTCGGGGCCCCATGTATTAGTCGAAATAGATTAACGAGAGGATGTAAACTATTGCATTGTTGTAGTTTTAGAAGATTATTATGTTGGGTTCTTTGTATCATTTGAAGATGATCTGTGAAGAAGCATAAAATGTTTATTTTATTTATATATTCCATTTAATTTTTGCACATACATTTTATAATTCAATAGTTTTTATCACATTGGACCTTTTAACATTTGACCTTTATTTCAATGTTTTTGCAAAAGCTCATCTGCCTTCCAGGGCCTGTCAACTCACTCTCAGTTTCCTTGTCAAGCACGGTATTGTTTCAGCTGCTGTAATTACACCATTGAGTTTGTCCCCTGGTGATGCCTCACTTATATGTCTACAGTCCCTGGTAGTAGCCACACCCTCGGAGATAAACGGTTTCGCATGACACGTGATCTGCCTCTGCCTCTTCTCTAATGTCTTGCTACCAATTTGATTTCATATTACCAATTTGATTTCATATTACCAATTTGATTTCATATTACCAGTTTGCAACTCATACCATTAATAAATGCACAAAGTCAATACTAACGACGAATGGAAGACATCGAGAACTTGTGCTCATTAAATATAACTATTGTTTGCACGTCTATTTTTGGGGACTAACCAACACTGCCCGAGAAACCGGGTTTTACCACTAGGGTCTGTGAAGCAGTTATATGTCAGTATTAAAAATAAGAGCATTCAATTCACATGCCAGATGCATACCAATGGTTACGCAATTATTCATATATATTTTTAAGGCGGTTTTACAATTTAAGCGTATCATTAAGAACGTATAAACATATTGTTCCATGAAAACTTATTATTGAATCATATTAATGTATTGAATGTGCTTGACAGTTAACTAACTATAAAGTCATTATCTAATGGATGTATACGACAGAAACTAATTACTCATTTTTCGAAAATTCCGTCTAAATATCTGGGAAAGTATTTCTTTCCTCATCCATGAATAGTTCAAGCTTTTTATCTAAAACTTTTGAAGGATAATAAGAAACATATAGAGACAAAAAGTAATGAGTCACATGAGAAATTGCCGATTATGAATTCAGTCAGTATCAGTGCGGAAAATATAAGCAGCATAAGGTAGGGTATCCTTGTCAAGTGCGGATAACATTTTTTTCTGATACATCATTCTCTCCTATTTTCTTTTCTCTTTCGCAACTTCTACAGTTTCGCGTTCAATTTCTCTGTCAGTCTAAATAAGTAATATTTGATTGAAGTGTTGTTAATGATTACTAGTCGTTTTTCATCAGCATGCTAGTGTATTTTGTGGGTACTCTCCTCGTTATAAACTATCACCAGATAGTCGAAGAGAGTGACTGCTAAGGACCTATTATCTTCATATGACTTCAACTCAGCATGATGTTTATCAGCAACGCACAGAAACATGCAGGAAAACACACTTGTCTTCAAATCATGGTCGTCCTTTATTACAAGACTAGAGGTCAATGGTGCTCGGAATGAATAACATTAACTATACATGTACTTATGTACGTGGACAATTAAAACAATAAATACGAATATTTTGGATCTGGAAGCATAAGAATAATTTTGTTCTTCATAAACGTGTGAACTGGTTTTAGCTCAATAAATAGTTTTATTTATTTGTAATAACTGATTTGTAATATACGTACTGATACTTGTTAAAATTACACCGTATAATTGTTGCGGAGCTCATTTAATATCATATTGACAAAATACATGGTGTAAAGACCAAACCGTGAACACAGACTTTATATTTCCAGTATTTTCTTAGCACTAAACAGCGACAGTGCACTGTAAAGTGTTCCAGTATCACAGAGCCCATACCGTTATGTGATATTTTTAAACGTACATCGTTTTAGATTTGTTTTTGTTGGTCATTATTCAACAAATACAGCAAAACACCATCTTAATGTTGCTAAAAGTAACCCTGCTGACGATTCTGATGCAGAGTCAGTCATTGCATACAGACGAGCTGGAAAATTAATTAATGAATAACGCAAAGAGCTTTAGGTTGTCGTCGTCGTGATCGTCTATCTTTATTAAGATGATCTTTTTCGATTTTCCTTGCCCTTCTATAAAACAAAAGCTTAAAACCCAAATAAAATCAAAACTGAAGAAACACGCGTTGATCTAAAAGTACTAATTTCACCAGTCGAATACCAAAGTAGTTTCATTTCAGAGATGTGGTGAAAATGCTAGACAGTTTTCTTGATTAAATAAGTCAAGATCATTAACATCAGTTACCATCATTGTGACTTCTCTACCGCGGTACTCAGGTGGCCGAGCGGTTTATAGCGATCACCTTTACCGACAACTACCATCTCATCTCTGTCCGTGCGGGTTCTAGTTTAGATATCGGCCAATGTGGGTGTGTGAGAAAGCTTGCCAGTAGCTTTCCATGGGACGTTAGTTCTTACCGGAGTTTTTCTGGGTTCTTCCTTCACCGTTTATATTGGCCGCCATGTATAGCCTATTGTGTGCTGTAAATATGGCGTTAAACCCACAAAAACAACTTTATACCCCTTCCATTATGTAATACAATATCTTGTTAGAGCAATAATAAAGAATTGCAGAATTGATTGTGTTGTAAAGATTAACTGAGTTTTCGAAGGCTTAAATAATCAGTTCTTGTGAGTTGCTTCATGAAATAGTGATAATGTCACTTTGGTTTGCTTTTCTCTAGTTGAATTTCAGGCTCAGTTGCTATGATATTTGCATACGCATTTATTAACTAAAAATCACTTGTGAACTAAAGCGCAGTCGTTTGTTAAACCTCAGTGAATTATACAGTTATTCTTTGAAAATGTAGATATAGTAGTATGGAATTAGAAACTTTGCGTTAAATGTCAGTTATTATTTCAAAATATAGGTATAGTTGTATAGAAGTGGATACTTCGCGAGTAGTGAAGTGGGACGGTATAGGGTCTATGGGAATTAGCATTAAAAACACCCCTGGGCCACTATAGGGTCTATGTAAATTTAACATGGACAAAACCCCTGGGCCGATATAGGGTCTATGGGAATTAACATGGACAAAAATCTTGGGCTGGTATAGGGTCTATGTAAATTTAACATTAATCACCCTGGGCCTGTATAGGGTCTATGTAAATTTAACATGGACAAAAACCCCTGGGCCTGTATAGGGTCTATGTAAAATTAACATGGGAAAAAAATCTTGGGCAAGTTGAGCCTCAGGGGAAATGGAACAGGGCCGGGACCCTATTTTAATATGGTCCCGACCTGATGGGTCTATAGAAATGGAATAGGCGAAAATTGAAACAGGGAGGGGTCTCTATTTTTTTTAAATTTAAAAAAAATATAAAAAGGGGTAGGCAATTGAAAGTCTATCTCTTTTCGAGAGACGTGGGTGGCCCTGAAAAGGGCCTTTGGTTTTATGTTAATACACCCTTAACATAAAGGGCATCTGTGACATCTTCTTCTTCTTCTTAAGCTTCGCCTCACTGTAGGACCATACATTAACACTGTTTTGAGGCATCCTTGCCTCTCCACATAGACTCTTCGTATCCATAGGCTGGTGTCGGTCCTACGGATAACTGTCCATTTGGATCGGACATACATCGGTATGTCCGTCCTGAACATCATCGAAGATACAAGGGTGGAAGATTCAATGTCGGTCCACATTTTGAGGCGCCGAGAACAGGTGAATGAATGCAGTGAACTGCGCTTATTTATAGGTAGAGGAAGGATTGAAACGGATTGAGTTCATTGACCAATCCAAACACGCGTTACATAATTCAGTCAGCCCGCATCCAATCCGAAGAGAGCAGTCTGTGACGTCACGTGGTCTATATAGATTCGCTAGCGCCTGTGCGCAGTCAATTCATGCAACAGTTATTCAACATGACGGAAACTCAGAAAACGATCAATTGGGGTGCACCAGCAGTGGAGACCACCCAAGGGAACCCGGACTTACTTTCAGAAGAGGTAAATTGGGATTTTGTGGATTTTCTTACCTCGCAAGAATTTGTTCCGGAACCTTCTTCACCTTCTTCATTACCGCACGTGGAGAATTTTAGATAGAGACAGAAAGAAGAATTGGAGAAATTTATACAACAGCAAAAGGAAGCGGAACAAGCTTTTCTCCTACAGCAACAACAGCAAGAAGAAGAGGTAAGAAAAAACAACAACAACAAGAAGGAGCAGCAGCAGCAAAGAAACAAGGGTGTGAAAATCAAACGGTCACGGTATTGTTAGACATTTTAGCGGAGTTAAGAAGTCTGAAACAAATGTATCAGACTTCTTTATTACGACCGAAGAGAATACGACCTTCCCGAGCTAAACACTCCAACCCTGTGACTAAGCCTACCGTGCCACCCTTAGTGATTTCAACCAAATTATCATCATCATCAACAGTACGCAGTCCAGAAGTAGGCCTTGGCCGTGGCAAAGGCTTAAGGCAGTTAAAGTTGATTGCTTAAACTCACCCCTACACCAAAAAAAGGCCCTTTTCAGGGCCACCCACGTCTCTCGAAAAGAGATAGACTTTCAATTGCCAACATCCATTCAAACTCAAAAAAAAAAAAAAAATCAACCCATTTTACCCTATAGTATGTGTATGAGTGTGTGAGTGTACGTTCTTATTTTAAAATCAAAACTCAAAGACACTTACCTTTTTATACCTAATTTATTCTTTTTATAAATATTTACAATCCAATTCACAATTCACAATTCTAAAAAGAACACTTTAAAAAGTTCATACACTTCTTCTGTCTCATTGTTTAGTCTCTCTGTTTTTTTCAATTTCTTCACCGTCACAGTCTTTTCCTCCTCTTCCTCCTCACTTTCTTCCCTTGCTCTTTTCTTCTCCTGTTTCTTTTTCTTTACCTGGCTGCTTTCTTCCTCTGAAGAATCTCTCTCTTCTTCTGAAGAATTCCTCTCTTCTTCTGACTCTTCTTGTTTCTTTTTTGGGCAATCTGGAGACCAATGTCCTTTTTCTTGACAATGATAACAGGTATCTTGACTTTTGTCTTTTCTAGCCCCTTTTTTTCTTTTTTGACGGTTTGGACACTCTGAAGACCAATGCCCTTTCTTCTGACAGATATAGCAAGTATCTTGACTTTTATCTCGCAAGGAAGGAGAGTAGTCCGTCGGCTGGTCTGAAGAAAATTTTCTAATGACCCCTCGCAAAGCTCTGATGAAATGTTCGATTTTTGTAGTCTCTTCCATCGTTGTGCTCGGTTTGAGAGTGAAATGAATAGTGAAAGGACAAGACACACACCCTTTTATATACGCTGGTCTGCTAGGACTATAAATTAGTCCATGGTGTTTAAACTTTAGTCATTTGACGTTTTGCTATCAAGATGAAACGATCCAATTCATTTGAGAAGAAAGAAAAAGAAAGTAAGAGGCAGAAACGTGATCTATCGCCTCGTACCAGGGCAGAAGTCTTGGCACAAATTCATGCCAGTGATTTTGAAGAGGACATGATTGAACCAGAATTCAAGCCCAGAGAGTCTTCATCTAAACAAAGTTCACCACCCTTAGTCAACCCTGAAAAGTACTATGACATTCGAGAGACAGAAAAGCTCTCCTCATGAAAATTTAGAAAAACGGCTTACACGTACAGGGTGAAGTTTAAAAATTTCAAGTCCGACGTACCGTTAGAGAAAGCAGAAGGGTTCATCACCGAGATGTGGGATTCTTTGCTCACCACACTCAAGCGACAATGTCAAGCCAAAGAAGACGATCGCTTAAGACTTTCCATACAACACGACGGCTTGAAATCCCCTGTTTGGATCTAGTTTAGCAGCCCTGCAGAATTGACCCCTTCCAAAGTCATGGACAAAATTCAACACGTACAACAATCCAATGACCAGTTTGACATCACCAATGGAAAAGCCACACTGTTTATGACCCACGTCTCTCCTCCTCAAGGGACCGGACAACGCGAAAAGGTCTTATTGGTGAACGACCTTCGCAGCATTAAGCGTAGCCTCGTCCAAATTCACAATTCTCAAGACCAGATGTGTTTAGCCAGGGCTATCGTGGTGGGACGAACCTATGCCAACAAGACCGACACGGCAGAATGGAAAAGAGACTGGGAGAACATTCGACAATCGGACCGAGCCAAACAACGAAGTGAAGCAGAACTCCTGTTACAACAAGCCGGCCTGTCCACAGACACACCCTGTGGCATTCCTGAGATGCAAACATTGAAAGATATTTTAGCTCCACGCTACACCTTGAAAGTGCACCCTCAAGAAATGCGTGGGCCTCTGTTGTTTCGAGGGAAAGACTTTAAGGATGGAAAATACATTCATGTATATCATCACGATGACCATTTCGATACCATTACCACTATCACCGGATTCCTGGGATACAGATATTACTGTGAGAAATGTAACTATGGCTATAACAATCGAGAGCAACACAAGCATTGTGGATCGAAATGCTCAGGATGTTTGGCCTCTCCACCCTGTCTGAGCGAACGGCAAGAACCAGTGCATTGTTCAACTTGTCAGCGCACGTTTGTCAGCCCTGCCTGTTACCAACAACATTTGAAGACGCAAGGTTCACAGAAGAAATGTGCTTGTCAACTCCTATGATTGTGCCCTACGTGTGGCCAAGGCATACGTACCAAAAATGCCAAGGCACACGTATGTTCAGGAAAGAAAAAATGTCACATTTGACACCACATTGTGGATTTGGAACACCAATGCTACGTGCAAAAATAATAATTCCAACAAGAGAAAGAGGATGGACACAAGAAGAAAGGCAATTTCATCTTTTTCGATTTCGAATGCATGCAAGAGACCGGTATTCACATTCCTAATTTCTGCGTGGCTCATCGAGCGTGCGAAAAGTGCATTCAAGAACCTATCTTGAGTTATTGCCCTCACTGCAGTAAGATTCCTGGAGGACGTGAAAAAATCTTTCGAGGGCCGAACACGTTAGCCGATTTAGCCCGATGGGTCTTAGACCCCATCGACAAGACGTGGAGCCAAGAGGACATCGAACGTTACGGAGATTGTCATCGCCATGCCACAGTGATGGCTCACAATTTCTCCGGATACGATGGACAGTTTCTTTTGAGGTACTATACGGAACAAGGCACCGAACGTCCTAAAGTCACTTTGAACGGAGCCAAAATCATTTTCATGCAAGTGGGACATGTGCAGTTTAAAGATTCGATGAGTTACTTGGCCATGCCTTTGAGTCGAATGCCTAAAACGTTTGGAATGACAGAAATGGCTAAAGGGTACTTTCCTCACTTTTTCAATACGGAAGCCAACCAACATGCCGTTCTACCCCATTTGCCTGAGGCTCACTATTTCGACCCCGACAACATGCGTACCGAACAACGAGAAGCTTTCTACGCTTGGTACCAGGCTCACGCCTCGGACCCTTTCGACTTTCAGGAAGAAATGCTAAAGTATTGTCGTTCCGACGTGGACATTTTACGGCGTTGCTGTGGAAAATTTCGAGAACTGTTCTTGGAACACTGAGGTCCCGTCCGTTATCCTAACCGTGGCACTAAATATCAGTTTTTACAACGAATCATGGAAGACTTGTACCAGGCCACTTGTCAGCGACGCCTAAAGTTAGAACAGGAAGGATACCAAGTGGTGGAAATGTGGGAACACGAATACGATCACCGTTTGAAAACCGATCCCGAGTTTAAACGCCTCGTGGAAAGTTACCAGTTCATGGACCCCCTGAACCCGAGGGATAGTTTGTACGAGGAAGGACCAATGCCACATGTTTGCTGTACCAAGCCGACGAAGAGAAAGGAGAAGAAATCAAATACTTGGACGTGTGTTCGCTGTATCCCTACGTGTGCAAATATTGTCGCTTTCCTGCAGGGCACCCACAATTGTTCACCGAACACATCGACCTGAAAAACATTCGACAATACGAAGGCTTGATCAAGTGCAAAGTTTTGCCTCCCACGGACTTGTACCATCCCGTCTTACCTCACCATTGCCAAGGCAAACTGATGTTTCCTTCGTGCCGTACTTGTGCCGAAACGTGCAACCAAGATCAACCTTGTCATCACACCCAGGAAGAACGGGCCTTGACGGGGAAGTGGGTCAGCGTATAATTGTTCAAAGCTCTGGACATGGGATACCAACTGTTAGAAGTGTACGAAATTTGCCACTTTCCCAAGACACAACAATACCACAAGGGTGACCCCACGCAGAAAGGCATTTTCGCAGACTACGTGGATGCCTTTTTGAAACTGAAGCAAGAAGCCAACGGCTATCCGTCCTGGTGTCACACTCCCGAAGACCAAATACATTTCAAAGAGAAATACCGGGAACAAGAAGGCATCACTTTAGATCACATCGAGAAAAACGAAGGCAGGCGATCGTTTGCCAAAGTGATGTTAAATTGCTTGTGGGGCAAAATGGCACAACAACCGTGTTTACCCAAGACGGAATATTTGACCGAACCTTCCCGCTACTTACAGATGATTCACGACAAAACCAAATTCATGAAACACGTGAACGTCGTTCGCGAGAATTTGATCTTGGTCAATTACGAAGAAGATCTGGACTTTGTACAAGACGACCCCTTTGGAAATGTCATCATTGCGGCTTACGTGACAGCTCATGCTCGCTTAAAACTGTACGAAGCTTTAGAACTGTTAGGGGAACGTGTCCTGTACTTTGACAAGGACAGTTGTATTTACATCCATCACCCGAGTCAACATCACCCTGACATCGAAGGAGACCGTTTAGGAGCCTGGACAGACGAGCATCCCGACGACAAGATTCTAAGTTTCGTCAGTGGTGGTCCAAAAAATTACGGCTACGAATACCGGGACAAACAAGGAGAAGTGCACACGAAGTGTAAAGTGAAAGGATTGACTCCGAATTATCGTACCAGTCGTGTGGTCAACTTTGGGGTATTGAAAGAAGCCTTGCAGTCTAGAGAAGATGAACACTTTAAAGTGATCACCTATCAACCGAACAAGATTGTACGTTTACCCACTCACCACATCGTCAGTCGACCCTTGGAAAAAGTCTATCAAATCGTGTACCAGAAGCGAGTGCGACTTCCCAATCATTTTACCTTACCGTATGGACATGTCGGTATAAAACATTGGCTGTAAGAGGATAGCCACCAGAAGGATGACTTCACCACAGCAAGAATCCAGTGAGAACTCCAAGTTCAAACCCTACCATTTTCCGGTCTTCTTACCTGACTATTGTGATTGTGCCCGTCGATTGGACACGTTTCAAGCATGGCCTGCGGATAGGGAAGGATTACCTTCTTCGCATGTTTTAGATAGAACAGGATTTGTCAAGTTGGGACCTGAGACTGGATTGGGATACGAAGTACAGTGTTTCGCTTGCGGACTGAAGTTACGAATGGATCTATGTATCTATAAAGATTCAGCTATTCTGGAACATACTCGATGGTCTCCGCACTGCCCTTACCTTTCTATGGCTTTCCACCCATTACACTACGGTACAATTATGATGGTACCTTAGAGACGGTACCTTGCAAAACTAGACACAAAAAAGGAACGATATACAAGCTTGAGACTGCATTGCGACTAGTATAAAAAGGGGTTATGGTCAAGATCGATAGTTCATTGTGACTACCAAGACCAAGCGAACAAGATGAATACTTTCAGAGAAACACAAAACAAGTTCAGAAAGGCACAATTCAAGTTTGGGGCTTCTGAAGTGGAATGTGATTGTGAGCCTTGCGATGGGAACGATTTTGTACGCTGTGACCTTAGCGATGCCGTAAGCATCATGGGAACTTTATTCTCACAACCCCTATCATGGAAAGTGATTCTGTGCGTGTCAAACCTGAGGGATGCGAAAGCGATGCCGCTCGTCCTCTTGGACACTTGACTGGGTTTCGTTTTAAAGGTGGCTGTCCACCTTCACGTCTACCCCCCTACGGATGTCATCCAGCCCTGAGCAAACTCCTGTCCATGTCACCCAACCCTCATCGAAACGAACCTGCGAAAGACGAATATTCGTTTCCTGTGCGTTTGACGGAATGCTGCGACTTTGAAAATCGTCTTCAATCGTTCAAAGGAAAATGGCCTAAGTATCTGGGAGGACCGACCCCCCGAAGAATTAGCCAGAGCCGGATTTTACTACTTGGGCGAAGGGGGTAAAGTCAAGTGCTTCAGTTGCGGTGTGTCACTTCACCACTGGGAACCGCAAGATTCGGCCTACCTAGAACATGCTCGTTGGTCACCGAATTGTCATTACTTACCCTTAGTGGGACCGAGACATTGAAGTAACTTACCATGTCGTTGAAGAAGAAACCAGATTGGCTTGGAGTCAAATGTTGGACATCACCGAGACCAGTATTCAAACTTCATTTCAAAAACGATATTGAATCATTACCTTAAGAACTGCAAGAGAAAATTTACAAGGAAGTTTGGCAGGGGTTTGCCAGAGTGAAATCTCAATGGGTAAGTGTAGAACTTTTGTGCCGAGAAATTCACAAGAGGAAAGTGAAAAAGGTCAACCAGTGTGTTAGATTTCTCTGGGTCAAGTGTGCATTCGTCCTATTATATCACTCTAGACCGTTTACATCAAAAGAGTTCAGTGAGATTCTTGGACGTTACCCTGAATGGCAGTGGTCAGAAATTACCCACTATGTGGATTACTTTTGCTTTAGGAGAAGATTGTGAATTGTACGGACTGACCTATTCATGGATACTTTACAAGAGAACATTCGTGCTTTGCCTGTGGAGTTGAGAGAACGCATTTACCGAGAGCTGGTCAAAATACAAGTCAAACGTAAAGAACAGTTGCATCCGTTACGTTACCAGATGTTTAACCACTGGTACCTGAATGGTATAAAAGAACTGATTCGTCAGAAATTGTTTCAGTGGACAGACCTTGTTCAATACTTCCAGGCCCCCGATGATCTACGTGTTGATCATTTTGGTTACTTTGAGATTCACCTAGTGCAACGCATTGAGGAAGACGAGTTAAAGGATTACCAACATATTTTACGTGGAATCCACTTAGAGGAAGAGGAAACTTCTAATCGAACTTTGAAGTTTAGGTTACAGTTTGGAGCATTTAGATTCCCCACTGGAGAACAAGGATCTCTGACTAGAAAGTACGTGTATTGTTTCCGAAACAAAGAGACTATAACAGGCTGCCATGCGACGACTTTTATCACATGTAATTGAACAGATTCCGTGGCAGGAACTCAATGACCATATTCAAACCGTGGATCATTACCATCAATTATTACAAGAACTGTATCCGTTGAATTTGGGACGACGCATAGTGTGTGTCTTAGTGACTTGTTTTCTGGGATTTCGTTTACTAGCCGATTCCTTGTGGACTCTTTACGAACAGTACTTACCACCCCATTCAACATGAAAGTGGTGCCTTTAAATGTTCACGAGACACTCATTTTGCTCAAAGCTTTGCGTTTTCATCTGGATACTTCTCGACCTCTACGGGAAAAAATGATTCGTCAACTTTTAGCTGCCGAAGACGTGTATGTCGATGTGTGTGTAGCTTGTGACTTACACCCCCATTGGAAAGATGTCCGTGCCTGGAAAAAGGGGGTTTTGAAACTTGGACCCAAGAAGTGGCCCAGTATGCACGAGAGTTGTTCAAGTAAAAAAGTTACTTTTCAACCTGTGTTGGTGACGGTACCAGAAGATGAACCCGTCACCCAGGACAGGACTGTCGTGGACATGCCTGAAAGACCCTTTCGGGAGGACACTTGTGTGACCTTACCCCCTATAGAACTGGTCAGAACATTACCCAAAACATGTTGTACAGACACTTGTTTTTATTCCACGTTGATGGTTATCATGTGCCTTTTATCGTTGTACTTAAGCCTTTGGCTTTTATGTACTTTTGTCTTTCGTGTTCATGTTTAAAACATTCAATAAACGTGTTCTGAAAAAAGTATATAAACTCTTGTCTTGTCTGTTTTCGTGTCACAAGTGACATTCCTAACACTATGGCTACCTCTGCTGTCTCTGCTCACTCTTCCTCCACTATCAAAGTCATCGACGAACACTTAGATCGTGCCAGTTGGGAGGCTTTGTATCTTCGCCATCCCTTTAACATGCTCATTGCTGGACCTAGCGGTTCAGGCAAAACAGAATTCGTCAAACGCTTGATCGAACATAAACATCATTTGATCGATCGTACACCTAAAGGCATCGAGTGGTGTTACAAAGAGTGGCAATCGGCGTACAGCCTCTTGCGAGAAAGTCAAGGCGATTCCATCGTGTTTGTGGAAGGCATTCCTAAAGAAGACGACGGCATCGTCTCTGACTCCCGTCAAACTCATTTGGTCATTTTTGACGACATGTTAGGAGAAGACGAAGAAGAAATTAAACTGTGGTTTACGCGCAAATGGCATCACCGTAATGCCAGTGTCGTTTACATCACTCAAAATTTGTTTCAACAAAGTAAAGCCCATCGCACCATCAGTCTCAATGCGCATTACGTGGTCTTGTTTAAAAGCCCTCTAGATAAATCGCAAGTGCAAGTCTTAGCCAAACAGTTAGGGACGCCTTGGCTGACTCAGGCGTACGACGATGCCCCTGAAACTCCACACGCCTATTTACTCGTCGATTTGAAACCTACGACCCCCGAGGATTTGCGATTTCGCACCACTGGTGCCTAGACGGAGGGCCTGTCCTGTACACGTCTCCGTCCTCGACTTAATTTCACTCAACAAAAAAATCTATAAAAACCTCAGACATATTTCGTCTATCTCACACACAGTTTGAACATAACGTCCATTCAGTCGCATCTTCCCGTGAAATTGATTCGTGCCTTGTATGGCAGCAGACGAGAAAAAAATCCACAAATACGGGCTCGTGTCTTAGAAGCTAGTCTCAAAGAAGTCTTACGATGGTTCACGGTGACAGCACGTCAATTACTACAAGGGATCATTCAGATTCCTCATCAAACCAAACGCTTTTTTGATCGAAACAAAGTCGCTTTGACCCAACTGGCCGATCCCCGCATCGACACTCAAACCAAAAAACAAATCATTTTGAAACCTGGAGGGAGCGGTACTCTAGAAGGGGTCATCATTCGCTCTCTCTTAAGATGGGATCCTAATGCCCCCAAAGTTCTCCCCAAGAAAAAAGTCAACCGAAGCTCCAAGAAGAAGAAGAAAAAGACCAGGTCCCCAAGGAGACCTGTGTCTCCAAGAACTTCTCCAGTGGCGGGACCCTCCTCTTACCAGACACCACCCCGGAAAAAGAAAAGAAGCCCCCAGAAAAAGAAACAGAGAAAAAGTCCCCAGAAAAAAAAAGTCCACAGAAGAAAACAAGTCGTAAGAGAGGCACATCGGCCAGGAAGCAACCTTACACTCGCAAACCACGACCAGCAACGGCGGTAACCGCGTCTCCGGTAGCCTCAGGTTCATTCACTTCTCCGTTGATGTCACCAAGAACTGAAGAGTACTTGGAGACGTTAATTTAGTGGCAGTGGCTGCTGCTCACAAAGTACCTTCTCCCAAAATCAAAGTCCAAGAAAGATCGGGTATGTTACAAAGTTTACTGGATTTGTCCAAGCAAGAACTGGCTCGACTTAGTCCGTTGCGTACCCCTGCACGACGTGTCATGCCTGTCCTGAAGTTGATACGACGTAAAGACAATCAGTGGCGACGCGTTCCAGTATAAAAAGGTGTGTGTGACCAAGTCGGGGTATCATTGTTTTTGGTGTCCTGAAGACTCAAAGATGTCACCCTCCAGAAAACATCCCTCTTCTAAAACCCAAGGAAAGAAAAGGAAAGGACTGCCACCACGTTTAGTCAAACATGGGGACATGTTTTCTGTCCTGTCCAAAGCTTCTCCACCTCTACGAAAAAAACTCATTCAATCAGCCTCCAAAGAGGTCATTGATACCGTGTGCGACTGTTATTTGAACGTCTTGAAAGGTACGATCCCTTTGTCCAAACACCAGAAACAATGCTTAGGCAAACATCGTCACGTTCTTCGCCAAATGGTTCAAAAGAAAATCCCCCTTCGCCAAGAAAAGAAGATGTTGGTCCAGCGCGGAGGAATTTTACCCCTCTTGTTAGGCCCATTGCTGAAAGGAGTCTTGGGAACCATGTTGGGAGGACTGATGGAAGCAAGATAAAAAGGCCCTCTAGAGTCCCAAGATCTCAGAATTGACCCCTGACATCCCATGGAAGGACGAAAACTAGCTTTAGTGCCTTACAAACGATGGATGGAATACCATCGTTGGGAAGAACAACGTACCCCGCATTTACCTCCCAATCCCAATTTGACCGAGATGTCCCAGTTACAACACGAATTGCAGTCCTTAATGGATCGCCAAGATTTGTCCGAAACAGAAAAATCGTAAAGTACGGTCAACTCTTGCAACTACTGCAACTCTTTCACCAGAAAGCCTCAGACTAAACAGCTCTTCCCACTCTGAAAGATTTTAAGACCTTGATGAAAAGTCCAGCACCATCACCAGTACCACTACCACCACTACCAGTGACCAAGACAGAAAAAGAAGAAGAAGAAGAAGAAGGCTTTGAAACTCCACCAGAAAAAGTACGCAAGTTAACAACACCACCTACCTCCAGAATTGGATGGATTAAAAAGATGATGACCACCCCTTCTTCATCACAAGAGAAAAAGAAGGTGAAGACAGAAGTGAAACAAGAACTAATATCCCCTGTTCAGACATCCTCCTCCTCGACACCTATTGCCGGTCGCACACGCAAAGCATTGCAATCCAAAAAAGTACCCCAAGAGAAAAAGAGTAGAATCCTCCAAGAGTGGGTGCCTTATTAACAAACAAACAAAAAATGGAAAAAGTGCTAGCCAGTATTTACTACGATCCCTCCCATCCTGCAGGTTACGCAGGAGTTCAAAAATTGTATCGTGCTGCCATAAACGCGACTGAAAAGTCTCCGTTTACTTCAAGTGCAACGATGGTTACAAGAACAAGCTACCTACACTTTACACAAACCCATTCGACGCAAGTTTTCCAGAAGTCGCACCCGAGTGGAAGGCATCGATCATCAATGGCAAGCCGATTTAGCCGATGTCTCTCATTTGGCCAGCTACAATCGCGGCTATAAATATTTGTTTTGTGTCATCGACGTCTTTTCCAAATTTGCCTGGGTCGTGCCCTTGACTTCCAAATCGAGCAGTGAGTTAGTGCGAGCCATGCAACGAATGTTGAAACAAAGTGGTCGTCACCCTCTTCGATGGCAAACGGACAAAGGCACCGAATTTCTGAACCAAGCTTTCCAAAAAGAATTAAAGAAACGTGACATTCATTTTTTTACCACCGAGAATCCTGAAACCAAAACCAGCATCGTGGAACGTTTTCAACGCAGTTTGAAAGAACGTATGTGGAAATATTTTACGCATCACCACACTCTGAAGTACATCGACATCTTACCGCACCTGGTGCAAGCGTACAACCAATCTTACCATCGAAGCATCGGACGTGCCCCGCAAGAAGTGACTCCCGAGAACGAAGTGTTGGTGTTTGAGCGCCTGTTTGGTACGTCCCCGACGAGGGCTGCCCCCAAGAAAAGTGGAGTGTTGACCGTAGGAGATTGGGTGCGCATTGGCAAAACCAAACGCACTTTCGACAAAGGTTACTTACCTAACTGGACGACCAAATTGTTTCGTGTCACTGGACGAGTGCATGGCCGTCATCCTACCGTCTATAAATTGGAAGACATGAACGGAGAAGTGCTCAAAGGAACGTTTAACTTACCCGAGTTACAACGTGTCACCAAAAAAGAAGACGACGTGTACGACATCGAAAGCATTCTCGAACGCAGAACCCGTAAAGTGGGCAAACGACGTGTCATAGAAGTCAAAGTTCGTTGGAAAGGATATCCACCCAGTTTTGATTCTTGGATCGACGCTTCGCAAGTCATCGACTATAAAAAGAAGTGACCATCATGCCCTTTCACACAGACGCAGCTACTACTGCTACCACTCCTTCACCTAGTTCTTCTCGGCAAGATTTACAAAAACAACCTTTGTGGGTGTGGTGTGGAGAACGTGTGCCTAAAACGCAAATCGTCTTTTTCTGCCAAATCTTCGTGGTGTATTGTGTCATCGGGGCAGCCATTGCCAATTTGAGTTTGCAACAAGGAGACAAAAAACTGTGGACCATTTTATTAAGCAGTTGCATCGGTTACCTGCTTCCCAATCCCTTCCTGAAATTCTCTTCCAACGGGAACAACGGGAACCTTGTGTCGAGTGTCAGTCACAACTCCAATAACAACAACAACAACAACCCCATTTTGGGCGGAGACACTCCTCTGACGTCCAGTAACCCCTCGGACAGCCACAGAACTCTGGAATTATGAGACACCAAAACCAATTTTACTTAACCTTACCCAGTGACAGTTCCATGGAGGTGTTTCCCAAGAACACGTTGTGCTGTTACACGGCCAAATTACCTCAGACCATCCCATTAGATCACGAAACCCATTGGGAAGTTGCTTTAGTAGAAATCATTCACCCGACCCAAGTCCTCAATGTCCTTCCCAATCAAAACATTTTTGATGTGGAAGTTCATGACGAGCAAATACAACAGTACTTGGATACGCATGGCAAATATAACATAAAAACCCCTGGCACACAAAATCAAAAGTACACCACCTATCATTTGTTCATTCCCCCAGGCTATTATTTTAGTGGTCAACATTTGGTGAGCACCATAGCATCCAGGTTTAATGTCGTGTTTCTGAAAGCTTTGGAAAATGTCAAAAAATGTGTCACCATGGAATACCACAAATCAGCTCGTCGCTTCTTGATGAAATTTGACGGGAGTAAAATCGTGTCCATTTTATTTTGTCCTGAATTGTTTGACATGTTGGGCGGAGACATGGACATGAGAATGGTCATGCTCAAGAAAAACGAATTACCAATCATTTACGACAACGACTCTTTTAGCAAGTTATTTCGTGCCCCGGTAGAACTGAACCAAGGACTGAATTTGATGTTTGTGTACTCCGATGTGGTGGAGTATAACGTGGTGTGACACACCTCTGTGCCGTTACTGCGTGTCATTCCTTTCAAAGTGGATTCTGCCACGAACGCTGACGAGGAAGGTGGAAACACTTACCACATTCACCGCGAATTTGTACATCCTCACTATTTGCCTGTCAGCAAGTCGTATTTGGACACGGTCAACATTGCTATAAAAGGAGATCTGGGACAAAATATTCCATTCACCAAAGGAAAAGTCACGGTGAAACTCCATTTTCGAAAACGGTTCTCTCACGACTCGTAAGTCATGTATCCAGTGTACCGAGGGGTTGCTCGACAGCGAGGACACGGTTTAGGAGATATGTTAAAATCGGCCTTTCTTTCGGTGGTCCCAGTCTTGAAACCGATGGTGACACGAGGATTGCGCGCCTTGAAAGATGCCGCACTGACACAAGGCAAAGAATTTCTCCAAAATATCATCATCGACAAACAAAATCCTAAAGAAGCCTTCATGAGGGCAGGCAAAAATGTCTTACTGAAAACGGGCAAAGGCCTTTTGGGCCGACGAGAAACACCTATAAATGCCCTGCACGCTACCGAGTCAGGCATTCAGCAAGGACAAGGCAGAAAGAGACGACGAAGAAAACACCCTTTCACCAGACTTCACACTTCTAAAGCTAGAAAGGCAAAGAAAAGAAGAACTGTCCGAGACTTAGACGTTTTCGATTATTAAAGTATTGAGACACAGAAAAAATGATGCACCGAGAGTCTTGCGCCTGTTCCAAGTCGGAACTGGATCTGTGTGCCATGCCCCCCCACCATGATGACGATGCAAGAATCCCCGTGGGTGGAATTTCATCCCGTCTCCTCTTTGACGGATTCCGCTCCCATCGAGTTTGAAATCAAAGGACAACCCGAAGATTACATCGATCTGAATAGCAGTTACCTGTATTTGAAAGTGAAAGTGATCAAAACGGACAACACCAATCCAGGAGGCGATGCTAGAGTAGCTCCTGTCAACAATTTCATGCATTCCTTGTTCAGCGAAGTGGACTTGTCCTTGAATAACAATCTGGTCAGCAGCAGCATGGATACTTACCCATATCGTACCTACCTGGAAAATCTCTTGACGTGCGGAAAAGAAGCCAAGAATACTCATCTGGATGCTTACGTGGTATGGAATCAATGGCCTAATGACTTCCAACAGTGGAAATCACAATTTCATTCACAACGTTGTCAGCCTTGTCCAAAATAATATGTTAGTTGGAAAAAAAATGTTTGTCATTTGAAAAAAATGTTTGATGTTATATTGTTAAAAATGTTATAGTTGTTTGTCAGTGTTAAGTAATTTTGAATAAAAAATGCTGTGTTTTGAAAAAAAAATGCCTTTGTCTTTTGTTTGGCTATAAGAATTTTGATTCATGCTCTTTGACTTCTTACTATCCCTCTCATGACACTCATTGAACGTTGCGGCTCGAAAACCGTGGAGGGATGTTTTCCTTCACGTCCGCGCTTTGACTTTAAAGCCGGGGGTAGCCTCCAGTCTAAGAATCCATTGTCGACTCATCCTCCTACGAAGATGTGCTCCAGACTAGCTAAGCTAAACGAAGCCTACGTGAATTTGCATAGGGTCAGACACAGTCTGATACCGAAGCCAGAAGAGATAGAGAATGTGAGAATGTTAAAAGTCACTGAAGACCTGATAGAAGAGCTTTTCAGAGAAGAAATGAACAGGGAGAAAGAAGAATGGACAGAGAAATACAGACTTCAGAAACAGCAGAGAGAGCAGCAACAGCAACAACAGCAGCAGCAACCTGACAGAGGCTTTGTCGATTGTCGTATCGACACCAAAGAGTTCTTCTCTTTCCGAAGAAGCAGACCTATCGTCAGAAAGTCTATCGTCAGAGGACGTCGCATTCTTAGAAACTAAAAGATTGCCATAGCAAACAAAAAAAAACCAGCCCTTTTCAGGGCTACCCAATACTCTAGAAAAGAAATAACAATCGATTTGCCAATGTGTGTATGTAGAGTAGTGTGAATATAAACACTGACTCTTTTGTTGTGTGAGTGTATGTGTTTGTGATTGTAAGAGATCAAGTACGTTTGTGTGGATAATGATAATGTTTTTGGTTTTTTTTGCTGTTTGACGTGAGTGGAGAGTAGATTTGGGATTTGATTGCTTTGCGTATGTGGATAGTATATAATTTTTTTAAAATGAAAATTTTTAAATTAGTAATGGGTAGTATAAAAAGTGAGTAAGTGTTTCTTTTAGGTCCGCGCGTTGTTTGGTCATGATCTAGGTAATATGACTTTTGTTTTAGGGGGATGTTTTCCTTCACGTCCGCGCTTTAACTATAAATTGAAAATCGCTTGGCAGTCTAGCTACCCTGTTCATTCGTTAACAAGACAATGAATACCAGAATAAGCAAACTTCTTGAACTCCAGATACATCTGGAATATGTCAGGCGCCTGTTAAATGAACTGGCAGCGGAGGCCATAGTAGAAGAGGGAAGAATAAAGAAGGAAGAGGAGGAGAGAAGACAGAGGGAAGAGGAGGAAAAGAAAATAGGAGAGAGGATGGCTTACAAGATACCAGAGACAGAGGATTGGGGTGCTGAAGCCAATCATCCTCCCTCTGCGCTCTCAAGAAAAAAAGTAAAAGGAGACTGGGGAAGAAGATGTGTGTGTAGTGCCAGGCCTGGAAGTTGCCATCATTAACCAGGTGTCACTGGAGTTCAAAAACAAACAGTCCTTTTCAGGGCTACCCAAACCTTTAGAAAAGAAATAGTAATCGATTTGCCAATGTGTGTATGTAGAGTAGTGTGAATATAAACACCGACTCTTTTTTTCTTATTGTGAGTGTATGTGTTTGTGTTTGTAAGCGTTCACGTACGTTTGTGTCGATAGTAGATTATTGGGTTTTGTAAGAGCTTAAGCTAATTTGTGTGGATAGTAGATTTGGGTTTCATTTTAATGTTTTGCGTGTGTGGATAGTATATTTGGGGTTTGTTAATTGCTGCTTCACTTATGTGGATAGTATATTATATGAAATGAGAAAAGTACGGGATGTTTTCCTTCACGTCCGCGCGTTTTAAGTGATAATCTAGGTAATATCAATTTTGTTTTAGGGGGATGTTTTCCTTCACGTCCGCACTTTAACTATAAGAACCCACAAAGTTCGTCGTTCGCACCATCCTAAGGAATAAAAAAGAAGATGGAAGTGTCCCAACTGTTTAATGATTTAAGGCATGTTTATTTTTGGATGGTGGATGGTGAATATGGAGTTGAAAGGATTGAAAGAGATTGGAGGTTAAGAACAAGTCTGCACTACGTGAACGAACTAAAATTAGCCAGGGAGATGATAGAGGGATTAATTGAAGAAGAAGTGAAGAGATTGAGAGGGCTGATAAATCCCCCTTATGTCAGAGTGGGGACAATAAAGAGGCCATGGAGAAGGTAAAAGAAGTAAGAAGGTTCTTGGAAGAGATAGAACAAAGGTCAGAGTGGCCCTTTGTCAAAAGGAGTGTTGAACAATTGAAAAAAGGGGAAGAAAAGATGAGAAAGGTGATAGATGAAGAAGTGGAGAAAATAAAGGACAGGTGGGCAAAAGATGGAAAAGAAGAAGAAAATAGAAAGAAAAAGGAAGAACTAGAGAAACTAAACGCTAACTGGATGAAAATCCAACAGAAGTTCCGAGCCATGGGTCACCCGGACTGGATACCGGAAACAAAAAAGAAGAAGAAGAAAGGAATGATGGAAAAAATAAGGGGATGGATAAAGAAGTTAAGGAATTAGAAGAAGAAGAAACCCAAAGGCCCTTTTCAGGGCCACCCACATCTCTCGAAAAGAGATAGACTTTCAATTGCCTACCCCTTTTTATATTTTTTTTTATTTAAAAAAATATAGAGACCCCTCCCTGTTTCAATTTTCGCATGTTCCATTTCCATAGACCCATCAGGTCGGGACCATATTAAAATAGGGTCCCGACCCTGTTCCATTTCCCTTGAGGCTCAACTTGCCCAAGATTTTTTTCCCATGTTAATTTTACATAGACCCTATACAGGCCCAGGGGTTTTTGTCCATGTTAAATTTACATAGACCCTATACAGGCCCTATACAGGCCCAGGGGTTTTTTGTCCATGTTAAATTTACATAGACCCTATACAGGCCCAGGGTGATTAATGTTAAATTTACATAGACCTTATACAGGCCCTATACAGGCCCAGGGGCTTTTTGTCCATGTTAAATTTACATAGACCCTATACAGGCCCAGGGTGATTAATGTTAAATTTACATAGACCCTATACCAGCCCAAGATTTTTGTCCATGTTAATTCCCATAGACCCTATATCGGCCCAGGGGTTTTGTCCATGTTAAATTTACATAGACCCTATAGTGGCTCAGGGGTGTTTTTAATGCTAATTCCCATAGACCCTATACCGTCCCACTTCACTACTTTCGCGATAAATGACTATAATTTCAGTCATTTTCTCTCTTTAATTTTGTGCTGTGACTAGTTCAGAACAATTTAAATTTGTATTTTATATTTTACACCTTTCTAATTGAGTAATTGTTCCATCGTATTTTAAAATGTCAAAAATCAGATTTAGAAAAGATACAAAAAATAAATTGATGCCTAGTAAAGATGTAAAGCCTTAGATTATCAAATATATACTTCTGTTTTATTAGCTCATCTGGCCATAAGGTCAAGTGAGGTCATATACCATGCATCCGGCCTGTTCTATGTGTTCTCCACAACGGTTTCTCAAATCTTCATTGATAATCTACAAGAAATATTTCGACCTATTTTGGCAAATATACTAAGTATGCCACTCGCGATCACGTATTTTAGAGATGAGCTATATATCTATTATTAAAAACAAAAACAAAACAAAACAAAAACAATACAAACTCGACCAGACTGGTAACTGGCATTCACAAGATAATAGGATAATATTGATATAAATAAAAATAAAAAAATAACACCGAAACCAATTCCAGCGGAGCACTTGCAATATCAAGGAACACACATTATCAGATGTTGTAGGTCCAGGTAACTTTCGCACTTGCTCAACAAATTTACAAATGAAACCATTTCAGACAAATATTTCCTTGTCAAGTATAGTAATTATTTTGGGATTAGGAATTAAGCATTGTTCAATTAAAAAAAAAAAAACCACCCACCCAATTTTCATGTTTATGGCCAGTACCTACATTATAACGGTTGTGCTGGCATTACGTTTGACACTTTTGGACTTAGTATTGTAAGATATGTGTTCATAATTAGCAATTTTTGAACATTCACCATGAGTCTAATCGATGTCAGGTAAGTGGACATTTGTATCAGAAAAACATTAGATGCGTAGAATATTATTAATTACCTGTGAAAGGTTCTAAATTGTAATCGCGCCACCATTTGCATGTCTCGTGACTCGCTTGTTTAAGTTAGGTCCAACTTGACTTAAAACTAAAGTAGTAATCGATTTTATTTCTTTTCACGGAATTCTTGCGATCTAGAGCTATTCGTGAGCTAAACGTGTAACAATCACTTTAAATGTAGTGCAATATTCATGAATAGGCGATGGATTGAGGGGCAAAACATTTGAAATTTATTGTCAATCGATATTTGAAAGTTTTTATTCTTTTCTTTTAACACGTGAATCGTAACTTTACAAGTGATGTAGATGTGCTTCGACAATACTAGTTTTGCCTAATCAGACTAAATATGTTTTCCAATACGGGAGAGTAGCTATCCGCAAAGAAGCATATTGGCGTACGCTTGAGAGAATCAAACGAAGTATGGAGAGCCCCAACTTCTGAAGTAAATAAAACACTCATGCAATGATGTTTCCCTTTAGATGGAGTTGTCGTACCAGTAATGTAGTCTGCCGATTTCAGTGTGATTTAGTGCTAATATCAACCAAAACAATGACTTTAATCTTACTTCTTAATGTCGACATATAATAATGTTATTAATCTGCAACTAATCTCAGTGTTTGATTTGAACTTTCGTACAATATTTAATATTTACAAATTTGAAACAATGTCAAGTTGCGCTTTAACTTAACATTGCAACGTAAAGTAAGCAGAACTGTACAAATTTCAATCAAGAGTCTCATGAATGGGTGAAATTTAATTTCATTATAGGCATAGTATTAGTGGTATTAGCACATTTACAAACCATTCAATTTATAATGAATGTTGTCACGAGCTCTTGGGAAATACTCTAAACAATGACCTAAACCCAAACTCACGCAGTGTTTGACTTTGTGGGTTTTTTTTCTTTCTGTTTGGTCCTCAGGGCCAATTACTCCAACAGCTTTTATACTACAAGCTTCTACAATGTTATTACTTTCATTATTATTATCATTATTATTGTTATTATTATTATTATTAGCTTTTTGCAATGTTATTGTTATTGAATGTACCACTGACTTTTTCCATTATTATTATTATTATTATTATTATTATTATTATGCACTTTAGATCCTTATGTTATTACAATAGTATTGTTATTTAATTACAGAAGAGCGAATATTAAGGCTTTTATTTACTCGCCACGATAGTTGATATGAGATTAGGTTGAAACAGGGAGTAAGGTATCCGAACATTTTCTCTGTCAGCCAATAGTTTATAGCCTTTCCCGTTCATTTAAAATTCCTTTCGCATATAACATTGTTTTAAATGTTGGCTTCTGAAATTGCAAAGCTGTAATCTAATATATTTCATTATACATATTGTCTAAGACATTAATCCATATACGTATACTAATAATGATTTGTTTAATACTGAATTATGCTGGAAGGTCGTCTTCATTATTAGCTTAATCTTTCATGTACTGGTATTTTCGTAGCTACAAGTTACCATGGCTAAGTGGTTTACGATGCTAGATTCGTGACCATCATGGTTTTGGTTCGATTCAAACCATTGCATAAAGATACGGGACTACAGTTGTGTATCCTGGGGCAGGCACTTTACGTGCACTTCAAAGTGTTACTGTGCGATAAAGTCAAGTCAGGCCAAACCTTCACGGAAACAAATTAAATATTTCTTTTCATTATCTCTTTCAATATCTTGACGCATACTATTTTAAAGTGGATTCAGTCCTGCTTAGTTTACGATGCCTACATACAAGATGATGATGATGATGATAATGATGATAACGATGACGGTGATTCCGGTAATAATAACGATTTTTGTTGTTATCATCAAAATTATAATCTCTTCCCAATATTGCCTTTAAAGCGACAAGTGTCTTAACCAAACAATTAAAAGTTGTAGCTGTTGTTGTTTTTGTTGTTGTTGCTGTTGTTGCTTACTCTCGTAGCTACTGCTGTCGCAGTGGCTATCTAATTTAGAATAAAAAAAACAATACAAAAGGTCTAAAAGTCGAAATATTGTACCTGTATTCTTTGTATTATCCTTTTTCTTAATACTCGAAACTCGGATGCAGACTATCATCCCATTTGTATAAAAGCTCAGACTTAATTAAACTTATCACCTGCTGCGAAATTGAACCCGTTAGATACTGGTAAATTCAACCTAGCAGCTACATTAAACATACATCACCATAATTATGTTAATGCTGTTATTTACTGATTAATTTGCTCCCTAAAAATCCATTAATTATGTCAAAAATATTATGATAACTTTCTAACCATTATCTCCGTTTACAACCAATAATCTTTTCTCCAATCAACTTGTTTTCAGAATGTTATGTTTATCCGCTAAAATTATTTGCGGCACACATGTAAAAATGCCCCAGCTTTAGGTTGCGTAGTAATTGGAGACAGATGATTTGACCAAGAAAAAAATAATGTGATGTTTTATTGTCAATGAAGAAAAAATAATATCACCGAATGTTGCATTTACAAATAAATAACAATGTATCACATATATTAAAAAAACATCCTGAGAGAAAGCCAAACATCACAGTTCCATTTAAAGACTTCATACAACACTACATTGAGATATTTTGTATTTGGTGACTTAAGAATCCTACACAGTGGGAAAGCTGGCTTGCGTGGCAATACCACACATGTTGCCCTTATTTCTAGCCATCATAATGTATCCCTGCATGCCCCAGCTCGTGCCCCAGCTGAAAAGGAGATACATAATTATATGAAATAGTTATTAAAACGTACCAGGTCATAAAACATTGCTAAAAGACCATTTTGTTATCGGCAATTATCCATCCACGTCTACGTCCCGTTGGTTAGAACACTAATGAATGCAGTTTGGAATTAACCATTCTGTATGGCTTTTTGCTTCGCTATCTTCGACCTCGGCACCTCAATCTGGCTCAAATAAATCAACAATACTTTCTCCATTATATAATATAAATGCATATCACAACTTCTGATTCTTTCTCTCATGGACATTTCAAGATAACGATTTTACTTAGGTGGCTGTCAGAGATTGTGCATTTATATCTTGTTCTTTGCAGAGAAGTTAGATTTGCTAACATAAGATAACATATATTCATTATGAGAGAAGAATGGTTGCCAGTTATGTGCTCGCCAAGGTCGTTCCGGGTTAGTAGAGTTGAAAGCTTTCGGGTCGAATAAAATCCTTGACCCAATACGATGATGCTGATGAATTACTTTTGTACATTTGTCGACACCCCACCCCCCGAAAAAATGTATTTCTTGGGCCCTCAATGGCTTTAGTGTTTAGTCCACTCAGGATGCAATAATACATATATTTGCAGAAAGGTCAATCTAAATAACGGCAGTTAATTTGTTAATGTCTTTTGTAGTGAGGTCGTAACTACACTGATTTTTAATACCGATGTAAGCAATTTTGTTACGTTATAAAATACTAGTTTAACAAATTCTTTTGACTAATGAGAAATGCTTTTGAGTTCCTTATCTCTATTTGTAGTCTCGACTAACCAATCGAAACAAATATTATTTGTACCTTGGCTAATCACATTTGGGTATTGTCTTATCCCGCAATGTTTTAGATAAATAGTTTTGGACTCCAAATATGACACTCCCTTCCATTCAAAGTTTCCGCTTGCTAGATAATTTTTTTTGCATGGACGTAAACCGAGTAACTTATCTAATTCGGAATGGAGTGGGGAATGGGATCTGGAGTTCCAGTTTGGTTTTCAAACTATTTAGTTTAAAAAATTAATTATTTATTAATAATAAATAAAATAAAATAATTCTCACTAACAAATCAAAGAAAGAAACAAAAGTGTCTTAAACTGACCTATTTTTACCTAACCAGTACTCCTGGCCACTTTCAGTACCGTATCCAACAACTAGAACTCCGTGATCAAGATTAACTGAGCTGCAGGCACTCTCGGTGTACACACCGTTCTTGTATAGTTGGAAGGACACTTGACTGGCATCTATGAAAACCCCGATGGGGCCAACCATTGCTACGGCCTTTTGAAGATCAGTTTCACTTCCCGGTTCGATATCCATGCAGCTCACGACAGTGGCACCTATATTAGCCTCTTTAAACCTGCATACTCCATCCTGAATATAACAAGGAAGGAAGCAATCACACATTCTTTTCATACTTTCGTTATACTTAAATTTGTGTATGTACACTTTGATATTACAGACGGTATATCAACCAATACTGGGTACATCAAAAAACAAACGTGGAGTGGTTGAGAGGTGGAATACACACAAGTAGCTACATACATTTAGTGATTGTTGATAAGGACAAAAAGCTGAGATCATCATCTGTACCTCATAATGTACAGATCGATCGGCTTAACTCCATATTCACATGATATACATTTACAAATATGTCATACGTAAATTGAAAGCTATGCACCTATTAATGGGTAAAATCTGCAAAACCTTCAAGGATTCAGTTGATCGGTGGAGGAATAGTATCGCGAGAGCATTATGATCAAACTGTGAAAACTCGCGAGAGCATTATGATCAAACTGTGAAAACTCGCGAGAGCATTATGATCAAACTGTGAAAACTCGCGAGAGCATGATGATCAAACTGTGAAAACTTCCATGAGCTAATGTTTATGTGATATATTTACGTGGATATGTGTATGAGAGAGAGAGAGAGAGAGAGAGAGAGAGAGAGACCTTTGCTGTGTATGGATAAGACTCTTCTGTGTCAATACCCTTATTCTGGATTATGTAATCGAAAGCTTGGTCCCGAAGGCCTCCCTCACAACCTTCATTACCTAGTGAGAAAAGGGTATTCATAACAATGTACAACGACAGAAGTAATAAATCTTAACAAAGGAATCATGTTGCAATTTTCCATTTACCTTGGTATAGCACTGATCTCCATAAAGGAATATTTTGAAAGCGGAGATGAGATACAAATCCACACTAACTTATATATATTGAGAACAAAAGCAGGTGAAACTTGGCACATACGCCTCAATTAAATTATTTATACTGAAAATCCACCGTCGTGGTAATTCACTTTGCAATCTCTCACTCTCACCAATTGTTAACTGCGCTACTGCATACCTCTATCGGCCTCTCAAGTATGGTAAAACGACAAAATGGAGGAGTTACACTAAGCGTTGACTTTCAATCCGTTCCAGTTACTGAGTACATTTAAGTATAATATTCAACAGTTTAACACACAGTTTTATCGCAATATTCAATAAACGTTTGCATATATGCATTTGGGGAGAGGAACATGATATCTCTCTAAATTATGACTTATTTACTTACTATGTATCAATCATCATTATGTAAGTTTTGGTAGTCACCTAAAACTGCATTTCATTACTTATTACAAAGTATCCGTTATGTAGACCAACACAAAATCCTGTTTCTAAATTTTAATCAGATGTATCTGCGATGATTTACCTGCTACTTCAAGATTCATTTGAACTAAATTATCGTCTAAATTGTAAAATGTTTTAAGCTGTTCAATAGTTAGTCAAGGAATTCAGACGATTTTGCTGATTTTTCCACACTCAGACACACACACACACACACACACACACACACACACACACATATATATATATATATATATATATATATATATATATATATATATATATATATATATATATATATATATATATATATATATATATATATAATTCATTTTCTTGCAATATCGATGCAAAATTTCTTATCTGTATTGCACACTTTGATTGGAAAGGGTTATACCTAAGCTAGAGAAATTGTATACAATTCCAGTGATTTCACGTCTATGGCAATGACTTAAGTTTAATTTAATGGAGTATTCCACGAAGGTGGCACCACCATCATGCGTATAATCTTACTCCGCCACACTGTTTAAGTCTAACGTTAACGGTTATACGTGACACATACCATTAGACAGTCTTAAATATAACTTTATCGGTTATACGCAACACAATCCATTAGTCGGTTGCAATGGGAACTTCGACTAGCGCAATAAACAATAAGAAATATTTGCTTCGGATTACAAAGGTTTATGATTGAACGTTATTTACACGAGTTGAATCATAATTTAAAATCATTTACTATTTGCTACGGAACTAATTTGGAAATGTTAAACTCAGGAAACATTTTCAAATGTTGATTCTTTAATGATCAATTTGAATATTTACAGTACTTACCTTCCTTTCGGGAACAGTCCACGAGGTTTTGTTCAGAAAGGGATACAAGTTTTCCGGTTTTCTTGAAGTGTTGCCCCTCCAGGGACCCTGTGGCTGAGAAAGCCCAGCATGATCCACATTGACCCTACGTGAGGATAAAAGGTTACACTCACAAATAGCCATCACCGCTATATGAGGTCATCGGAATGCTCTGTAAACACTACATTTGGAGATGGAACGGTGTTTACATATGACCGTCATCATCGACTTGTGAGAGAAAAGTTATTGGTTCAAAGGTTTCTGATATGAATTAAAACTAATCTGTCATACCGCAAAAGTGGAGATATTTGTGCTTTCGTAGAGGAAATAATCTTTTCACCCTACGCTGTTTCAATGCAATTCGTAATCTATTTTTTAATTCAGTATAATTCATTAACATCAAACTCTTCATCGTTAAGTATTTCCGGGTGTTCTAAATCGTGAAATTTCTGTTATTTTTGTTGTTACTCCACCACAACAACATTGTTGTTTCTCTCTTGCACGAGGGAAAACATCCTTCCGTGCTTCCACCGTGCATCTTTACATGACCTCATTAGAATGAGTTCTTATTGGAGCAGTGGGGCAGCTAACATTTCATACTACTAAATCTGGACAAAGCCATGATGTTATGAACCATCGATTACTGGAAATAGTTGAGACAATTGTCTCATTTCTAAAGAATTACTCTGCTTTACACGCCGTGTTCATACCGAAACAATAATAAAATACAAAGAAATCAACGAAATATGTTGAAAACCTTTACATTGATGCGAATATTATGGGAAAAAATAGGTCAGATTCATTTGTGCCACACAATACGATTTGGTCGGATTTTATTGTCCTGAAATTGTGTTAATCTCACATGGACGCTTAAACATCCAAATCATTTGAGAGAGAGAGAGAGAGAGAGAGCTATAATATACAGCAAAGGAATATGTATTTACCTGGTTTTTAACTCCAGTTACGTAGCCCTCTTTTCTCCAATCAACTGTGGTGGGAAGGTCAGATAACTGAACATGACTTGGGGCCATGAACTTTCCGCATTGAAACGGCTTGGCTGCATTCACTCTGTATCCATTCACTGCACTGACAAACTCCTTGGGTGTCTTAAAAATAATAATAATAATAATAATAATAATAATAATAATAATAATAATTACAATATTAATAATTGACAGTGTCTTATTTATGTATTAATTATACGCTATGGCTTATTTTTCCTGCTCTTCTTCTTCATCCTACTACAACTACTACTACTACTACTACTACTACTAATAATAATAATAATAATAATAATAGTAATAATAATGATAATAATAATAATAAAAGTAATAATAATAATTTGAAAATGAAAAAAGAATAGCTATCAGAAGAAATAATTAAAGTCAAACAAATTTTTTAAACAACTAGTTCAAAATTATCTGCAACATTTTTTCTAAAATAACAAAATAACAGCAGGACTATGAGGATGGGGAGTGAAAGGAGGTGCCAGAAATGACTTGTGGCGTGCATTTAAAATGTACAGGAGGAAAATTAACGTTGAGGCAATTGATAAGATTAGCCGATATTTCACACTATTAATGGTACCTTACAATTTACATCACTTCGTAATTTTTAAGACAATGTAACATATAAAACCGACCATAAAAATTATACCGCTTAATTTTATAGACTCTTCTTAGTGGTGAACAAAGTGAAAATACCATATCAGCATATTCGTTCATTCCGAGCCTGAAACTGTGCAAGCCACGGTCCGCTTCAATGTTGTGCTGCTGCACGTGCTTCAGGTTTTTCTCCCAAATAATGCGTCTGAAACAGAAAGAGGTTTTTGATTTTAAAAATACACTGAAGTATTGTAATTGTTAACCAGATTACTAAAAGACCGTATGGACGTGATCCTAGACTAATCGTACGATTTATCTTTAAAATACGGTGTTTCATTCCTGGTTCTCATGGGCAATGCACTTAACCCAGCTTGCCTTGGCACAATATAACTTTCAAGAGTTGCTGTACGTAAAAATAATGCAACCCCATCCACCTATTAAACCTATTACCAATTCCAAACCACTTGAAACGATTGTTTATCTATAGTGTATGCTTAATGTTTGTACATGATTGTAGATTGCAATTTCATTTGCAAAAACATGTTGGCATACCTATCTTTAGACATGACTGTAAGCTGTATATAATACGTAGACATAGCTTTTTTGAGTTCGGTATATTCTAGAAGAAATTGTATACAGTTTTCCAGTTAGAAACGAGACACACCTAGCGAATTTCACAAATTTATATTGTGCCTGAGGTAAATATATATATATATATATATATATATATATATATATATATATATATATATATATATATATATATATATATATATATATATATATCGGTTAATAAAGAGCTTATTCACTTATTCATTCCTTTATCGTATCAGTCTTTGGGAATCTATGATGAGAGTTTGTGGTAGCATATTATTCGAGAGGCATTATTCATTTAAGTAGATTGGTATTACTAAAGTGCTCATTCACGACGTGGAATTATACATACTACTAAATTTAATTATTTTCGTCCCATTCAAAGGCCTTCTGGATTACGTTAATGTGGATCACCCGGATATTCAAGACTATTGGAATTCATTGGGAACATTCCATACGTTTGGTCTTGGGAAAGGACATTTGAGATTATTTGGGATTTAATTCAAAATGCTTTGTTTCTTAAATTTGCACTTTGTAACTTAGAAATATAAATAACTTGTTGACGTTACTTGGATATGTTTAAGTAATGATGGCATCAATAAGTATATACCATTTCTTGAATAGGTCATAAGGAAGGTATAATTTCAAGATTGGACATTAATTCCAAATTCACTCTTTTCTTACCTCAGAAGTTCTTGTTCTTGGGCATAGCTCTTGTTGAACGTAGTCTTGAAGAGTTCCCATTCGCTGTTAAGCTCGAGATTGATTGGTCCAGCAACACTCAGAGTCACGAGACCGGCCAATACAAGCACACGAAACATCTGAGGAAATTTAATAACGTTCACTATAAATAAATAAATCTCTGAGATGTGTATGCTGAAGTCCACTGTCTTGATCTAATATCACGTGTTCAAGAAAAAAAGAGATGCACGCTTGACCAAACCAACTATGGTGGGTCTTTTTGATGGGAATTGACATTGTTCTGGCATATTATTATAAATTTGAGAGGATCAGCGGCGAAAAATGATTTATCCTGGATACCATATTTTGCCACAAATGTAAAACGATATATCAGTTTGACATAAAATACGTTTACACAAAAGCCATAAGAAGCAACCAATCACATATTTTTTTTTTTAATATTTGCAAGATGATGCTCGTCAAAGCCAGGAAATATCAGTGTGTTATGGTTGTCATCGATCACAACTGGCACGCGTGGGTATCGTTGAATCAAAATAATCACGTCTGTTTTGTATCGACTGCATGAAAATATTTGCGCGTTATTGAGTTGGTTTTTGTTTTTGTTTGCATCCAATGCCAGGTTCTTCATTATGGATGGAAAAGAAATCGATGGTGTTTGTAATCTGATTCACAATGACCAAGCGCGTAAGTTGTGATTCCGTCGTCGAGTATCCAACGCTTGGTAAGCGGCGACAAATTCATCTTAGCTCATCGGCATAAATCCATGCAATGATTTTTATCATATTTGATAAATATCGAAGACATTCCACCTACCTGTCGTGTTTGTGATCTTTCTGCACAATACTCTGTGGATCACCTTTGCCTGTGTTATATAATTTGGAGATAACCATGATTGAAAACATTTTAGGTCGATGTCCCACGTGCTCTTCTTACCCGAGCACTCATCTTAGAACTTACCAACACCTTGCTTGTTGGCGTTGCTAAGCAATGGATCATCTTTCGGATACTCGCTGATCACAAATTCAAATGAAAATAAAACGCAACAAACAAACGTCACATTGAAATTTTCTTCGACAAATTTCATTGGAAATAGCCGCATGTGGTTGACCACAAATATAGCTCCTTCAGCTTAATATGGCAAAATACAGCAAAATACAGCAACACGTCAGTGAAATTAAAGTTCTACAAGTCAGAAGCGGCACAAATTGAAAAGACCGATTGAATATTTTTCAGCGGCTTCAGATGTTGCAAAAGCTACGGCGTTAAAGGCTGTTTGATCTGCGTCAAAAATGGCGCTGAAAAAGCTCTGGCAGGTCGTATACTAATAACAGAAAGGAAGAGACCATCGGTTAACAGCTTTCGAATGCCCTAAGGCATAGGTCTGCGATTAAACGCTACAACATGCAAAAGGCTAAGCGTCCATGAACCAATCTTGATTTACTCGCTATGACAAAATTAAGTATTTTAGTGGCGTCTTTATGCATAATGACTTATAACGATTGTGCAACGCACACCTGAAACTGGTATTGCCAAACAGGACTTGACAACAAGACCTGACACTCACTGGGTTGCATACGTGGTGACGCCTCGACATCATTTGTATATTGACTCATATGAACCACCAGTTGATATTGTTAATTATTGAACAACGGGCGGTGGACAACAACCATTGTCTTATTAAACTCTGCCGATGCAAACTAAGTTTGATGGACGAATATGTGGTCATTTTGTTCTTAAAGCGTTGCATGCGTTTTCGGGGTATCCAACTCCGCAAGCACTTATTGATTTTACAATAAAGTATGTTTAATAACATTATATGAAATGTCTTTTAACACGTACGGACGTTACTCAACCCGACGATAAGGTGATGATATGGATCGAAGTAGGTTTGCCACCAAAGCGATTTTGATCGAGCTTACTAGTCGTGTTTTTGTTGCCAGGAAAGCTTGTTATTTTGAAGACCAAACCGGTAAACTGCAAACGTCTAACGCAGACATTCAAGATGTTATTGTCAAGTTAAAAGTCGCTGTCATCAAAAATCTGGCTGAGATCACCGAAAACGGCGGAATCAGAGACACTGATGTGTAGAGTGCTTGTATAAAAATGTATGTTGATAATACTAATGCTACAACAAAATGTTACATAATAAGATAGAAACGGATAATAATAGAAAACAAATGGTCGAATTTTGCTTGATAATGTAAACGGGTTTGATAAATCTAAATCTAATGTCTCGAGTCTGCTTCGTATTTATTTTTATATATCTGGTTATTATAGTTAATGGAGTCACATAACAGTGTTGATAAATAACAAACCTTAGTACACGAGTAATATTATGTAGCGAAACTGACAGCGGTCGTAAACATATCTTTCACATATGCAACATCAGTCATTGGCAGCTGAATATGAAGTTCATTCCCAAGCATTTCACATCTATCCGGCCGGGTACGCCACTGTCGTTGGCGTTACTTTTATAGGATTAGATTTATCATTACATATATGTGATGGATTCTGACCGCGGTGATGAGGTTGCGGAATCTACAGACGTTATTGATGTTAGACCAGTTGGCAGAAGATGCTAATAATGACGATGATTGTGAATACTTGTATGTATCTATTTTAGAAACCTGACAAAATTATCAACACAAGAGCATTGTCTGAAATGTTTTAATGTTAGATTATTTAAAATAGTCATTGATAAATTCATTCTAATTAATGAACTATATCTATTTAAATAGAAATAAAACGCTTTATCTCTAGTCATTTATATATGTTCTACTGATAAATAAAGAAGAACATGCTTTATGGCGGATATAGTGTATCTTCTTGTATGTACAAAAACACTTCAGTTTACCAGATGCAGTGCTGTGCATGCTCAGCAGCTAGCATTCAGCGAATAAAGCGGAAGAGAATCCGGCTGTTTTTCATCTTAGGAGATGAGCTATACTGTACATGTTGGCCACACTATTCAATTGAGTGAAGAGTACAGTATACAGTTTACATTTTAAATTTATGTGTAAATATGTGAAAGACAATACAAAAAGGGCAGGTACTCATCTACTACAAGGATACAGCTGGCTCCAAATGTAATAAAGAATGCTGTAGCGTCCTAAGCTGGTTGCGCTCCATTAGCTACTTCCGACAGAGGTGCAGGAGAAAATATTGGCATACGTATGTATTATTTTAATGTACTGTGGCTGAAGTTTTAATTACATGTTATTGGCGTGGATATCGTGCATGATCTTAAGGACACGGCTAATCAAAATATTTGTTTCAATGTGCTTGGAAAATCGGCCTGACTATGTCCAAAGTACCCTAACTTTAGCAATTTTGGCCAGAGTAGGCAATACCATCTTTAAAAATCTTTTGTTTTCATAAAATATTATCGGCTCTTTTTTTTTATACAATTTACCCTTGAAATACAGGAAGTGAAAATATCCGTTGTCGGAGCTAGCAGTTTTTTCTATATGTTCTTAATGTGGGTAACTAGTTTAAATCGTAAATGCTATAAATATACTTGTTTATCTTCATCTTCAGACTACATTAGTCTGCCTCTCTAGTTTAACCTCTTGGTCACAACATAAAGATTATTGATATCATCGCTTTATATCAATATAAGCACGCATATACACATTTATACATGCGGTCGAAATTGACAGCATTACATGCGGGAATTAGCCCTTCGGTCACAGCTTGAAACCATTGCGATCCCCACTACATAATCGTATATACACTACTTTGCATGGAGAGATAAAGCCCTGTGCGCGACTGGCATCTAACCTAACGTTAGTTAAAGCTATCAGGAACATAACCACATGGTCAGAACTTAGCGGCAGTTGATGTCCTCATCCGATAAGAAAGTACAAATGTACTGAGTATCTGAAAAGTGCTTGTAAAGACAACTATCAATGATATTTGCGTCTATCTGCATCCTCCTGGGACTAAACCGCTGTGTCATAGTTTAGAAACTATTGAGATCCCATTAAATGTTTTGTATTGGAAAATATTATACTTCACATAACAAAGTATTATAATATTTTCGATAAAGAAACACCTTGCAGAAAATTGTACGCTTATATAGCTCTAAATTAGATGACGTTCACTTCGTCGATCTAGTAGAATGTGTCTTTGTAAAAGTGACGCGCTGACCGCTATTGTAAATTCAGTCAGAAATGGTGGTGTCTTAATTGGAATAGGTACTAAGTCGACTCTTCTGCCATCCAAAATATAAATGTTAAAGTATTGATGTCGTCAGGGCTATTTATGGAAATCCTTATTTTGTGACAAATGTAACGCGTTAAACCTATTCAAATAGACTTAGAAGAATCCTCACAAAGGTATCGTACCAAACATTACCTAATATAATCCGCTGAGATTATATTCCAGTTTCAAATATAACATTTTTAACTGCTCACCTTATCACGTAGGATAATTCCAGAATCCAGTGTAAGTGAACTGACTGTCTCCACCTCTCAGCATCGATTAAATACAGTTGTGCACATGACTGTCATATTACCAGTGATGAACATGACATTCAGTTGGAGTACGCTCGGCCTTTTCCGTCATTACCAGGGAAATACCACGTGATTTTCGTTAGACATCAAAAGGGGATGCTATTAGATGCTGTAAAGAGCCGCTTGCTTGAAATCACGTGGTTTGTTCTGATCCCGTGAAAACTAGTGTCGTATCATGTTATATTACTGTTAATCATATTGATCCAGAACTGAAGAGTTTGCGAAAACGTAAATTGCAGAGTGTGACCGCATGAGATATTTGAAATAATTTGTTATTTATCCCTGTGTCATGTTAGGTAGATATATGCAGAGGCGGCGTTAAGAGTACGCGGGGCCTAGGGCCGACCATGACCGCGCAGGACCAGAGTATTGGTATCTCGATTGGTATGCTACTGCAAACACTGATTATGTCTAGACTAGATCAACTTTCGCGATTTGGCGGATAATATAACTTGATAAACTCATAAGGACGACCTTAGGCCTGAAGCGCGGTGCCCCCTCAAGAGCGGGGCCTGGGGCGGTCGCAGATAATCGGTTAACAGTGTCATTATCGAGTTATAGAATTGTTTTTCTCTAGCCGCGAAGATAGTTAATGTACACAAAGTGCAGTAGGTCTTGTAACAAAGATTGAGGCAGGGGAAATTACTAGGAATATTCAGTTTAGAATACATTTAATATTTATAGCCTTAATATCTACTGAGCATGACAATTTGTTTATGCAATAAATATATTTGCCAGCAATGATATTTTTATCAAACAATTATAAATAAGCAAAGAAGCACTGTACAATTTCGGTTCCAATGTTAAGTATAAAGGTCACACAATAAAAATGTTTTCTGACTATATAGTAAGCAAACATCTATCCTCTAGATTTGTTTATATAAGATCCTGTTTCTACAGGAATATTAGATGATACTGTTCTAAAAATCGGTAAGATGTATACAAAATTTACCATTTGTAAAGTTGTGTAAGTTTTGTTCCAACACAGTATTTTTTAATACACAGCATACTAAGCTTACTAGAAGCGAATACGGACTTCCTTTTGATTATATAAAGCGAATAATGACTTTGTAGGAAGTGAAATTAGTGATAGAGAGAGATATAGCTCCGAGCCCCCAATCAGCAATACCGACAATTAAATTATTAAGAACACAAAGGTGAAATTCAAAAGAATAACAATTTAATACAATTTAAATGATATTAATTTCTCAACCAATCTTCTTCCTCTCGACCATTTAACAACCTATTTCATCACATGATTATAGTGTGAGATGGCTTTCCCCCTGTACTTGGTTTCTACTCATCTGTGCTCTACTCTGCCAATTCCTTTCCTCCTTCGGGCGTTCTCCGTACTCCGATTCATCCTATCCTCTTCCCCTTTTGTCTCCTTTCTCCTTCTCCTTCTCTCTCTCTTTCCCTAGCAACTAGGCTTGTTCTCTGCATACTGCCCTGTTCTATCCTGTCTCTCTGAGACTCGGGACTTGACTACCCGGTAGTTCTGTCCCCAAAAGCTTCCTTTACGAAGCTTTCTGTCCTTGAATGTACCAAGGTTTCTTTTCCCGCCAATTCACGAGTGGCTTCCTCGGAGTTATTGCTACAACTTCTCAGCACGATGCTTCACAATGGCTAATTCGTTCCCAGCCCAAATGACTGTTAAATTCTGGTTCGAATTGATGGCCCCACCCTTCCTTACTTCCAATTGGATACCAATTCTACCCCAGTCGGTCCAGATAAACAGACGAGCCTCAGGCCATCTGTCAAAGCGGGAAGATTTACAACATCATCGAGGGTCCTTTGTTCCTGACTTACGTAATCGCGGGCAGGCAAACGTGACACACACACACCCACGATTGAGAATAAAATCGAGATTTTATTCAACACAATTACTTCAAATGCACAGGCGCGTTACTACGCGTAATAAAATAACAAAATTATAGCGACACTACACGCTGACTACGGACACGAATATACACACAACATACGGTTAGCTACAGAGCAATCTGTGACATTTCAGCTCTCATACTCATGAAATCAGCGCCTACGTTCTCGGTTCCTTTCACGTATCTAATCTGCATCTGGTACTGCTGTAACAACAGCGACCATCGCATCAAGCGTCCATTCGACAATTTTGCCTGCGCGAGATAGGCGAGAGGTTGTTGGTCAGTTTCCAATATGAACTTGCGCCCGTACAACTACCGCTCGAACCGTGATATTCCGAACACGACTCCGAGGCATTCCCTCTCCGATAAGGAGTAGTTCTTCTCAGCAGCAGACAATTTCCGACTGCCATACGCAACAGGAAAAAGCGTACCCTCGTGCTTTTGCAGTAGTACTGCTTCTAGTCCCGTGTCACAGGGTCAGTGCGAAGCACGAAGTCTTTGGACAGGTCCGGTAGACGGACAAACGCGTCGGATGTAAGCGTTTGGAAAGCGTGTTCACACGAATCAGTCCAAATAACTTTACTCGGAGCCCGTTTCTTAGTTAGGTTAGACAACGGCCCCGAAATCGCACTGAAAATGGCCACATACCTCCGGTAATACCCGGCCAGTCCCAGGAATGATCTCACCTCAGTTTTTGTGGTGGGCCGTGCGTCGTTTCGCAGCTGCTCCACCTTTGACTTTTCGGGGGACAGCGTGCCTTGACTAAGGGTGTGTCCCAAATAGTCCAAGGTTCGGAGCCCAAGGTGACATTTGGAAGGGCGAGCTGTCAATCCCGCCTGACGTAGCCGCTCCAGAACATCAGCTAGCAGAGTGAGGTGTTCACCCCACGTCTCTGTGGCTAGCAAGAGATCATCCATGAAGTTGTGGACGCCTCTATCGCGCAAGGGCTCCAACAACTTCCGCATCGTTCTAGTGAAGATGCTGGGCGCATTCTGGACTCCGAATGGCATGACCAACCATTGGTAGGTCCCATCGGAAGTAGCAAAAGCGAGCTTTGCCCTATCCTCCTTCCCTAAAAACAAATCCAACTTCGAGAAATATTTCGCTTTCGAGACATAAGCGAAAATATGTTCTGGCTCAGGTAGCATTTCGACTTGAAATTTCGTCACCTGATTTAGCTTCCGATAGTCGACACAAAACCGATGTGCACCATCCTTCTTCTGCACTAGGACTACCGGAGAGCTGTTCGGAGAGTCGGCGGGCTCGATTACTCCCAGAGCAATCATCTGCTCGATCTCTTCCCTTACGACTTGTCGTTTCGCGTGGGGCAAGGGGTAGGGTTTCCGCTGGACTGGCCGGTCGTCCACCAGTTTTAACCCGAACTCGACAAGTGACGTTCTCCCGGGTATTTCCGTAAGCACATCGGCAGTCAACATGGGAGCACACTCCACGTCCGAGGGTGTCTCAGTCCTCGTTAACAGACAGCTCGGGACAGTGTTCACACCTTCCCTATCGCCTTCGGCGTCCTCGGTGACGATCGTGGCGACGACAAAATCGCTGACGGTCTCTCTTTCCCGGTATCTCTTAAGGAGATTGGCATCGTACAGATTCTCCTTAGTCGGTAGTCGTATCCGATAGGTTTTACCTCCGACCGTCCCGGTTACGACGTATGGACCTCTCCAAGAAACTTGCAACTGGTTGTGTTCTTGGGTCAACAGTAACGACACCTTGTCCCCTACGTCATACTGGCGTGGTTTCGCGCGCTTGTTGTAATACTTCGCTTGACGCGCCTTCGCTCGCTTGAGGTTCTCCTGTGCGAGTGAACAAACTTCCTCCAGTTTGTTTCGCAGGTCCGCGACGTACTGATAGGTAGTACGTACCTCTTCGACAGCGGGATCGTCCGTCCACAGCTGTCTCAGTACGGCGATTGTGCCACGTACGGTCCTCCCGTATAAGAGTTCAAAGAGAGAAAACCCTAAACTCGCTTGGGGTATAAGGTGTAGTCGTAAGGTGTTTAATTGACATCAGTCGGTTTACCTCTGCCATCTTGCGACTCATGAACTGTGTCTCTTGATCGGTCAGGATCTCGTCGGGCACTCCGACTCTTGATCAAATCCCAAATAGCGCTTCCACGACGGTTTCCGAATCAATATTACGCAACACGACGGCCTCCGGATAGCGTGTAGCGTAATCTATGACCGTTAGAATATACCGAATCCCGTGCGACGACGCGGGTTTTATCGATCCGATTAAGGTCATCGTGACGCGTCGAAATGGTTCATCGATAAGGGGGGTAGTCCCCAAGTGGACGGGTCGATGATCCGTTTTCGGTGCCATTCTCTGACAATTGTCACAGGAGAGACAGAACCGCTTGACATCTCCCTGGACCCCTGGCCAGTAGAATTCTTTGATAAGACGGCCACGCGTCTTAGCAACTCCCATGTATCCTCCCATGAGACTTTCGTGCGCAAGTTTTAACACTTCGCCTCGCTTCTCTTTCGGCACGACGACTTGTGATAATCCAGCCAAGCACGCAGCTTCAATTTTCCCCTTCACGTACGGTGAATCGAGGTCGATGACAGCCATTGGCAACGAGTCACACGCGCTGTTCGCGTACTGTACTTCAGTTACCTTCCCTGTGTAATCCTCAGGCACCACGGATTTCTTGTCGACAAGGGTGGGAACGCTACACCCAGTGTCATACAAAATGGTGACACCTTCTCCGTTGCCAATAGCAGACGCAGGGTTTACTGGTTTACAGCTTGCCTCCGGCTCGCACTCCTTTCTAGCTATTGCATTCACCTGGGTCTGCCTGCCCTTGGGACAGTCCCTGGCAAAATGCCCCGGGCGTTTGCAGTTGTAACACGTCGGCGGCCCTCGCCGGCCTGCAAGGCCCGTTCTCGTGGGTGAGGCCTGTCCTGGTCTGTGGGTAGCATCCTTGCCTGCGGATCCCCCTCCGACCATCCCGTCGCCCTGACGGTTACGGACAGCCGGCTCTCCCTCACCCACCCGGCGCGACTCAGTGGGTCGAGGTCGGTCTGCACCTTCGGAACCTCCACTCTTCGAGTGAGCCTGCTCGTATCTCTCCGCCATGCTGGAGATCTCTTCGAGCGTCCGGTGTTCTCTCTCTACTAGAAAGACTGTCAACTCGCGACGGTAAGTACTCAGGACATGCTCCTTGAGTATGACCTCGCGTAGCCCGTCGTACGATCGTTCGACGTCGGTCATCTTCATCCACTAATCAAATAACCCTCGAACACGGGTATGGAATTGCGAGTGGGTTACAATGCCAGTCTTAATTCCTACAGTATCCAATTTATTTGATATGCACATTTTTAAATTTCATATGTTATGAATTAATCTGCATAGTTTTCCAACATTAAATATATTTTAGAGAACAAAAAACTACGATTTGTTAGAATTCATGACCAAACGTTTAATCATTTGTATTTTTCGTATTATATGAAGCGGAGGCCATCCATATAATGCATCCATAGTTGTATAGCTACTAACTGTCAAGTTATGTTTTTAATAAAATTTGAAAAAATATACATCTTCTACATACATGAACGGATCTTAACCAGTCCACTTAATAAAAAAATAAATTACAAAATTGTGTGATTGGTACAGAAATATACGACTAAGTATTTTACAACTTTTCTAATGAAATTCGACATGAAAAAATACTAGTGCCAAGACTAGACTAGATAACAAGACCTCCCTCAACACCAACTGAATGGTAAGCCCTAAACTAAATGTTTTACAACTTTTCTAATTAAATTTGACCGTAAAAATATATTACTGCCCCGACTAGACTAGATAGCAAGACCTCCCTCAACACCAACTGAATGGTAAGCCCTTTTCAAAGTGAGGGGGGTAGCTGTTCATTTAACTTGCAGAAATACCAATCAGATCATATTCTTTTTCCATTAGTTCACAGACACACGGATACTCATCTTCGCTAGCCAAGGTTTCGATATAATATGCCTATCTACACCTTGGCGAATCAAGCAGATATTTCTGTGAATTTTATTGGATGCGGCAGCAAGCCACATCATCCAATAAAAATTAAGTTGTTTAAATTTGAATGTTTTTCCTACAAGATCGAGACAAGGGGAGCACACAACTTGAATGGACTGATAAATAAGCAATTTTCCACTGTCGGTCCGTGTTTGTACAAACGCCTTTCGCTCAAATACATCTATAATGGCTTCCGTCTGGTTAGTAGTCATACTCTCGATGTAAAACTTTAAAAGTATCCTTTTGAAGTCAATTGCCCCCGTCATTTCCAGCCGATATACAATGCACCGCTGTTACACGCTTTTGGTTAGTTGACATTACATGCGAAGGGAGAGAACTCATGAACTCCAATAGATGTCGCAAGGACAAAGCACTAAAATATATGTTTAATCCGCCAAGGTGTATATAGTGTTATCATATCGAAACCTTGGATATTTAAGATGGCGGATACAAAATAATGAATTTAGTTGTTATTCTTTACACAATTAAGAAAAATACTACTGCTACCACTACTACAATATACACATTAGTCTGTATAATAGTCATATTAAAAATAAAGCCATTTGCTTATATTTATTTCAGTTCTTTATGGTTGAATGATTAACATAGCTACTTGAAGATATTTGACGTCAGCGTGACGTATATAAGCCATACATTGTTACAAAACTGTTCACCTTTCTTGGCCTGACAGCCCAGCATTCAACAATCATTATCCAGGCACTTCATAGAAGAGCGTAGATATTGTTGTACAATCTGTAAGTACGTACGGGCACACGCCCGATGCCCTCCCATTCTTACATCAATAGTATAGCTACACACTTGGGATGAATTATTATCCAATATATTCATATAATTATGTTATTTGTAAAATGTTGATTTCGTTTGATTTCGCAGCTGTGTCTGGGATTAGTACGGTAATGTGATTTGAAGACATTTCGACAGAAAGTGACGTTCGGGCTCAAATTTCTTGTCCGACTCGTTTGCATTTGTATATTAGGCATATGATTCAGGCGAGGAGCTCTCGTTGTAATTCCCGAAATAATCACATATTCTCTTAATAATAAACAATAAGTTGTCCTCTCTCTCTCTCTCTCTCATATAGAGAAACACACAGCCACATACGAAATCCAGGTAAAAATATTGAAATTGAAAGAAAGGAAGAAGAACATGATTACAAGTTCATATCACTTCTATAAACAGATGTACGGTTAAACAAGTGTTGACAACCCAGCAATATCTGAGGGAAAAGTGTTCAAATGAGTAAGAAAGTAGGAAAAATGTTTTCGTTCCGAATGTATTTTAATTGCGCAATGAAATAAAAGTTAACATCATCTACTGTCTAATATTTTCGCTTATGCGTTGCTAATTGCAGAACATCCACATTTCCATCCAATGTTTTATTGTTTTGACATCTTTATCTATAAGGATCTCATTTACTTTAGCCATATCTGAATGTATAGATCAGATTGCTTAATAAGTTATGTCTGTATATACCCGGGTTATAATTCTTGAATAAAATATTTTACACATATTTAGATCCAGATAAGTCGATGCTATTTTTATTCCACTTGCAGTCAGGTTACAATTGTTTTCCCAATAATGCATGTAAATTTGTCTGTTAATACTGACCTGTCAACTTTGTCCAAATCCTAAGAAATTATATGCTATTCGAAAGTATATTTAAAGGAAACTCACTGTGAAGTTCTTGTCATATATTCACCGTCGTTGTTTGAAAAGCTAAATTGCAAATAAAACAATGTGCTACTGTGTCGCATATTTCACCTCATGAAAGCCATATCACTCACAGCAGACTTTGGCCAAAATACACCCAGATAATCACATTTACCTTAAATCATTACCAAGAATGCCTAAATCCAAGCTAAATTTTATGTATATTTAATTTGTTTATTTATCAGTTTTAAAAAATAATTTTATTTCATTACATGCTATTGTAATGTAACATTGTATACTGGACTTGACCTTGTCCAAAATTGAGTTCATTTCTGCTTGACCTGATGAATTTTAAACAAAATTCATTTAATTTATGTAAGTACCTAATACATAGCTAAATTATTCTTTATGTGAATGAGCTTAATATCAGGATTATTGTTCAGGTAAACAAGAAGGGTTAAATATGTTGATTTGGGTCAGGGTCTTGGAGATTCCTAAGTGAATTTTACAGGCTATTGTGTTGTAAGTATCAAGACACATTATATCATTCTAGAAGGTTATTTTCCATTAGGTAATGTTTGTTTTTGAAAATGCTAATTGTGACCTGAGGTCAAGTAGAGAAATATATAAGCTTGTGATTGCGAGGATTTTGTCAGTCGTGCTTTGACATACAATCTTCAAGTTGTATTAAGCTGTGACCAGTTTGGGCTGAATTTTATTTTTCTCCAGATTTGTTGAATTCAAGTGATTATTTTGCCTGGAAATACAAAAGTGCGCTGACAAAACTTTTGGACAAAGACATTCCCCGGAATTTATACTGAATTAAAAACTGGAATAACATTTTCTGTGATTCAACAGAAGACTGTTGATACATCTACACTTTGTGGGTTATTACAGACGTCATCGCCTTCGATCTTGAATTTCATCCGGATTTGAACTGAAATTCGCTTAGAACTTTTCATTGATATGACTTGTGTTGTAATTCTTGGATTACAATTTGGATTTAATACCGTAAGTTCATTTTTCTCATTTTTCACTTTGTATTCTACGGAAATAAATTATTATTTGTTAAATTTTACAAAGCTTGATGATTTCGCTCTTTTCTATTACTTATTTTCAGAGCATAGAACCACAATCGAAATTTGGGGACTCGTCCGGGATACGAAGTTTGCTAAAATATTTCAGAAAACTTTGTTTTTGAAATTGACATTCCCCTAGGTTTGGAATTATTTTAAAATCCCAAGTATTATTTCATATTTTAGCAATCCTTAGCGAAATCAGTACGGTTGTTTACAATGTCATCAAAAGTGGAGTTCTTCATCTCAATCTTACCCAGGACTACTTATACTGTTTGAAAAATGATGAATTGATTCCGCTTGCCAGCAAATATGATCTTTCTGAGGCATAAGCTTCCTTAAAGAGGCAAGAAATAAAAAAATGTTTGGTTCAATATTTGGTGGAAAATAATGTTTTGGATAAACGTGATTTGGTTTCGATCAGTAAGTCTGTATCAGGCTCTAACATAAAAATAAAAGAATCAAAATTAAAATACATGATGGAATTATAGTTAAGAAAACTTGAACTTTAGAAAGAGGAGAAGCAAATGGAATTAGATAAAGAGGAAAGAGAGAGGAGAATGCAGATGCAGCTGGAGAAAGAGGATAGAGAAACAAATGCAGTTACAGAAAGAAAAGAAACAAATGCAATTAGATAAGGAGGAGTGAGAAAAACAAATGCAGTTCCAGAAAGAAGAGACACAAATGCACTTGCAATTAGAGAAAGAGGAGAGAGACAGACAGACATATGCAAATGCAATTGCGAAAAGAAAATGAAGAAAGATAAAATCAATTTAGATTAATAGAATCAGAGCTGGCAAGTGAAAAGCAACGAATGAATGGCTGGATGGTTGGAATTGTGTGAGTATTTGTGTGTATATGTGTGGGCATGTGGGTGGATGGCTGCATATGTATAGGTTTGTGTATAATTATATATGTGTACATGTTGAAAATGGTTACAATAAATACTTTTTTATTTTGTTCTCTCTCTCTCTCTCTCTCTCTCTCTCTCTCTCTCTCTCTCGTAGCCATTATTAAATTCTGTCTTTGATTTAGAACTAAACAATAAAACTATAGATTAGTGCTAATCATTATTCCCTGTAAAGTAATGTTCACTTATACTGAAATATGAGGTAGTCAGTACAATGGTTCCCCAACCTACTGCTATCTATGTTCGGGGAATAATAAACATTGAAAACTACGTGAATCCGCAAAGGGATTTTCGTCTCGCCTGTATTTGAATTTTTCATAATGGTTGCAACTTGCAAGTGTAATTGCATCCACTACATAGTCCAATTACGTTAGCCTGTATAATCTTATATCATATAAAGTTTCAATACAAGAAGCTTCCGGCAACTGGGTCAAAACAGAATGCAGCAAAATGAGAAGCTGCGTAATTCTGTAATTGGATTTTACTTATAGAATTAATTTCTTTTGACACATTTAGTTAAACACTAGTTTAATCAGCGTAGCTGGTAAATTTAACCAATGTAAGACTGGATTATGTGTCAAATGATTGGCTACCGGGTTTAATTCGGGACTAGTTACCCGATAGCCTACCGGCACCGAAGAGAACACAATGGAGCGACACTCGAGTCAAGATTTTGCATGTTGATTACTATGCATATTCATAGAGTGGCGCTATGAACAGGTTCTATATAGTGAGATTTGTGAGAGATCAGGGGTGAACACTTGTTGCATTAAAGACGGGCATTGCAATGGATTCCATGTGATGGCTATGACGAGAAGGAAAATACTCGGACTATGTAGAGGGTTGGTGTTGGTGTTGTTTTGGTACGGACAGACTCTCAATCTGTCCTTACTTCATAGATTAATTCATTTTGTAATGTCACGTCAGTGCATAATACTGTAAAATTGAAGTGATGAACAGTTTCTCAGTTATTATGTAGAAGCCATGTTCGAGGGGTTTAGGATTGAGAATGAAATTCAAGCATCAATCTGGTTCTTCTGAATTACACTATCCTTTTATGCTTAGAAAGTGTATGTGCCGGAATGCAGGATTTGGATTCCAATGGGTTTCAAGTTAGTAGATAGGTTTGACTGTAGGGGCAAGGAGAAACACGGATGCCTGATCTAGGAGCAATGTTGTTTACAAAACATAACCTTTAAGTAAGGGCTATATTTCCAATGTAAATTTAAAGATAGATGCATGCTTTAAAGTGAGTGGGCATAACATCCTTCCCAAATACATATATATAGCAATTAAGGGGTTACATTCCTCCTGACCCTCCAATGTGGGATGAGATTTATTTTGATGAGGAAAGAACAAATACCATTTCCTAAACATTTAATGTAGCATGTTTCATCAAATCCTTACAGATATTTATAGCTTTAACATTGGGTTGTCACCACAACACCGCCTCTGACAACATCATGGATTGTGATCTGATGCCAATTATCTGAATATAGATCTTATGTTTCTGAAATAACCTGAAATAATCAATCATTATGAAACAAAACCGAAAACTCAGTTACTGCTAAGTCATTTTATTTCATCCACAAGTTTAGTATTTAATACAAAAACTGTTAGGTTTATAGAAAAACTTAGTATGCCATTGAACATAATAGATCAGTCAATAGTTTGCTAGACTGTTGTTGTAAAATATTTAATTAGCTTGCAGAACATTTTGTAAATTAGTTCAAGTCATGACAAAATATAAACTGACCCAATTCGTTTAAGTTTTTAAACAAGCACATCTAGGAAAAATATGTAAGCACTAAAGTCATCCTATTGAGTCATCCAACTGAGTCATCCAGTTGAGTCATCCAACTGAGTCATCCAATTGAGTCATCCAACTGAGTCAATAATTTATGAATTCCACTCTAGTGCTGGTGAATATTTTTCTAAATACTGTGATAACAAAACAGTTTCAGACAGGTGCAAAGGTAATATTTGCTGACAAATACAGAGTGCATCATAAATGTTGTGCTAGTTCTCCAGATCCGGTAACAAGACCATGAAGAGGCACTGACAATATACGGAATATGTGGAACAAAGACTGAGATGTGTAAATGGAACACTCCAATATCTATTGTAAATCAAAGTGCAACATTCTCAATGTTAGATATGATAACTGAATTACATCTAGGTCACTGATATGTAGTCATATACCGGATGATTAAAAAAATTCTGAAAGTTCCAAAAAATTATTTAGATCTAATCAAAGTTACAAATTATCAAAGGATTAGAGCGTTGACCCTGAGCTAAAGGTTCAAGAAGTGAAAATGTTTTGAGATTAATGGGGCCAGTACAAAGCATCAATTATATATATTTTAAAGGTTGAGACCTCCCCATAAAAGGGGGCAAAATCCATCAAGAGACGTCAAACCATAGCTGTTGTAAAGGATAGTCACTCTTTACTGCGATAAAATTGGCTGTTTGATTTAATACGTGTCATATTTTCACACATTTTTTGCCATTGGTAGAAAAGACCAATCATAGCGTACGTATCACTAGTGGCTCCAAGGATTTCTAACCCAACTGGATGATTTGGACCAGAGCCCTGGCAACAAAACAGATAAAAGTGTAATGTTGAATGTTATTAAATAGGACGTGAATCGACAAAAAAGATTTTAGTAGTTTGAAATAGTAACACAATATTTTAAATTGAGCATTAGTATAATTGGAATCTGCGTACAAATTAAAATTGCACAATTATTTTAAAGGAGTTTAAGTTTCAAGGATTGCACATGTACGTAAATTTAGAACCTGGTAAACTCGAAGAATGCACAATGAAAGTATTCTGTAATCTTTAAAAGGTATAAAATAGTTATTAATGGTGTAATCCAGAGTTAAATTTGAACAAAAATATTAAAATGTACTCAATAGACTTCTTCCGAACCAACTGTCCCTCAGACATTGGTAATACATGGATTGGGCTACTTGTGTCCACATGGAACTTGTAGCGATCATCGTATTTGGAGAATGTATTGTTTCAGACCTCATATGTTTTATCTGATCATTGAGATCCCGTTTGAATAGACTGAATACGTCATACTTAATAATTTTAAGACAGATAGATAGATAGATAGATAGATAGATAGATAGATAGATAGATAGATAGATACATGTGTTTGTGTGTCAGCATACACCAATGTATCAAAACTGTATAAATATGTATCTTTATATGAATACTTTTCATATTAACTATTTACTTCAAGAATAACAAGTATAAAAACCATTAGCAACTAAATGAAAATTAAGCCATGGGGGTGGGGGGTGGGGTGGCACTACAAAGGCTGATTGCTTGACGTAGCTAAAGGATGGAGAAATGCCCATAAATAATATGGCTTGTTGCCTGTCTTCTATTTATCATTCAACATATTTGTTATAGTTCTATTCCACTGTTTTTCTCTGTATATTTTGTATTCTATTATATTGCATACTTATTCTTTTGATTTCCTTTTTGAGTACTTCCCAATCCCTTACAATATTATCACTTTCTTTTTTTCCGTTAGTTCATATAGCATTTTGCTTACTGTAAAAAATGTAGTGATTTTCCTCTAATAGTTCATTTTTCTTAACCCACCCTCCCATCTTCGTTTCATTGTAATAATTATTTTATTGGGTTATGATCTGACAGATTTGCATAAATTGTTTTGCTATTTTATATATATATATATATATATATATATATATATATATATATATATATATATATATATATATATTCCTGTTTTCGATGAGCTGAATTTACTTATTCTACTCTCATATGTTGTGCATTATTTTTGTGTATTCCCTTTTGTCCTTGTTAATCTTTTATATGAGTCTCTATTAGTGTATTTTGCTTCATAAAGTCATTTATTATTGGTATTAGCTTCCTATCTTTCTAGTTATAACCTCTTCGTCGTGGTCAATACAATATATGTCTCCTCCTATTAAACACGTATATGTCGTGTATTCTTCTAAATAGTCCGAAAGTTCCCTTATGAAGTATACCTCTGTCTCATAATATGAGGAAGGTAAATAGTTGTTAATTTATATGACAGTCTTTCCGTGTAATGGGTAATAGTCTTCCTATAAACTAATCATGTACTGTGTAATAGTCTTCCTTTAAACTAATCATGTACTGTGTAATAGTCTTCCTTTAAACTAATCATGTACTGTGTAATAGTCTTCCTCTAATCATGTACAATGTAAGTCTTCCTTTAAACTAATCGTGTACTGTGTAATAGTCTTCCTTTAAACTAATCGTGTACTGTGTAATAGTCTTCCTTTAAACTAATCATTTACTGTGTAATAGTCTTCCTATAAACTAATCATGTACTGTGTAATAGTCTTCCTTTAAACTAACCATGTACTGTGTAATAGTCTTCCTTTAAACTAATCATGTACTGTGTAATAGTCTTCCTTTAAACTAATCATGTACTGTGTAATAGTCTTCCTTTAAACTAATCATGTACTGTGTAATAGTCTTCCTTTAAACTAATCATGTACTGTGACATTGTTTCATGATTTTCTTTTCTTCTTCAGTTTTCTGGATTTAGTAACATAAGCCATGTTTGATAACATGTCCACATCATTTAGATCATCTGAAAGGCTTTAATGCAAGGATACATTCCGTCAAATTTATTCAAAGCGTTGTAGGGTGGCTTTTCGAAAAGTTTTTCAAATTTTTTACTCACCACTAATTATAGGCAACACATATGGATCACTTTTCCAAAATGTGTCAATTTTAAGGTTTTGATGTTGTTGTTGGGTTTAACGCCATTTTTCAGCACACGATAGGCTGGGTATACATGGCGGCCAGTATTAATGGTGAAGGAAGAACCCGGAAAAACCCCGGAAAGAACCACCGACCCACGAGAAGCTACTGGCAAGCTTTCTCACATACTCACACTGGCCGAATCCGAGACTCGAACCCACGCAGACAGAGGTGAGATGGCAGTGATCCGTAACGGAGAGCGCTTTAGACCACTCGTATTTAACACATTTACTCTGATAATGTTGTATGTAGTCAAGAAACTTGATGGGCGCTCAGCATTAAGAGGTTCGTGTTAGGACTGGTCAGCCTGGTGTCAGGATAATGTGACAAGGTGGGACATCATGCTACATGTCTGCGGCATGATGACCCAGTGCTAGACATCACTATAAACTGTCACACTGCAGACGTCGTAGTGATATGACTGAAAAATTGTTAAAGATAAGTTAAAAATACAAATCATACACACACCTGTTTGGACAATACAAATAACACTCCCACCACCTGCCTGTCACAGGAATGGCATACACGTAAGACATCTTCAAAGAAATTATGCATACTGGTGAACTTTGTCCGAGTTAAGCATTTTTATAGCAGTCCAGAAAAATATTTTCTTCATATTTTATAGGCAAATAAAAGTTTATTTCATCTACCCAGGATTTCCTTTCAGGAAATTCGGTTCAAAATGTTCCTACTGTCTTTCAACCAAGAACAAGTGCAAATAATATGCTAGCCCCCATATTTAACAGTCTTATATTAAGGCACTAGCTGGATATGGTATATCTCAGTCTTATATTAAGGCACTAGCTGGATATGGTAGACCTCAGTCTTATACTAAGGCACTAGCTTGATACGGTAGACCTCAGTCTTATATTAAGGTACTAGCTGGGTATGGTAGACCTCAGTCTTATATTAAGGCACTAGCTGGATATGGCACACCTCAGTCTTATACTAAGGCACAAGCTGGATACGGTAGACCTCAGTCTTATATTAAGGCACTAGCTGGGTATGGTAGACCTCAGTCTTATATTAAGGCACTAGCTGGATATGGCACACCTCAGTCTTATACTAAGGCACTAGCTGGATACGGTAGACCTCAGTCTTATATTAAGGCACTAGTTGGGTATGGTAGACCTCAGTCTTATATTAAGGCACTAGCTGGATATGGCACACCTCAGTCTTATATTAAGGCACTAGCTGGATATGGTAGACCGCAGTCTTATATTAAGGCACTAGCTGGATATGGCACACCTCAGTCTTATACTAAGGCACTAGCTGGATATGGTAGACCTCAGTCTTATATTAAGGCACTAGCTGGATATGGCACACCTCAGTCTTATACTAAGGCACTAGCTGGATACGGTAGACCTCAGTCTTATATTAAGGCACTAGCTGGGTATAGTAGACCTCAGTCTTATATTAAGGCACTAGCTGGATATGGCACACCTCAGTCTTATATTAAGGCACTAGCTGGATATGGTAGACCTCAGTCTTATATTAAAGCACTAGCTGGATATGGTAGACCTCAGTCTTATATTAAGGCACTAGCTGGATATGGCACACCTCAGTCTTATACTAAGGCACTAGCTGGATACGGTAGACCTCAGTCTTATATTAAGGCACTAGCTGGGTATGGTAGACCTCAGTCTTATATTAAGGCACTAGCTGGATATGGCACACCTTAGTCTTATATTAAGGCACTAGCTTGATATGGTATACCTTAGTCTTATATTAAGGCACTAGCTTGATATGGTAGACCTCAGTCTTATATTAAGGCACTAGCTGGGTATGGTAGACCTCAGTCTTATATTAAGGCACTAGCTGGATATGGCACACCTCAGTCTTATACTAAGGCACTAGCTGGATACGGTAGACCTCAGTCTTATATTAAGGCACTAGCTGGGTATGGTAGACCTCAGTCTTATATTAAGGCACTAGCTGGATATGGCACACCTCAGTTTTATACTAAGGCACTAGCTGGATACGGTAGACCTCAGTCTTATATTAAGGCACTAGCTGGGTATGGTAGACCTCAGTCTTATATTAAGGCACTAGCTGGATATGGCACACCTCAGTCTTATATTAAGGCACTAGCTGGATATGGTAGACTTCAGTCTTATATTAAAGCACTAGCTGGATATGGTAGACCTCAGTCTTATATTAAGGCACTAGCTCGATATGGTAGATCTCAGAGATTACTGATAAATAACAAAATCAGTAGGCTTCTGTCTTACCAAACATGCAAATTATCCACAAACTTTGGTAACAGTACTGTTAAGAACTTAAAATTTCATGCAGAAACAATTTTTCTTCTTTCAGTCAGCAACAATGATCTTCACCATATAAAATTTAACCCAAAAATTGATAGGCTTTTTCACTGCCCTAAATGCCAGACATACACACCATCCAGGTTTTGAGTGTAAAACTAATCTTGTTATACCGGAACTATTTTTCTTCTATCAATCACAGTAACATTGACCTCTGACCATTTGATGTCAAAATCATTAGGCTTTCCCTTTAAACCAAGTCTAAGCTACCCACAAAGTTTGAACTATACATTGATTTAGAACTGATGTTATTGTGCAAAAACAATTTTCTTCTTGTAATGGTCACCTTGACCTTTGACCTATTGGCCCAAAATTCAATAGGCTCCATTCTGTTGTCAAGAAGAATTTACCTGTAAAATCTGGCAAAAGTAGAGCCTAATTTACCATGTGGAAAAGAAAATATTAAGGGACACTGAAATTGACTGAGTTAAGATATGCCCTGCTAAAAGACGGGCAAATAAAAACAGCTTGAACTAAAATCTCCCATTTAAGAGAGAACGAGATCAAGAAAGATGTATGAAAAAGAGACTAAGTTTGGAATCAAAGACAAAACTTTCTCAAAAAAACTCTTTCTTTATAATATAAAATTGAACTGGCTTCATATTTTCAGTAAAATCGAATGTATTTAATTCAATGCACTCTACTGGATTATACAAAATATATAGAATAACAAAGTACATATAATACAGTAATAATCATATAATATACAAATATAATGTACATATACAATGAGATATATTTTCTTCATCTGTAGAGAATTGTAAAAAAACAATAAAAGTAGTCTGCAGACTGTCATTGAGAATCCCTTTGTCAAGTAATATCCATTTCAAAATATAAAAAAGGAATACAAATAAAATTAAGATAGATACTGTACATGTATTGTATGAAATCTCTGTGACCTATCCACTGTAACTTGGTCTACTGTACTGCTAATCTGGAGAGGGAAGTGGGAAAATGATTATGTCCAAACTTTTGTTAAAAATAATTCTATCCCAATCTTTTTTGGAAAATATTTTGGGCCCACTCGTTTCTGGAAAAGGCTGAGCAAGAACTGTTGTATATGAAAAAGGTTTTTTGTTAAAAGAATGCAAATCAAGTAAAACATAATTCATTAAAGTGCCAGGAAGATAATGACGTAGGAGTCAATATAATGCAATGGTAAGAGGCCCGCTTTGCACCTCCGCTGTCTGATGTACAAGGTCAGCCATTCAAGATATTTGGCTTCCTCAAAGTTCAATGTTTCGTTAACACCACCTCTATCAAACAATCGAAAGCAAAGAGCGTAAGTTGTTAAAACTTGCATGCAACTCAGGAAAAATAAATAATATTTAAAGAAAATGATAAATTTAGGACTGAAATGGTTACTTATCTGTATACTATGTATGCACAATGAGATTCTTAATGTTGTCCTAATAATAGCACAGACTTCCAATGTATTCAAAATGAGATTTGTACCAAATATATGACTAGTAGCTGGTAAAAAACCCATTAAAAAAGCAATACCATGTGATTCCCAAATCTGCCCTCATAATAAAATAGACTTCTAATGTATTAAAATGAAGCTCTGTATAAAATATTGGACTATTAATTAATATTAAATTCCTCAACAAAAAAAAGCACAAAATTTTCAAATAAATTTTTTCCTGAGTGATTGGAACAGTTTATCTGTTTACCGTGTATTTAAAGACAATTTTGTGCATCATAAATACACATTTATATTTACATGTATGTATGCTGAGAAGATACCAGAAGCATGATTTTTGTACTTATTAAAAATATTCCCTATTTGCCATAAACTTCATGCATCTTTGTTCTGCAATATATCTGCTCTTCAGCTTAAACATTTTCAACCAAAACACAGGATATATATCCAGTTATCAAGTTTAAGCTGCGTGATATAATGATACAACAGTGTAGACCAGACTCTACGCTATTTAAACCCCTATCGTGATCTGAGTTTAAATAAAAGTATATCATTGCTAAAAATTTAATGAAAATTATTATATTCATTAAAAATCTCTTAAATTTTCAAACAACCTTCTGAAAAACTCTAAGAAGCTTCCACTCAAACATGAGTGACCACTGCAAAGCCAATACCATGGCATCTAAGTAGTAAAAAATCTGTGCATGCTGAAGCAAGCAGAGTTATGGGTCATGGGTCAGAGTTATGGGTCTTGGGTCAGAGTTATGGGTCATGGGTCAGAGTTATGGGTCACACTCTTTCTCCAGTGTCATACAGAACCATAAGCAATCATGTATGAAAATCTGTTGTTTCCTTTAAGTCACCTTTTCTCAAATACAGACTCATCCAGGAACCCAGCATGCATCTGGGTGAAGGAAGTCATGATCACCAAGAAGCATGCTGGGAATGATGCAGAATTAACATTATCAAAGACCCCAAGCAGAAATAGATATGTTAGTCTGGAATTTTCATACACAATTTTAATTATAAAATATACTGAAAAATGGCTGAGTCTATTTCATTCAATTTTTACAATTTTTAGCAATACTGTGTTTTTATTTAGCTGGATTTATATAAGGGGGCAAGTTGTAGAGGGTCTCAAAGGAAAATATAAGATACTTGAACATTTATACCAATTTTGCAAAATGTAGCATCTCTTGCATAAAAATACTGATAAAACATAGTGAAAATAAAAAGTCTGTATCAAGCTACAAAATATATATTTCAACAATACGCCCATGTGTTAGTCTACACAAAATAATTAAAAACAGAGTATGAACTGTAGTGAAATATAAAAGTCAATGTTGAACAATAGAAAAAAATTACAAATCTACATCAATACCAGCATTAAATTTAAATATCTTCTATGATCAAAATACAAGAAAGTCATATACATGTAATATTAAAGAATTGGAAGCATACAATTAATGGCTATTGCAAGATGTGTGTATTAACCTTACTCACATCATATCTTGGGAGAGTATATATTTCATTTTCATTTTAGTTTTCTTCATATAATTTTAAGATAGATTATGGATCAGTAATCTACCTGTTTATCTTGGCTGCACTCCAAGTCATCTGTATCGATCAATGCAAAATGACTACCACTGTTTTCGAAAAGTATGCAGGCGAAATTTGACCTTCCTTTTATGTAACATGCTCACTTTCAAGCATATTCATGGCTGCCGAGTTCATGTGAAGCCAAATATGTCTCAGTCTTCCGTGTTAGTTTATGTATACAGGTGTTATATATAGATGTAAAGACGATGTTTATATCTCACCATTACAATAATGCAAAGGCACCTTATGGAATTAAGTATGTATATATTACTGATTTCCTGTTGAATTTGGAATATATATATATATATATATATATATATATATATATATATATATATATATATATATATATATATATATATAGTGAGGTAGTAAAAGCAGAGTTGATGATTTTCATGCAATGTCCTGAAAAGGTTCATTGATAAAATAACCTAATATGACACATTATTTTATTTTGTTATGTGAGGCATGGCAAAAGACTAGTAGTTTTATTTAAGACAGACCATGATTAGCTGAAAAGTAATGCAAAATGTGCTTGTCCATTGAAAGATTCTTCCGCCGTACAAGATAAGTGGAAGATAAGGTTCACATATAATTATCAGTGCATATATCTTACCATATAACATAAAAAACCATAAAATACGTACATAACTTACTTAACAAAAATTTCAAATACAAAAACTGTGTACGAGACCTGGATAACATGTTTAAGCATTTATCCATTAAAATGTGATTCACAAGTGCTAACTTTTTTGTATTTATTGATAGCTGATAGTGAAAGGTAACCTGATACAAGAAAGTTTTGATATATATACACAAATCAATCAGATTTAGTAGCAAACTGTATTGCAATATGGAAAGTCAAGTCCAATTGCAAAAGAATATTGACCCTGATCTGCAATCAAATAATGTTCCTCTTTGTTTGCCTGATTACTGCATAGACCCAGCTCTGCTGGAGCATTATATTCTGGCAGATCTTATACTTAAAAGCGAACATATACAGTACGTCATTTTTCCAGCACCATCAGTCCAAAATTAGAATTATCATTTTATGTAAAATGTTTATAATTATTGTGTCCTGAAGAAATTTCTATCATTATTTGTTAAGATGATTAAAAAACATGTACTGAAAACAACAGATAATAGAAAATTATAAAAAATATTATTTCATTTGGGATAGGAAAGTTAGCAGATGAAAAGATGCAGAATCTGAAAATTATGAAAAGAGTCAGAATCTGAAAATATTCAATCAGACGAAAATGAAAATATTAACTTTCACAATGTGTTTCAATCACAAGTACATACATGTATATGTGCTTATTTTTACTGCAAAAATTCTAGACACCTTGTGTGCACTTACTTTCATTATTCCTTTACTATCTTTGCTTTATAGTACCATAATAATAATAATAATCTAAGGTATTTAATGAATTTATCATGCACAAGGAAAAAAATGTCTCTTACCTAATGCCGTTTTCATATCATGGACTTTAAAATGACAACAATTTTACCATGTTCTCCTGCATTTTATGACACATTCACAGATTAAAGTTATCTTATTGAACACTTAATTGTCATTTGACAAACGTATCACGTTATGCAATAAAATGTCCATAATATAACCAGGAGGAATACATTCCCATCAACTTTCCTATAGTTTTGTGTAATAAGCCATTTGGAGTTTTCCCATTTTTGATAAAAACTTAAACCAGCTAAATATCATATATATTTAGTCAACAGTTTTAATTTGCCACTGTGACTGTTCATAAAGTAGACTCCAAAAATCTTGCAAACAGTACAGTGATCTCATAAACTTGAGCACTCGATTACAGTTCTTTTCCTCTTCTATATTTTGGAAGTAGTTCTTCTTGAATACAACATGTTTGTAAGTTCCAAAAGATTTTTATAACTTTTTCATATTCATTTAACATTTATGGTTTAAATTGATAAAGCCCACTGTACACATTGTTCACTGGGCAATAGACTGGTTCTCTACTTAATTCTCTCAAGGAATATAATAAATCTTCACGACATGTTTCAAAATTGAAGAAACCAGTTTGTTTTCTCTGAAATTTGTCATATACAAACAAAACACACAAGGAAAGTACATGATATGTGTCCTCTCTCAAATTTTTAAGCACTAAGCATGTATCGTCCTTTCTATAATTTCTCACACATATCTAAAATGGGCCTAACGTAGTTTTCATTTCTTTATTTTATTTTGATCAATTTATTAGAAGCACAATCCATATACAAGTGAGCATAATACATAAATTTAATGTATAAAATTATAATGATCACACCAAAAGCATAACGGTTGGCATGTACAAATGTGTGAAATCGATTTCTAACAAACAGGATTACATTAATCTTGTACGAAGTTCAATTCTTATCATTACCAATGGTTATAAATAAGAATGAATCTCATGAAATAACACAACTATATATCCACTGTTGCTTACAAATACTATTAACGCAGACAAGGAGACATAAATACAAAAATAGTTCTTTCCTGGTGTTGTCAACTACAAGCATCTACTTTTCTATGTGACAGGATGAATTTATAACCAATCTAAAAGGCTTCTTACAAAGGCTTGGCAAATTTTTTAAAATTAAATTACAACAAAAGTACAAAGACAGAAAAATCTAAAAGGTTCCATTAAGAAATATAAAAAGACTTTCTTTAACATATTTTCTCAATTTTACGAGAAAAACAGAGATAAAAGTCTCTTCTTTTCATCTACATTGAAACCCATGCATTTCTATATGACACCCAATGGATTATAAAGTATCCCCTATGGACAGGTGTCCTTCAGAGATGAAAAATTTAAGTTAACTTAAAGAGGTTTGTAAACATTGTTCTCAATGAGTAGATGTCCATAATATGAAACTGTTCATTATGGCAGGTTACTGGAGTAAGAAGAAGCCGTATACTTAAACATACTTGTGTACAAAGTTCAACAGCAAACTACACAGACCCAGATCTACTGTCACAAAATGCACCAGCAGATCTGGGTTTATGCAGTTCTTTTAAGTAATCAATAGAAAAACCAACAAAGACTCTGATCTGCCTGTTTAAAATTGGACTTGATATATAAGCATGTATATACGGTAAGTAAAACCACAGTAAATGGGAATCTACTCTGTTTAACCCATGATAGACCATTGCCCGCTAATAGTCCACCCTCCATTTATACAAAATGTTGGCATTTATATACTAGATATATTAGTGTCTGATTACAAGCCCAAACCTACTTACAGACAGACTGGTTAGGTTGACTTCTGGGTGATAGTACAACTGTTTTTTTGTAAATAAATGTTTATTTGACTTTTAAATTTGTAGTTTGTAAAAACCACATAATACCAGAAAAATGGAAATAACTGTGAATTAAGTGTTGGAAAAAACCCAATTCTGTGGCAAGAAGTCCTCTGAGTTCTAATTCATTCCTAAAAGGTTCTATCTTGATGCATCTGTCGAATACCAATCCCACTGAAGACTGAAGACACTATACACAAACTGCTAGATACTGCACACAAAGCAAGGCTATAGGAGACCGTTGATCTGTACTGGAGATTGCTTTTGTAGTGAATTGTATTCTCATCTATTGTGACACCATACACAATAACTCCAATAATTCCAAAGAGACCTGCAATAACAAGAACCATAAAGTACAATCACAAATAATAACCATAGGGCTAAGAAAATTTCACAGCCCAACTTACAGGTTGGGTTAATAGAAATTGTTCCAGTGGCTTGTCTAGTAAAAAGTTAGTTGTTTTCTCATTTGAAGTTGTTGCTTTCACAACTAAATTACATTAGTAAGTGTGAGTACATTCAAAAGAAGGTATTAATAGGCTGGGTTCTTAAGGACACCAGGATACATGTTTTTGATGACACATTTCTTTAGCAAAATGGCTATGTATGAACCTGTGGGAGAAATCCCGATCTTCAATAGCCTGTGGACTGCAACAAAGTATACAAGTCATGGTCAAGTGTGCCTCCCTGAGACGTGTGGTCAAGTGTGCCTCCCTAAGATGTGTGGTCAAGTCCTGGTCAAGTGTGAATAATCAACACCTCTATAACATTAAGAAGGTTACAGTCAATGTAAAATTATTGACTGACAAATCTATGATAATACACAATTTTCCATAACTGACATTAAGTCACAGTCCTGCTAAACAATATGAACCTATTTACTGCTACTCACCTACATTTCAAGCATATTTAAATAGTTCCATTACGGCAATTTAATGTGTTGTAAAACTGAGTCAGCATCACAATGGAAGGTTATACAGACTAGGAAATGAAAGTTTCATGTTCTTCAAGGCTCAATCTCATGATGAACCGCTCCTGTGGCCCTAGTGGTTAGAGCACCTGCCTTTGATGTGGGAGGTCACTGGGTTCGAACCCTGGCTCAACCATACCAAAGACTTATAAAAATGGTACTGGCAGCTGCCTCACTTGACACTCAGCATTAAGAGGTTAGCGTTAGGACTGGTCAGCCTGGTGTCAGGATAATGTGACTGGGTGGGACATGATGCTACATGTCTGCAGCATGATGCCCCAGGTCTAGACATCACTATAAACTGCCACACTGTGAAATGATTGAAATATTCATTAAAATCCAAATCACACACACATACACTCTCTCTCATGATGTCTGGACTCTGCATTCACACTCTGGTGTATAATGCAAGGCAACAACTGAGCATGAACTGTCAGTTGATGTAACAAGAAAGAACTGTCATATGATGTAACAAGAAAACTGATGTAACAAGAAAACTGTCAGTTGATGTAACAGGAAAGAACTGTCAGATGATGTAACAAGAAAAAAGTCAGATGATGTAACAAGAAAGAACTATCAGTTGATGTAACAAGAACTGTCAGATGATGTAACAAGAAATAAGTCACATGATGTAACAAGAAAGAACTGTCAGATGATGTAACAAGAACTGTCAGATGATGTAACAATAACTGTCAGTTGATACAACTACAAAGAAATGTCAGAAGATGTAAAGAAAAAGAAATGCCAGAAGATATAAATAGAAAGAACTGTCAGTAGGTGTAGAGAAAAGAATTCTCAGATTATGTAACAAGAAATGACTATCAGAAAATGCAAAAATAAAGAACTGTCAGAAAATGTAAATAGAATGAAGTGTCAGAAATTACAAATAAAAAGAGCTGTCACAAAATGTAAATAGAATGAACTGTCAGAAAATGTAAATAGAAAGAACTGTAAAAAATATAAATAGAAAGAACTGTAAAAAATATAAATAGAAAGAACTGTTAAAAGATGCACACAGAATGCAAAAGATGCAAATAGAAAGAACAGTCAGAAAATGAAAATAAAAAACTTTCTGAAAATGTAAATAGAATTGTCAGAAGACACAATTAGAAAGAACTGTTAGAAGATAAAAATAGAAAGAACTGTTAGAAGATGCAAATGGAAAGAACTATCAGATAACAAAAATAAAAAAACTCAGAAAATGTAAATAGAAAGAATTGTCAGAAGACACAAATAGAAAGAACTGTCAGAAGATGCAAACAGAAAGAACTGTCAGAAGATTTAAACAGAAAGAAGTGTCAGAAAATTTAACTAGAAAGAACTATCAGAAGACACAAATGGAAAGAACTGTCAGAATACACAAATAGAAAGAACTGTCAGAAGATGCAAATAGAAAGGACTGTCAGAAGATACAAACAGAAAGAACTGTCAGAAGATGCAAACAGAAATAACTGTCAGAAGATGCAAATAGAAGGAACTGTCAGAAGACAAAAACAGAAAGAACTGTCAGAAGATGCAAATAGAAAGAACTGTCAAAAGATGCAAAGAGAAAGAACTGTCAGAAGATGCAAATAGAAAGAACTGTCAAAAGACACAAATAGAAAGAACTGTCAGAAGATGCAAAGAGAAAGAACTGTCAAAAGATTTAAATACAGAAGGAACTGTAAGAAAATGTAAATAGAATTGTCAGAAGATGTAAATAGAAAGAATTGTCAAAAGATGTAAACAGAAAAAACTCTTTTATAATGGCTCCACCAACTTGTAAGGGCATGTTTTTCATTAAGACAGTTATGTTCTACACAAAACTGCTCTTTTTACAAACAGGCATGTAACATTATTCATTAAAATGTAAGGGGTGGGTGGGAACTAATGTTAATAATGCTTTATTTACCTGTTTCTATTGCAAAGTTGATCCTTTTATGGGCGGAAAAAATACCCTGGATGTATCATGAAAGTGAAGATACAATTAAACCTGCCTTAAAGGTCATGTCTATTAAACAATCACCTGGCTTAAACAAATACCTTTTCAGGTCATTAAAATACTTGTATTTTAAAAAAATGCTAAGCGGCCATCTCAGAGACTTCACTTGATTTTCAGATTAAGAGCCAAGGATTCCTGGATCCAAAAATGGTGAGTCCCAAGGAAACTCCCAGGAGTAACCAGTCAAATCACACTCACAGCCCCAGGGTAAGAACTGAACATTCTGTGCTATATAATTTATGGAAAATACAGAATTTAACACAATTTGTTACATTTTTTAAATAAATAAAAAAATATAGGGTTTTAATGTTGTACTGAAAACAGAGAGATTTTCTGTATTTACATTGGAGAGGTGGATACAAGATCAAACAAAGCTCATCTGTATTAATGGTGGTGTTGCAATAGGTTGAGTCAGAAATCCAGGCAATTTGTTTTCATATCAGGGCGTTTTGCAGACTTTGTTACACAGAATATACACGACCCAGATTATTCGCATTCTAGCTGGAACTACACACCAGTTCTACCATTAACAAATTAAGAAAAGAGTTAGTTTTTTTAAACTCTGCATATCAGGTACATGCAGTGCTTATATCTCTGATATCATTCTCTTTCTTTCTAGCCATGGGAATCTGGCAACTTAATCTGACCTCCAATGTCTGACCTTTGACCATCATTTACCTAATCAACCTTGTTCTGAAGATGTATGCAAGACTTCTCTCATCTAAATAATTAGTAATATATATATCACTGTTTACCTGATGAAGACTGATTGATTATTAGTACTCAATTCACTTAAGCCTAATGCCAAAAAGCTGAAATTTTATGATTGAAACAGAAATCATTGGACATTATTAAATGAAAAGCCAATGTACAACTCAACCAAAAAGACAATAAAGACTTCAAGAAAGCGATAACAACAAAGACGCCATTAAAGATAGCAGTAAATATTTTATCGACATGAAGTCACATAACTTCCAACAATTCTTGATAATCTCCTGGCATTCAAGTGTTGCTCTGCTGGGGAACTATGCGATGCGATTAGAAACACTAACGAGGATGATTGCATGGCAGGGTGGTTGGGAGGGCTTAAGTAATGTGATTGGGTATGTATTCTCGGAGAAACATAATTTACCTAAAAATTTGCCATCTCCTTCAAATACATTCCCCAATCACATTACATTAGGAGAACAGGAATAGGAAGGAATGCTGAGCATCTGAACTCTACCTTGGGTATCCTTCTAAGGAATGATACCTGGATTCCCTATGCGAACAATATCCCGTTCTCCAAATTACATATGCAATACAGCCAAGGGTCACTTGATCTGTGACCCCATCATATGATTAAGAAGATAATTATTTAAATCTTACTTACAAAATTTCACTGGCGAATCGAGCAAAGCTGATAGGCTGTGTTGATTGTCTTAATTGGGACTGGTGGCCATCTGTGCTGCTGCCACTGGACCCATCAAAGTTTGCCTTGTGAAGCTAAATCTCTGAGAAAAAATCTCGAGAACGTTGACAGCATGCCAGCCAATGGCTTCTATTACATCTTGGGTAAAAAACATATGCTGAAACACGAGGCTCACAGAGAATGATCTAATCTCATGAGCACTAATCTTCTTGAGGTGACTCTGATCTTGTGAGTCCTCAGAGTACATCAAGCATATAATCCATTTTGAACCACAAAGCAAGGGCTTGGGGGGTTATATCCTTTTTTCCAGCTTTTGATGGAGGAAAGAGGCACGTACATGTGCCACAACTTGTATGTGCATTTCAAATAGAGCTAGACTGCATGATCAGGATTGTGCATGGCTGCTGCTCTTGACCCGTCTATGGAAGGAAGCAAGTGAATGACAACTCTCTGATGACCGACAGATGGTAACCTATTTTTGGCTACAAAGCCTGGTTGTGTCAAGAGGACCACTGAATCATTCAATCTGAACTGAAGATAGTTTGGGTCGACAGAATGGGCACATAGCTCACTTACACTGAATGCTGAAGCTAAAGCTATCAGGAAACATGATCTGTATTATAGTAACTTTAGCAATGTGTGAGCTAAAAGCCATTCAAACTGAGCCAATTTAAAACCCAGGACAGATTCCATTTGGAAACAGGGTGAGGGATTTTGGTTGAATAAGATCCAAAAGATCTTTATCATGTCCAATATCACATCTTCCATGATACTGGAACATGTCCAAGATTATGGAGTGGTAGCCTTTGATAGTAACTGGAGCCGACTGTTTCTCCTTGAAAAAGAGCCAGAGAATGAAGTCGGTCAGTTAAGGGATTGAGGCACCCACACGGATGATGCTAATGAGATGACACCAGTCTTTGAAACCATGCCCCTTTCCCTTGTAAGCCATCAGAATAGAGGGCCTTCTTGCTCTTGAGATTCTCTACACAATCGAAGGTTTGAATTGTTTGACTTGCAAGGCTGTCTGGACATGAGCCAGGCGTGAAGAAGATGGTCTGAGTGGCCTGAATCTTCCTGGGCAGATCTATTACTAGATCAAGTAGATCAGTAACCCAGGGCTTGTCCCATCTGAGAGGGGCTATCAGAATCCTCTTGCATTTCTGACCCCATGACTTATGGATTACTTTTGGCTCCAAGACCATGGGAGGGGAGGCAAATGTTGACAACCCTTTCTAACTGACTGACAGGGCAACCATGCTTCTGGGTCTGAATTGGTGAGACAAAGGTAGGAAGCTTGCGAATGCACTTTGTCACAAAAGATCAATCATTGGACGCCCCCAGAATACACAGACAGAGGTGTCAATAGGATTTTAAAACTAGAAGTCCAGGACTCCCATTTTGGTAAAAATAGGAGTCCCACCAGCAAACATTGCAGTCATCACCCAGAAAATATTGAACTTTGCAGATTAGAACTCTTGGTTGCCATTGAGTTAGTTTCCACATTCTTTATAACAATGACATGTACAACCATGTCGGCCTATACTGCTCGTCAGGTAATTCTGTACAACGATAAATAATATATGTAAATACTGGCTCCATGACCTTCTTGAACTTGTAACCCCAAAAAACAATCTTTTAGAATCATACAAATAAATACATTAATTAAATGATAGAATTGTTTACCTTAGAACAATGCTGTATCTTAATCCAAGTTTCTAATTTTGCAAAATGTTGGCACACACCTACTTTATCATCTGCTATCCAATTTGTTAACTTGCATCTCTGACGGATTCTCAAGAAATTCCCAGGTGAATAGTCTGTTTCTAAATTCTTTAGTAATTTTTTCCCACATAAATGAGACATTGAAAACACATTACATCCTATTCATTGTTGTTTCTCTTCAACATAATAGCATATTTTTTTTTAAATAATAAACTTTTGCTAATTTTTTTACAAGATCAGTTTAGTTTATTTAATAGCTTTTGCAATTTAGTGACATTGTTAAATTGAATTCTGTAAAACCAGCTATAAACATGACCTAGTTCATTGGCCGAAATTCTGACAGGGAGTCCAAAGTAATGTACTTCAATTCCATAGCTAGATGCATATACATTATATCTTTTCAAAGCCATGTGCAGAATACGCCAACATATCTCGAGTCATGAAAACATAGGGGTGGTATCCCTTTTGTCCAAATTAATATTATTTTGAACAGAATATTCTGGTGACAATTGCCACTTTTCAACTGGCAAGTATTGCAGAATTTTATTTTCATAAATCAGTTAAATTCGGTATGCACTTTGTGCCAATATTGGTGACAGAAACCTTTGATGCGGAGAATAGTCTGACAGTGGTTTAACTCTTGTTTGTCCTTCAGGGTGATACTGAATTATGTCAATCCAAGAAATGGTCTTATTCCAAACACTAAGCCAGGCATCACTCACTTTCTTACACTTGGCTAATGTCCCATCCAAATTATCAGTTCTAGCAACTTTAGCACTTTTCTGAATCTCACGAAAATCTCTGTCAAACAACATTTTGTCCAAGTCTTGATGTGTCTTGATTTTGAGGTCGCATGCAATATTTATTTGGCTAAAATCTGAAATGAACACAATAATGGAAGCTTAAGTTCTGATGTACTCTTATAATAACCACATGTACATCTCTGGGTTTTTCTGCCTCTGAATTCAGTCATTGTAAATATCAGCACATTTTCCCACCCAAGCTGCTAGTCAAAGTCTTTGAACTTGCTGCCTAAGCTAGTGCATCATGTTCTTTTGATGTACTCTTATAAATACAGCAGACACATCTGGGGGTATTTTAAACCACTGAATTCTGTCACTGTAAATATCAGCACAGCTAAAATGATCAATTAATCAACACATCCTCCTACTCAGTTGGTGGCTGAAGTAGGACAGGCAAGTCTTTGAATTTGTCCTCTAGCTATCTGCATGCATAAGGAGGACATGGGTGACATTCTACGTCCCAGATCAAAAATTTGCATCCAAATATGTGTAATTAAGCGTTTCTGAGACCTCTGACAGACCTGAGTAAAGACCAATTGATGGAGACCATTCTGTGTGAAGGACATGGCCTCTCCTGGATAGATTGTCAACAATGACACCAAGTCTGCCAGATATGTGATTTAAATCACACTGATATGGAGATTGTCACACAAACATACTAACTGCCCAAATAAGCACACACATACTGGGTGGTGTCGTGCCCCCTTTTCTGACGTAGGTCAACACCACCAAGTAGTCGGCCACAATGAGGACCATCTGCCAAAGAGTAGAACCTTCCAGAAGTAAAATGCATTGATAACAGTCTTCATTTCTAAAGGGTGGTTGCGTAAAGGCCGCTAACCTGGCTCCTACATGCTGCTGATGGTAGTGAAGTCCCCTAGCAGGTGGGCACACCAACCGTATGTACTGGCGTCGGTACATACCATTATTTCCACTCTGGGATTCTCCAGTGGTCAGCCAACCTGGCTTTGTGCCACTGAAACAGGAATGATCATGTCTCGGGCATGATCGTGACTGATTGATTGAAGGGACTTGAAATGGGGTGCCATTGTGCTAGCAACTTCATTTGTAATGGGCGCCTAAAAAGATGGCAGAGAGGGATCAAGTCCACTGCCGCACTTAATAATCACAGTAGTTGCAAGAACTCTCTTGCTGAAATCCAAGTCATGTCGGAAAATGAGTTGACAAATTCAACAATCCTGACTATGCAAACACGAGGAGTCGTACCAGAATCAGGTTGGTGCTAAACTCCATACCCAGACAGATCAAATTTTTGGATGGACAGAGGTCAGACTTTTTCCAGTTCACTAGAAAGCATACATGATCTAAATATGAGTTAAGATTGTTTCTGAATTGGAGTCAGTGTGTGATTTGGATTTTTAACGTAGCTTAAAAAATTTTCAGTAATATCGCTATGATGTCTGCTGTGTGGCAGTTTATAGTGATGTCTAGCACTGGGGCATCAAGCAAGGCAGCTGTTAGTACCATTTTTATATCTGTGGTATGACTTGGCCGAGGTTTGAACCTGCAACCGCCCGCATCCAAGGTGGAAGCTCTAATCACTAGGCACCCGGAGCGGTCTAGTTTATCAGGAGTAATCAGCAGAGCAAACAACACCGACCCTGATCTGAAAATGCATTATGCAACAGCAGATCAGGGTCTTTGTTGTTTGCAGTTTGACATGACTTATAAGTGAGTATATATGGTACTTTCAATCACAGTTTTACTTTCTAACCGAAATTTCATCATCCAAATGACTGATTCCCTAAGCAAAATCTATGGCCTCTAACAGGTCCCTAAGCCCCTAATGGGTCCAGAAAACTGATGTCTTACTGTGTGTGTGTCTCTATCTTTATTAATATTTTCCAAACCATACCTCCTGCAAATGCGGTTGCCACTGCTGATATCATAAGAAGTGTTCGGCATTTCTGTACTTTAAGGAATATTACCAAACCGGTCACCACAACGGACACTGAACCACATAAGATGGCCAGGATTTCCAAGGCTCTGGTTGCCTGAAGAAAAGCTGAAAAATAAATAAATTTTGTTTTAACCACAGTTAAAAATAAGCAAAAGTCAAAAATTTTAAGAGACCATCTGTCCCAAGAGACAACAATTTTCTTGCACATTTGATAAAAGAAAACTCTGTAAAACTGGCCACCTCTAATAACTGTTCACATTATGTGATTTTCATAAGTCATCTGCTAAAACAGGACCCTCTCTTGCTGTTCACATGGTATGTTCAACAAAGAAACAATCGTTAAATTCACATGATTGTTGTTGTTTTGGGTTTAATGCCATTTATCTGCATAAGATAGGCTATACATGGCAACCAGAACAACCCAGTATAAACCAGCAATCCAAGGGAAGCTACTGGCAGCTTTCTCACATACCCACACTGGCCTAGCCTGAGACTCAAACCACGATGGACAGGTGATATGGCAGTGATCGGTAAAGACAAGTGCTTAAGACCACTCTGCCACTCTGGGCCGCAATTCACAAGGTAGACAAATATCAGGTAGAAACTCAAGACTGTAAAGAAATCTAAATCTCTTCATTATCTTTTAAAATTTTCTGAATAATTATAAACTTAATGATTACTTTAGTTAATGCAAATACAAGTAATGAATCATTTTCCACCAAAATCAAAGGGAATAAATTACATCTGCCAGATGAGCTCTTTTATAATGGGAATCCTTGCTTCATGGGCCTTCCATCCCAAGTCAATGAATCTCTGTACATGTATTCCAAAATTTGGCCCACAGTGTCTTATAAACTGGACTCTTTAAGTTTTGGGGGAAACATGGCCCATGACTATGCTTTTGAAAATGCTTATAAACCCTTATAGAAGTAGACCTATCATATATAAAAAAATACATTAATGGAACATAATTTGCTTTCTTGCCATCTGAAATATTGGTTCACTACCACCCAATTCATTGTACATTTTAGCACAAAGGAGGCAATAATTCTAAGCCTGCCCAGCCAGGACTAGACTTGTCTCTAATTCAATTAATTTTTTTATATACATGTAAAAACTAAGATATAATAAATAAAAATGTATTTGCCCAACAATAATTTCTAGCAGGCAAGATAGCTGGGAAAGAAATATGCTGATAATCTGCACCTTTTATGTTTTCTTCTGGCTGTGTGTCTGTACCTTTTAGCATAGTAATATTAGAAATGTGTAAACATCAGCAATGTGACCTGATGAAATCACATCTTTAGATAAGTTGTTGTTGTTGTAGGGTTTAGCACCATTTTTCAGCACACGATAGACTATACATGGCGGCCAGTATTAATGATGGAGGAAGAACCCGAGAAAATCCCAGAAAGAACCACTGACCCACGAGAAGCTACTGGCAAGCTTACTCAGATACCCACATTGGCCAAATTGGATTAGATAAGATACCATGACTGGTAACTCTCCTTTCAAAGGTGACCACAGCTGCAGATTTATACCCCAAGATCGATATTTGTAATGGAATATACATTTCTGCCGACTTTTCTTATAATTTAAAACTTGTCACAGTTTCTTAACTTTCAACAGCTCTTCTCTGCATAATGTTTGTCAACTGATATGACAAAGTTAAGAATAGTGAAAAGGAAATACAAAAAAAAAATGCCTTCAGACGAACACATACTAGTTAAGAAAATACTATGTCAAAATTAACATATATTTAATGCAAAAAAAACTATTCTACAATTATTTCCCCAGTAAGTATTCTACAAAATGAAAGAACATAATTTACAATCAATAGAATTGGTCACATTATGTTGATACAGTGGAACCTGTCTTGAAAGACCACCACTTCTGCCAAAACAGTGGTCTCTCATGACAGATCATAACACTATATACTCAATAAATGTGTACATGGAGAACCTGGTCTCTCAAGACAGGCGGTCTCTCAAGACATGTTTTACTGTATATGTATTAGGATTGCTCAACTCATAAAAATATTACTTGTTGTGCCTCACTGAGTGTAATTAAAGGAGATTTAATCACTATAAAGGAACATAACTCATGTAGGATTAAAGAACATTTAATCAGGTTTGGATAGCTATATTCGACTGCTATACAAAAATACACTGAGTATGAATAAATTGTCACAACTTTTTAAACCTAAACTATAAATATTTCCTTGTTCTGCTTTGCTGACATAAATTTGGACTGTAAAATAATATTTTGGATTAGCTGGGTCATTAATTTCTAAAGTCTCATGACCATGATCTCCTTCCCTTAAGTATCTGAGCAATAACAGCACTGACAAACTCCCCCAGATAATGAACAATAATGTTTGAAGTCTTAGTTATCTGCAGAGTTGTCTTGCTTGATTTCTGTGTCGCTGGTATCATGCTAAAAATGATTTTTATTTATAAAATATGAATTTTCAGTGCATTTTCTTTAATGAGAGATCTGATAGTTCCTTTGTGCCACTTTGTAGGGCGTAGTGCTCCTTTGTGCCACTTTGTAGCGCATAGTGCTCCTTTGTGCCACTTTGTAGCATGTAGTGCTCCTTTGTGCCACTTTGTAGTGCGTAGTGCTCCTTTGTGCCACTTTGTAGTGCATAGTGCTCCTTTGTGCTCTTAGCAGTGTTTATCACAGGGGTCTCAACTCAAACCACCCTGAGGGCATTTTGGATGGCCCAAGGGCCATACCATCTTTGTTATCTCTCATGGCACCTTGTGGCGCCAATCATTTGGCGGGCCTCAGGATACGGCCTGAGAGAGAGAGAGAGAGAGAGAATGAGAATGTTACATCAAAAGGAAATTACCTTTAATTTCTGAATAACTGGTGCAATCAAACGTTATTAGGGTTCTACTTATACACTGTAGCCACAATCCAAAGTGACCATTTATGTATCCTGACCCAGTGATGTCTGATCTGTCCAGTTCATCGATATGCCAGTACGGTGTAGCAAGCCCCACGATGTGGATGACCCCTGCCACGATCAGGAGTACCAAAGCAATTAAAATAAAAACGGGGATTCCCTTCCACTGCCAGCTGTTCATGATTCTCAGGTATCTGATGTTTTTTGTTTTTAAACCCAGGTATGACTGTCCCTTTACCAGTTTCGGTGCTTAATATTTCTGTAAAAAAAATATATAAAAAAAATAATGTGATTGATATTAGATGCACGTGGTTAAAATCGTTAGCGTACAAGGGTTGTTGGACGTTTAGTTTTTAACAAAAGTTATTATATATTTAATTCCTACACGAGGTAAACATTTCAATGGGTACCCTAGCCTTAGCCTAACTGGTATTTATACGCAATTCGAATGAACGTGCACGGTTTTGTCGGTTATGTTTTGTTGAGGGCAATCAGCACATGTATATTCTACCTGATTCCTATATCATGGCTGGCATGAAGATGTACAACCTTGTTATAGTAAGAACACCGCGGAAAATAGCGTGAAAATTAAACACAAAGCGATGCCGATTTAATGTGTCACTGTACCTCACCTTTAGTTCATTTGTTAGTCATGCATTGTGGTCCGAGACATGTCATTCCGAATATACCTGCGTACGTCACATCCGTAAACTGTCCTAGATGTTTATAGCTCAATATTGTATTTCAAATGTCAAAGGGGCCCGAAAACAGCTTCAATTTATGAAATGGAAATTTCAATTGCGTTTGTGTAGGGGCGAGATTAAACAGTAATAAAAAAGTGATTTACATTGGTCACCGATTTTCGCTTGCATTACACAACAGGTGCTCAACGCGAGCTTGCTATTGAAAAAAGCAATAATCTGAAGTAAAAAAATCATACCGAGTGACACATTTACCGCAGATTACTCCCATGACCCGCTCTGACATAGGAACCTGTCTATCATACTATAATTGTCTCATTTATAGTATGATAGACAGGGTCCTATGTCAGAATGGGTCATGGGGGAATCTAAGGTAATTTTGTCACTCAATCTGAATGATCTTTTCCTTCAGATAATGTTTTTTTTTTTTTTTTTTTTATTATTATTATTACATCAAGCTCGCGTTGAGCACCTGTGCATTGCACTAGTAATTCATCTGGAGAAGAAAAGCAATTGAAAAATTATATGAATGAGGCGTTTTGGTTTGCGCGTGCTACCTTCCACATTCTATGAACGCTCGTGTTATCAGGCATTACCTTAACAGTAACTGACATCTATCTGCATGTTACCAAGATATACGTAATATATGCATAACATATTTATCTCTATGTCAATGATTTTTTAAAAATTAAATCTGTCTGCATGTATGTATGAATTCTTACTGATTCGGACCAAATAACAGGCTGATTCATCTAGACCAACAAGTAGGTCTTCGTTTTCGTTTTTTTCTTTTTTTCGTTCTTTTTTTTTTTCTGACCAAAGAAAAGCGGGGACCTACTTCTTGGTCTAATTCAGACCACGTGAAATTTTATAAGAAAAACTGGTATACACACCTATTTTTACCCTCCCGTTTGTTTGTACCCCCCTACCGATTTTAAAAGCCAAACCTACAAAGATATAAAAATGCATAAAACTTAGTCATTTGATTCATTGAATTTAAAAATTCTAATCTGGTTGTCTCCAGGAACCCAAACAGTGTCAAATTGTTGATGTTTCGAAACGAACGTGAGTTTCTTTAGTAACACGGTTGCCATATTTGCAAGGACGAGAGTAGTATATGGGGATACATTACGGACAATGGGAATTAGCATTAAAAACACCCCTGGGTCAGATTACGGACAATGGAAATTTAACATGGCGAAAAATCGTGGGTCAGATTACGGACAAGGGGAATTAACATGGGAATAAATCGTGGGTCAGATTACGGACAAGGGGAATTAACATGGGAATAAATCGTGGGTCACTTTACGGACAAGGGGAATTTAACATGGCAATAAATCGTGGGACACTCTACGGACAAGGGGAATTTAACATGGGATTTTTTTTTAAAAAAAAAAATTTTTTTAAAAAAAGGGGTAGGCAATTCAAAGACTATCTCTTTTCGAGAAATATGGCTGGCCCTGAAAAGGGCCTTTGGGTTTATGTTAATGTATTCATTAACATAAATGGCACCGCATTGGTCTTCTTCTTGTCCTTAGGCTGCGTCTCACTGTTGGCCCGTAAATTAGCACTCTTTTCAGGCATCCTTGTCTTTCGACGTAGATCCTACGTATCCACAGGCTGGTGTTTGTCCTGTGGACAACGGTCCACTTCGATCGGACATACATGAGCAAGTCTGTCCGAAACATCATGGAAGACACAAGGGTGGATGACTCAACTGTAGTCCACATCTTGAAGCGACGAGAACAGGTGAATCAATGCATTGAACGGCGCTTATTTATAGGGACAGGAAGGATTGAAACGGATTGAGTTCATTCACCAATCCGAACACGCGTTACAGAATTCAGTCAGCCCGCATCCAATCCGAAGAGAGCAGTCTGTGACGTCACGTAGTCAATATAGATTCGCTAGCGCTTGTGTGCAGTCAATCTATGCGATAGTGATTCAACATGACGGAAACTCAGAAAACGATCCAGTGGGGTGCACCAGCAGGGGAGACTGCCCAAGGGAACTCGGACTTACTTTCAGAAGAGGTGAATTGGGATTTTGTGGATTTTCTCTCCTCGCAAGAATTTGTTCCGGAACCTTCGTTACCTTCTTCATTACCGCAAGTGGAGAATTTTAGACAGAGACAGAAAGAAGAATTGGAGAAATTTATACAACGACAAAAGGAAGCGGAACAGGCTTTTCTCGTACAGCAACAGCAACAGCAAGAAGAAGAGGTAAGAAAAAAACAACAAGAAGAAGTAGCAGCAAAGAAACAAGAGGGTGAAAGTCAAACCGTCACGATACTGTTGGACATTTTAGCGGAGTTAAGAAGTCTGAAACAAATGTATCAGACTTCTTTATCACGACCGAAGAGAATACGACCTTCCCGAGCCAAACACGCCAACCCTGTGACTAAGCCTACCGTACCACCCTTAGTGATTTCAACCCAATCATTATCATCATTACGCAGTCCAGAAGTAGGCCTTGGCCGTGGCAAAGGCTTAAGGCAGTTAAAATTGATTGCTTAAACTCACCATAAAGAAAAAAGGCCCTTTTCAGGGCCACCCACATTTCTCGAAAAGAAATACAATTTCAATTTGCCAATAACTCATAAAAAAACTCACCCATGTTACCCTTATAGTACGTGTCTGTGTATGAGTGCGTGAGTGTAGCTTCTTATTTTAAAATCAAAACTCAAAGACTCTTACCTTATATCATTCATTTATTCTTTTCTCCATTTTTTACAATCCAATTCACAATTCACAACACAACACTTTAATAAAAAGTTCATTGACTTCTTCTTTTCTCCTTGTTTAGTCTCTCTGTTTTTTGAATTTCTTCACCGTCACACTCTTTTCCTCTTCTTCTTCCTCCTCGCTTTCTTCCCTTCTTCTTTTTTTCTCCTGTTTCTTTTTCTTCACCTGTCTTCTTTCTTCCTCTTCTTCCTCTGAAGAATCCCTCTCTTCTTCTGAAGAATTCCTCTTTTCTTCTGACTCCTCTTGTTTCTTTTTGGGGCAATCTGGAGACCAATGTCCTTTTTCTTGACAATAATAACAGGTATCTTGACTTTTGTCTTTTTTATCCCCTGTTTTTTTTCTTTTTTGACGGTCTGGACACTCTGAAGACCAATGCCCTTTCTTCTGACAGATATAGCAAGTATCTTGACTTTTATCTCTAAAGGAAGGAGAGTAGTCCGTAGGCTGGTCTGAAGAGAATTTTCTAATGACCCCTCGCAAAGCTCTGACGAAACGTTCCATCTGGTCAGTCTCTTCCATCGTTGTGTTCGGCTTGAGAGTGAAATGAATAGTGAAAGGACAAGACACGCACCCTTTTATATACGCTGGTCTGCTATGACTATAAAGTAGTTTATGGTGTTTACACTTGAGTCATTTGACTTTTTGCTTTCAAGATGAAACGATCCCATTCATTCGAGAAGAAAGAAGAAAGTAAGAGGCAGAAACGTGATCTATCGCCTCGTACCAGGGCTGAAATCTTGGCACAAATTCATGCCAGTGATTTTGAAGAGGACATGAGTGAACCAGAATCCGAACCCTCTAAACCAAGTTCACCACCCTTTGTCAACCCTGAAAAGTACTATTCCATTCGAGAGACGGAAAAGCGCTCCTCTAGAAAATTTAGAACCACGGCTTACAAATACACGGTGAAGTTTAAAGATTTCAAGGCTGAAGTGCCGTTAGAGAAAGCAGAAGTGTTCATCACCGAGGTGTGGGATTCTTTGCTCACTGCACTCAAGCGACAATGTCAACCCAAAGAAGACGATCGCTTGAGACTTTCCATACAACACGACGGTTTGAAATCCCCTGTTTGGATCGAGTTTAGCACCCCTGCAGAATTGACTGCTTCCAAAGTCATGGACAAGATTCAACACGTGCAACAATCTAATGACCAGTTTGACATCACCGATGGTAAAGCCACACTGGACATGACCCACGTCTCTCCTCCTCAAGGGACCGGACGCAAAAAGATGTTATTGGTGGACGACCTTCGCAACACCAAAAAGAGTCTCGTCCGAATTAACAACCCTCATGACCAGATGTGTTTAGCCCGTGCCATCGTGGTGGGACGAACCTATGCCAACAAGAACGACACGGTAGAATGGAAAAGAACCTGGGACACTATTCAACGTTCCGACCGAGCCAAACAACGAAATGAAGCAGAACTCCTGTTACAACAAGCCGGACTGTCCAAAGACACACCCTGTGGCATTCCTGAGATGCAAAAATTGCAAGATGCCCTAGCTCCACGATACACCTTGAAAGTGCACCCTCAAGAAGTGCGCGGACCTCTGTTGTTTCGAGGCCAAGACTTTAAGGACGGAAAATACATTCATGTTTATCATCACGATGACCATTTCGATACCATTACCAGTATCACCGGATTCCTGGGATACGGTTATTATTGTGAGAAATGTGATTATGGTTATAATAATCGAGAGCAACACAAACATTGTGGATGGAAATGCTCAGGATGTTTGGCCTCTCCACCCTGTCTGAGCGAAGAACCAGTGCCTTGTTCCACTTGTCTGCGCACGTTTGTCAGCCCTGCCTGTTACCAACAACATCTGAAGACGCAAGGTTCACAGCAGAAATGTGCTTGTCAACTCCTGAGATTGTGCCCTACGTGTGGACAAGGCATACGTACCAATAGTACCAAGGCACACGTATGTCGAGGAAAGAAAAAATGTCACATTTGTCACCACATCGTGGACTTGGAACACGAATGTTACGTGCAAAAATACCAACCCCCACCAGAGAAAGAGGACGGTCACAAGAAGAAAGGCAATTTCATCTTTTTCGATTTCGAATGCATGCAAGAGACCGGCATTCACATTCCTAATTTCTGCGTGGCTCATCGAGCGTGCGAGAAGTGCATTCAAGAACCTATCTTCAGTCATTGCCCTCACTGTAGCAAGATTCCCGGAGGGCGTGAAAAAATCTTTCGGGGACCGAACACGTTAGCCGATTTTGCCCAATGGGTCTTAGACCCCGTCGACAAGACGTGGAGCCAAGAGGACATCGAACGTTACGGAGATTGTCATCGCCATGCCACGGTGATGGCTCACAATTTCTCCGGATACGATGGACAGTTTCTTCTCAGATACTATACGAAACAAGGTACCGAGCGTCCTAAAGTGACTTTGAACGGAGCCAAAATCATTTTCATGCAAGTGGGACAAGTACAGTTTAAAGATTCGATGAGCTATTTGGCCATGCCTTTGAGTCGAATGCCTAAAACGTTTGGAATGACAGAAATGGCTAAAGGGTACTTTCCACACTTTTTCAATACGGAAGCCAATCAACATGCCGTTCTACCCCATTTACCTGAGGCTCACTATTACGACCCCGACAACATGCGTACCGAACAACGAGAAGCTTTCTACGCTTGGTACCAGGCTCACGCCTCGGACCCTTTCGACTTTCAGGAAGAAATGCTAAAGTATTGTCGTTCCGACGTGGACATTTTACGACGTTGCTGTGGAAAATTTCGAGAACTGTTCATGGAACACGGAGGGGTCGATCCTTTGAAAGAAGCTTGCACCATTGCCAAAGCGTGTTCCTTAGTGTATCGACAACGATTCATGCCTGAAAAGACCGTGGCTGTCATCAGTCCTCAAACGACCCACTATGTCAAGCGTCAATACTCGGTCAAAGCCCTACGCTGGTTACATTACTTGTGCGACAAGGAAGACAAATGGATTCAACATGCCCGCAACGGAGGAGGCGAAAAGACCATCGGAACGTATTCGGTCGATGGCTGGGACTTAGAAAACCCCAAGATCGTGTACGAGTTTAACGGTTGCTTATTTCACGGATGTCCCGTCTGTTACCCTGACCGTGACACTAAAAATCAGTTTTTGCAACGAACCATGGAAGACTTGTACCAGGACACTTGTCAGCGACGCCTAAAGTTAGAACAGCAAGGATACCAAGTGGTGGAAATGTGGGAACACGAGTACGATCACCGTATGAAAACCGATCCCGAGTTTAAACGCCTCGTGGAAAGTTACCAGTTCATGGACCCGCTGAACCCGAGGGATAGTTTGTACGGAGGAAGGACCAATGCTACCTGTTTGCTGTACCAAGTCGACGAAGAGAAAGGAGAAGAAATCAAATACTTGGACGTGTGTTCGCTGTATCCCTACGTGTGCAAATATTGTCGCTTTCCTGTAGGGCACCCACAATTGCTGACGGAACACATCGACCTGAAAAACATTCGACAATACGAAGGCTTGATCAAGTGTAAAGTTTTGCCTCCCACGAACTTATACCATCCCGTCTTACCTCACCATTGTCAAGGCAAACTGATGTTTCCCTTGTGCCGTACTTGTGCCGAAACGTGCAACCAAGACCAACCTTGTCAGCACACCCAGGAAGAACGGGCCTTGACGGGAACCTGGGTCAGCGTAGAATTGTTCAAAGCTCTGGACATGGGATACCAACTGTTAGAAGTATACGAAATTTGCCACTTTCCTAAGACACAACAGTACCACAAGGGTGACCCTACTCAGAAAGGCATTTTCGCCGACTACGTGGATGCCTTTTTGAAACTGAAGCAAGAAGCCAGCGGCTATCCTTCCTGGTGTCACACTCCCGAAGACCAAATACAATTCAAAGAGAAATATTACGAACAAGAAGGCATCACTTTAGACCACATCGAGAAAAACGAAGGCAGGCGATCGTTTGCCAAAGTGATGTTAAATTGCTTGTGGGGTAAAATGGCACAACGACCGTGTTTACCCAAGACGGAATATTTGACAGAACCTTCCCGCTACTTCCAGATGATTCACGACAAAACCAAATACATGAAACACGTGGACGTCGTTCGAGAGAATTTGATCTTGGTCAATTACGAAGAAGATCTGGACTTTGTACAAGACGACCCTTTTGGAAATGTCATCATTGCGGCTTACGTGACAGCCCATGCTCGCTTAAAATTGTACGAAGCTTTAGAACTGTTAGAAGAACGCGTCCTGTACTTTGACACGGACAGTTGCATTTACATCCATCACCCGATTCAACATCACCCTAACATCGAAGGAGACCGTTTAGGAGCCTGGACAGACGAGCATCCCGACGACAAGATTCTAAGTTTCGTCAGTGGCGGTCCCAAAAATTACGGCTACGAATACCGGGACAAACAAGGAGAAGTGCACACGACGTGCAAAGTGAAAGGACTGACTCTGAATTATCGTACCAGTCGAGTGGTCAACTTTGGGGTATTGAAAGAAGCCTTGCAATCGGGAGAGGATGGAAACTTTAAAGTGACCACTCACCAACCGAACAAGATTGTACGTTTACCTACTCACCACATCGTCAGTCGACCCTTGGAAAAAGTCTATCAAATTGTATACCAGAAGCGAGTGCGACTTCCCAATCATTTCACCTTACCGTATGGACATGTTGGTATAAAACATTGGTTGTAAGAGGATAGTTACGAGAAAGATGACTTCGCCACAGCAAGAATCGAGTGAGAAACCCGATGAGAACTCCAAGTTCAAGCCCTACCATTTTCCAGTCTCCTTACCTGACTATTGTGATTGTGCCCGTCGATTGGACACGTTTCAGAAATGGCCTACGGATAGGGAAGGATTACCTTCTTCGCATGTTTTAGCTAGAACAGGATTTGTCTACTTGGGACCTGAGTCAGGATTGGGATACGAGGTACAGTGTTTTGCTTGCGGACTGAAGTTACGAATGGATCTATGTATCTATAAAGATTCAGCTATTCTGGAACATACTCGATGGTCTCCGCACTGCCCTTACCTTTCTATGGCCTTTCCACCCATCACACTACGGTACAATGTTGACGGTACCTTAGAGACGGTACCTTCCAGAACAAGACATAAAAAACGTAAAAAAGGAAAGATGTACAAGCTGGAGACTGCATTGAGACTAGTATAAAAAAGGGGCTATGGTCAAGATCGATAGTTCATTGTGACTACCAAGACCGAGCAAACAAGATGAATACTTTGAAAGAGGCATCGTTCCAGTTTGGGGATTGTAAAAAAGTTGTATCTTCCTCTAGTGTGACTAATATTGGATGGATAAGGCCCATGCATTGCGACGGAAAATGTCCGGAAGGAAACTGCGATTGTCCATGTGGTTACCATTGTAATTGCGTAACGGAGTTTGCAGACGAGTGCGATTGTGAGCCTTGCGATGGGACCGATGCTGTACCTTGTGACCTGAGCGATGCCGTAAAGCATCATGGGAACTTTAGTACCCCTACCCCTGTCATGGAAAGTGATGCTGTGCGTGTCAAACCTGTGGGATGCGAAAGCGATGCTGCTCGTCCTCTTGGACATTTTACTGGGTTTCATTTTAAAGGGGAATGTCGACCTTCACGTTTACCTCCCTACGGATGTCATCCAGCCCTGAGCAAACTCCTGCCCATTTCACTCAACCCTCATCGAAACGAACCTGTGAAAGACGAATATTCGTTTCCTGTGCGTTTGTCGGAATACTGCGACTTTGAAAATCGTCTTCAATCGTTCAAAGGAAAATGGCCAAAGTATCTGGGAGGACCGACCCCCGAAGAATTAGCCAGAGCCGGATTTTTCTACTTGGGCGAAGGAGATAAAGTCAAGTGCTTCAGTTGCGGTGTGTCACTTCACCACTGGGAACCGCAAGATTCGGCCTACGTAGAACATGCTCGATGGTCACCGAATTGTCATTACTTACCTTTAGTGGGACCGAGACATTGAAGTAACTTCTTACCATAATCATCTGTTCATGGATACTTTACAAGAGAACATTTGTGCTTTGCCTGTGGAGTTGAGAGAACGCATTTACCGAGAGCTGGTCAAAATACAAGTGAAACGTAAAGAACAATTGCATCCGATACGTCACCGGTGTTTGAACCACTGGTACCTTCAGGCTATACAAGGACTGATTCAATTGAAAGTGTTCCATTGGACAGACATTGATCAACGATCTCCTGGTTATAAAAAGGATTGGTTTGGTATGGACGATTCTATCTACTACATTGTAAACGTATTGCATCGAATTCCAGAGGAAGAGTTAACGAATTACCAACATCTTGAACACAATGTCAACTTGGTGAAAGAGGAAACTTCTGAACGAATTGTAATGTGTAGATTAGTGACTCAACGATTTAAATTTGACACTGAAGTGAAACCATGTTTGTGCAAAGAGTACATTTCTTGTGTCAGACCAAAGAGGATTTAGTATGACCTATTCATGGATACTTTGCTAGAGAACATTCGTGCTTTGCCTGAGGAGTTGAGAGAAAGGATTTACCGAGAGCTGGTGAAAATACAAGTGAAACGTAAAGAACAATTGCATCCGTTACGTCACCAGATCTTTAACCACTGGTACCTGAATGGTATAAGAGAACTGATTCGTCAGAAATTCGTTCAATGGTCAGACATTGTTCAACACTTTGAGGTCGCTAATGATCGACATGTTCATAATTATGGTTACTTCGAGATTCACCTAGTGCAACGCATTGAGGAAGACAAGTTAAAGGAATACAAACATATTTTACGTGGAATCTACTTAGAGGAAGAGGAAACACCTAAACGAACTCTGACGTTTCGGTTACAGTATGCAAGATTTAGATTCCCTACTGGAGAACGAAGATCTCTGGCTAGAAAGTACGTCTATTGCATCCGAAAAAAAGAGAATATAAAAACAGGTTGCCATGCCACGGTTTATGTCACATGTCATCCAACAGATTCCGTGGAAGGAACTCAATGACCATATTCAAACCGTGGATCATTACCATCAATTATTACAAGAACTGTATCCATTCAATTTGGGACGACAAGTGGTGTGTGTCTTAGTGACTTGTTTTTTGGGATTTCGTTTACCAGCCGATTCTTTGTGGACTCTTTACGATCAGTACTTACCACCTCCATGGCCTTAAATGGTCACGAAAAACTCCTTTTGCTCAAAGCCTTGCGTTTTCATCTGGATACTTCTCGACCTCTACGGGAAAAAAAGATTCGTCAACTTTTAGCTACCCAAGACGTGTATGACGATGTGTGTGTAGCTTGTGACTTACATCCCCATTGGACAGATGTCCGTGCCTGGAAAGAATGGGATTTTGAGGCTTGGACCCAAGAAGTGGCCCAGTATGCACGAGAGTTGTTCAAGGAAAAAAGTTACTTTTCAACCCGTGTTAGTGACGGTGCCAGAAGAACCCGTCACCCAGGACAGGACTGTCGTGGACAGACCTGAAAGACCCTTTCGGGAGGACACTTGTGTGACCTTACCCCCTGTTGAACTGGTTAGAACATTACCCAAAAGATGTGATTGTTGTACAGACACTTGTGTTTATTCCACGTTCATCGTTATCATGTGCCTTTTATCCTTGTACTTAAGCCTTTGGCTTTTATGTATTTTTGTCTTTCGTATTCATGTTTGAAAAAAAACATTCAATAAACGTGTTCTGAAAAAGTATATAAACTCTTGTCTTGTTTGTTTTCGTGTCACAAGTGACATTTCTCACACCATGGCTACCTCTGCTGTCTCTGCTCCCTCTTCCTCTACTGTCAAAGTCATCGACGAACACTTAGATCGTGCCAGTTGGGAGGCTTTGTATCTTCGCCATCCCTTTAACATGCTCATTGCTGGACCTAGCGGTTCAGGCAAAACCGAATTCGTCAAACGTTTGATCGAACATAAACATCATTTGATCGATCGGCCCCCTCAACGGATCGTGTGGTGTTACAAAGAGTGGCAATCGGCGTACAGCCTCTTGCGTGAAAGTCAAGGCGATTCCATCGTGTTTGTGGAAGGCATTCCTAAAGAAGACGATGGCATCGTCTCTGACTCCCGTCTAACCCATTTGGTCATTTTCGACGACATGTTAGGAGAAGACGAAGAAGAAATTAAATTGTGGTTTACGCGCAAAGGGCATCACCGTAATGCCAGTGTCGTTTACATCACCCAAAATTTGTTTCAACAAAGTAAAGCCCATCGCACCATCAGTCTCAATGCGCATTACGTGGGTTTGTTTAAAAGCTCTCGAGATAAATCGCAAGTGCAAGTCTTAGCCAAACAGTTAGGAACGCCTTGGCTGACTCAGGCGTACGACGATGCCACTCAAACGCCACACGCCTATTTACTCGTCGATTTGAAACCTACGACCCCCGAGGATTTGCGATTTCGTACCCACTTGTTTCACCACTGGTGCCAAGACGGAGGGCCTGTCCTGTACACGTCTCCGTCCTCGACTTCATTTCACTCCTCCCATGAAAAAAATCTATAAAAACCTCAGACCCTTTTTCGTCTGTCTCACACAGTGTGAACATGACGTCCCTTCAGTCGCATCTTCCCGTCAAATTGATTCGTGCCTTGTATGGCATCAGTCGAGAAAAAGATCCACAAACACGAGCTCGTGTCTTAGAAGCTAGTCTCAAAGAAGTCTTACGATGGTTCACGGTGACGGCACGTCAATTACTCCAAGGAATCATTCAGATTCCTCATCAAACCCAACGCTTTTTCGATCGAAACAAAGTCGCTTTGGTCCAACTGGCCGATCCCCGCATCGACACTCAAACCAAAAAACAAATCATTTTGAAACCTGGAGGGAGCGGTACTCTAGGAGGGGTCATCATTCGCTCACTCTTAAGATGGGATCCTAATGCCCCCAAAGTTATCCCTAAGACAAAAGTCCAACGAAGCCCCAAGAAGAAAAAGAAAAAGACCAAGTCCCCAAGAAGAACTTCTCCAGTGGCAGGACCCTCCTCTTACCAGACACCACCACCATCACCCCGGAAAAAGAAAAGAAGCCCCAAGAAAAAGAAACAGAGAAAAAGTCCTCAAAAAAAGAAAAGTCCACAGAAGAAAACTAGTCGCAAGAGAGGCACTTCGGCCAGGACGCAACCTTACACTCGCAAGCCACGACCTGCCACAACGTCTCCGGCAGCCTCACGTTTGTCCACTTCTCCGTTGATGTCACCAGGAACTGAAGAGTACTTGGAGACGTTGATCACACCAAGAACTTCTCCGTTGATGACCCCCAAAAGAACTTCCCCAGTGGCAGGACCTTCCAATTTAGTGGCAGTGGCTGCTGCTCACAAAGTACCTTCTCCCAAAATCAAAGTTCAAGAAAGATCGGGCATGTTACAAAGTTTACTGGATTTGTCCAAGCAAGAACTGGCTCGATTTAGTCCGTTACGTACCCCTGCACGACGTGTCATGCCTGTCCTCAAACTGATAAAACGTAAAGACAATCAGTGGCGACGCGTTCCAGTATAAAAAAGGCCTGTGACCGAGTAGGGTATCAGTGTTTTTTAGGTGCTCCTAAAGACTCAAAGATGTCACCCTCCAGAAAACCCCAAGGAAAGAAAAGGAAAGGACTGCCACCACGTTTAGCCAAACATGGGGACCTGTTATCTGTCCTGTCCAAAGCTTCTCCACCCCTACGAAAAAAACTCATTCAAACGGCCTCCAAAGAGGTCATCGATACCGTGTGCGAATGTTGTTTGAACGTCTTGAAAGGCACGATCCCTTTGTCCAAACACCAGAAACAATGCTTGAGCAAACATCGTCACGTTCTTCGCCAAATGGTTCGAAAGAAAATTCCCATTCGTCAAAAAAAGAAGATGTTAGTGCAACGTGGAGGTATTTTACCTCTCTTGTTAGGCCCCATACTGAAAGGAGTCTTGGGAACCATGTTGGGAGGACTGATGGGAGCAAGATAAAAAGGCCATCGGAAGTCCCAAGATCTCAGAATTCACCCCTGACAACCCCATGGAAGGACGAAAACTAGCTTTAGTGCCTTACAAACGATGGATGGAATACCATCGGTGGCAAGAACAACGCACCCCGCATTTACCTCCCAATCCCAATTTGAGCGAGATGTCCCAGTTACAACACGAATTGCAATCCTTGATGGATCGCCAAGATTTGTCCGAAACAGAAAAATCGCAAAAGTATGGTCAACTCTTGCAACGACTGCAACTCTTTCACCAGAAAGCTTTAGACGAAACAGCTTTACCCACTCTGAAAGATTTTAAGACCTTGATGAAAAGTCCAGCACCATCACCAGTACCAGTACCAGTACCAGTACCACCAGTACCCGTGACCAAGACAGAAAAAGGAAAAGAAGAAGAAGAAGAAGGGTTTCAAACTCCACCAGAAAAAGTACGCAAGTTAACAACACCACCTACCTCCAGAATTGGATGGATTAAAAAGATGATGGCCACCCCTTCTTCCTCACAAGAGAAAAAGAAAGTGAAGACAGAAGTGAAGACAGAAGTGAAACAAGAACCGATATCCCCCGCTCAGACATCCTTCTCCTCTTCGACACCTATTGCTGGCCGCACACGCAAAGCATTGCAATCCAAGAAAATACCCCCAGAGAAAAAGAGTAGCCTCTTCCAAGAGTGGGTGCCTTATTAACACACCAACACAAAATAAAAAATGGAAAAAGTCTTAGCCAGCATTTACTACGATCCCTCCCATCCTGCAGGTTACGCAGGAGTTCAAAAATTGTATCGTGCTGCCAAAACTCGACTGAAAAGTCTCCGTTTACCTCAAGTGCAACGATGGTTACAAGAACAAGCTACCTACACTTTACACAAACCCATTCGACGCAAGTTTGCCAGAAGTCGCACCCGAGTGGAAGGCATCGATCATCAATGGCAAGCCGATTTAGCCGATGTCTCTCATTTAGCCAGCTACAATCGTGGCTACAAATATTTGTTTTGTGTCATCGACGTCTTTTCCAAATTTGCCTGGGTCGTGCCCTTGACTTCCAAATCCAGCAGCGAGTTAGTGCGAGCCCTGCAACGGGTGTTGAAACAAAGCGGCCGTCACCCTCTTCGATGGCAAACGGACAAAGGCACCGAATTTCTGAACCAAGCTTTCCAAAAAGAATTAAAGAAACGTGACATTCATTTTTTTACCACCGAGAATCCCGAAACCAAAGCCAGCATCGTGGAACGTTTTCAACGCACTTTGAAAGAACGCATGTGGAAATATTTTACGCATCACCACACTCTGAAGTACATCGACATCTTACCGCACCTGGTGCAAGCGTACAACCAATCTTACCATCGAAGCATCGGACGTGCCCCGCAAGACGTGACTCCCGACAATGAAGTGTTGGTGTTTGAGCGTCTGTTCGGTACGTCCCCGACGAGGGCTGTCCCCAAGAAAAGTGGAGAGTTGACCGTAGGAGATTGGGTGCGCATTGGCAAAACCAAACGCACTTTCGACAAAGGTTACTTACCTAACTAGACAACCGAATTGTTTCGCGTCACTGGACGAGTGCATGGCCGTCATCCTGCCGTCTATAAATTGGAAGACATGAACGGAGAAGTACTCAAAGGAACGTTTTATTTGCCCGAGTTACAACGTGTCACCAAAAAAGAAGACGACGTGTACGACATCGAAAGCATTCTCGAACGCAGAACCCGTAAAGTGGGCAAACGACGTGTCAAAGAAGTCAAAGTACGTTGGAAAGGATATCCACCGAGTTTCGATTCTTGGATCGACGCTTCGCAAGTCATCGACTATAAAAAGAAGTGACCATCATGCCCTTTCACACAGCAGACGCAGCTACGTCGACCACTCCTCCTTCACCCAGTTCTTCTGTGCAAGATTTACAAAAACAACCCTTGTGGGTGTGGTGTGGAGAACGTGTGCCTAAAACGCAAATCGTCTTTTTCTGCCAAATCTTCGTGGTGTATTGTGTCATCGGGGCAGCCATCGCCAATTTGAGTTTGCAACAAGGAGACAAACAATTGTGGACCATTTTATTGAGCAGTTGCATCGGTTACCTGCTTCCCAATCCCTCCCTGAAATTCTCCTCGAACGGGCACCCCGGGAACCTTGTGTCCAGTGCCAGTGTCAGTCACAACCAGAACCCCATTTTGGGTGGAGACACGCCTCTGACGTCCAGTAATATCCCCTCGGACAGCCACAGAACTCTAGAATTATGAGTCACCAAAACCAATTTTACTTGACCTTACCCAGTGACAGTTCCATGGAGGTGTTTCCCAATAACACGTTGTGCTGTTACACGGCCAAATTACCTCAAGCCATCCCCTTAGATCACGAAGCCCATTGGGAAGTGGCTTTAGTGGAAATGATTCACCCAACCCAAGTCCTCAATGTCCTTCCCAATCAAAATGTTTTTGATGTGGAAGTTCATGACGAGCAAATGCAACAGTGGATGGATAGCAATGTCAAATATGACAAGAAAACCCGTGCACAAAAGTACACCATCTATCACTTGTTCATTCCCCCAGGCTATTATTTTAGTGGTCAACATTTGGTCAGCACCATAACCTCCAGGTTTAATGTCGTGTTTCTGAAAGCTTTAGAGCATGTCAACAAAAGTGTCACCATGGAGTACCACAAAGCAGCTCGTCGCTTCTTGATGAAATTTGAACGAAGTAAAATCCTGTCCATTTTATTTTGTCCTGAATTGTTTGACATGTTGGGCGGAGACATGGACATGAGAAAGGCCATGCTCAAGAAAAACGAATTACCCATCGTTTACGACAACGAGTCTTTTAGCAAGTTATTTCGTGCCCCGGTAGAACTGAACCAAGGACTGAATTTGATGTTCGTGTATTCCGATGTGGTGGAGTACAACGTAGTGGGACACACCTCCGTACCGTTACTGCGTGTCATTCCTTTCAAAGTGGATTCTGCCACGAACGCTGACGAAGAAGGTGGAAACACTTACCACGTCCACCGCGAATTTGTCCATCCTCACTATTTGCCTGTCAGCAAGTCGTATTTGGACACGGTCAACATTGCTATAAAAGGAGATTTGGGACAAAATATTCCATTCACCAAAGGAAAAGTCACGGTGAAACTCCATTTTCGAAAACGGTTCTCTCACGATTCGTAAGTAAGTCATGTATCCAGTGTACCGAGGGGTGGCTCGACAGCGAGGACACGGTTTAGGAGACATGTTAAAATCGGCCTTTCGTTCGGTGGCCCCGGTGTTGAAACCGATGGTGACACGCGGATTGCACGCCTTGAAAGATGCGGCACTGACGCAAGGCAAAGAATTTCTCCAAAATGTCATCATCGACAAACAAAACCCTAAAGAAGCCTTCATGAGGGCAGGCAAAAATGTCTTGCTGCAAACGGGTAAAGACATTTTGGGCCGACGAGACACACCTATAAATGCCCTGCACGATACCGAGTCAAGCATTCAGCAAGGACAAGGCAGAAAGAGACGAAGAAGAAAACACCCCTTCACCAGACTTCAAGCGAGAAAGGCCAAGAAAAGAAGAACCGTACGAGACTTAGACGTTTTCGATTATTGAGAAAAGAGACAAAAAATGATGCACCGAGAATCTTGCGCCTGTTCCAAGACGGAACTGGATCTGTTTGCCATGCCCCCCACCATGATGACCATGCAAGAATCCCAATGGGTGGAATTTCACCCCGTCTCCTCATTGACAGCCTCAGCTCCCATCGAGTTTGAAATCAAAGGACAGCCCGAAGATTACATCGATCTGAATAGCAGTTACTTGTACTTGAAAGTCAAACTTGTCGATGAGGACAATTCGACCCTAGATGGCGATGAGGTAATAGCTCCCGTCAACAATTTCATGCATTCCTTGTTTAGCGGAGTGGACTTGTACTTGAACAACAAACTGGTCAGCAGCAGCATGGATACTTACCCTTATCGAGCGTACCTGGAAAATCTCTTGACGTACGGAATAGACGCCAAGAACACTCATCTCAATGCCTGTGTGGTATGGGAAGCTGACGAAGCTGAAAAGTTTGAAAATTTAGAAACTGATGAAAAGAAAGAAAACAATGACGGATTTATAGAACGAAGAAAGAGAATCAAAGATGGACAGAGTTTAGAACTGATGGATCGTTTACATCTGGACATGTGGTTGCAAGAGAAATATTTACTAAACGGGGTCAATGTCCGCCTGAGACTGAATCGGAGCAGTGCCGCTTTCCATTTGATAGGTAATACTGTTTGCAAAACTGTCATCGAGGAAGCCAGGCTCTACGTACGTCGTGTGGAAGTGTTACCTAAAGTGGGTAACGACATCAGTCAAACGTTGAGCAGAACGACAGCCAAGTATCCCATACGACGCGTGGAAGTGAAAACCTTCACCATTCCCAAGGGACAACGATCCATGATCGAAGATCATCTGTTCCAAGGACAGCTACCCAAGCGTTTGATCGTTGGTATCGTCGAAAATGAAGCCTTCAACGGAGCTTTGGCTAAAAATCCTTTCTACTTTCAACACTTTGGCGTGTCCAAGATCGAAGTCAGTCGCGATGGCAAGACCTTGTGTACCCGACCCTTTGAGCCTGACTTTGAGAAGAAGAATTACTTGAGATCGTACTTGTCCCTGTACGAAGCCACCGGTCAGTTAGGAACCAACACCAGTCACGGTATTACGTACGAGGATTATGTAGGAGGCTATGCTTTGTGGGCTTTCGATTTCACTCCAGACCAAGGCAGCGACGAGGGACATTTCCACCCTATAAAATCAGGCCAGATTCGTGTGGAAATTCAGTTTGCAAACCGAGACCCTGATGTAACGGTGAACGTCATCCTGTATGCAGAATTCGATAATACCATAGAAATCAACAGTTTGAGAGAAGTCATCCTAGATTACTAGAAAGCCATGGAAGACTGTTGTCCCTCTTTACCTAGTGAAGAAACTTTGGAGATGGAATGTAAGGAGACCGTGGAAGGAGAAGAAGATATCATGATGAAGTCGAGATGGCCAGAACAAGAAGCCCATTTAGTCTCCTGTTTTGCCAAACACTTGGTCGACAAAATAACAGAATTGATTAAGAAAAATTGCTATGGATGTCAAAACGATCATCCCAGTCAAATTCAACACGATAAATGCCTGATGTTGAGTCAAGAAGAAAAATTGGACGAGTATCTGGACGAAGCTTGGAGTCTCATCTCGAACAAAGACGTGTTGCATCAGTGGTATAAAGACTTGCGTGAACATTCTTGTCCACCATTAACCACTCAAGAGATCCATCGTATCGAAGCTCTCCTGAATCAGAGTGAGGAAACAGAACGAATAACCGTTTATTCGTCAGACATTTTCAAGCAAAAAGTCAGGATCGAATTGACGACTTATTATTACCTGTGGTGAAGAAGAAGAAAAAACACAAAACAATGGATACCTGGGAACTTTATTACCTTTTGAACCACAGTTCGTATACAGCTTCTTGGAATCCTGTCGTCTGTGCTAAAGATGAACTCCCTCATCGCAAACCTAACGACCATCAAGCTTACGTGATCAACACGGACGAAAGTCATCTCCCAGGAACCCACTGGGTAGCCGTCTACTTTCCTCAAGAAGGATGTGTGGAATATTTCGATTCGTACGGATTGCCCCCTTTGGAAGACGATATCATCGACTTTATGAGAAGAAATGCTCAAACCACCCGATTCAATAATGTGAAATTACAAGGCACAGATTCCTTGGTGTGTGGACAGTACTGTGTGTATTTTCTGCATCATCGCAGCCTGGGCTATTCCTTAGAACATTTAGTGACTCATTTCGATCCTCGTTCTTCTGCTAGAAACGATGTGAAAGTAGATCGATGGTTTTGTGACCATTATGCTTATCTTTTGTCTCAAGCTAGGAAACGTAGTGTCCATCAATGGCCTAATGATTTCCAACAGTGGAAATCACAATTTCATTCACAATGTTGTCAGCCCTGTTCAAAAAATAGTTAGTATTTGAAGAAAAAAATGTTTGTGATTTGAAAAAAATTGTTTGATGTTATAGTGTTGGATTATTGTTAAAAAATGTTGTTGTTTAGTGTTAAGTGATTTTTGAATAAAAATGTTGTGTTTAGAAAAAATGCCTTTGTCTTTTGTTTAGCTAGAAGAATGTTGGATTGATGCTCTTTCATTTCTTACTATCCCTCTCATGAACGTTGCGGCTCAAAAACCGTGTGGGGATGTTTTCCTTCACGTCCGCGCTTTAACTTTAAGAACAGGGTTGTTCCCAGTCTAGCCATCCATTGTCGACTCATCCTCCTAAGAAGATGTGCTCCAAACTAGCTAAGCTCAACGAAGCCTACGTGAATCTGCATAGGGTCAGACACAGTCTGATACCGAAACCAGAAGAAATAGAGAACGTGAGAATGTTAAAAATCACTGAAGACCTGATAGAAGAGCTCTTCAGAGAAGAAATGAACAGGGAAAAAGAAGAATGGACAGAGAAGTACAGACTTCAGAGACAGCAGCAACAGCAGCAACAACAGCAACAGCAGCAACCTGAAGCTGACAGAGGCTTTGTCGATTGTCGTATCGACACCAAAGAATTCTTCTTCTCTTTCCGAAGAAGCAGACCTATTGCCAGAAAGTCTATCCTCAGAGGACATCGCATTCTTAGAAACTAAAAAAAGAATGCCATAGCAAAACAAAAAACAGCCCTTTTCAGGGCTACCCAATACTCTAGAAAAGAAATAACGATCCATTTGCCAATGTGTGTAGGTAGAGTAGTGTGAAAATAAACACTAACTCTTTATTGATAGTGAGAGTGTATGTGTTTGTGTGTGTTTGTAAGTGATCAAGTAAGTTGGTGTGGATAGTAGATTAAAATCATGGGTTTTTTTGGTGTTTGAGGTGTATATTTGGGGTTAGATTGGATTGCTTTGCATATGTAAATAGTCTATTGAAGTGATTTATGAAAAAATTTTAAAATAGTGATGGGTAGCATAAAAAGTGAGTGAGTGTTTCTTTTAGGTCCGCGCGTTGTTGTTGTTTTTGGTCATGATCTAGGTAAGATCAATTTTATGTTTTTAGGGGGATGTTTTCCATCACGTCCGCGCTTTCAATATAAATTGAAACTCGCTGGGCAGTCTAGCTACCCTTGTTGATTGATCAACACAAGAATGAATAGTAGCAGAATAAGCAAACTTCTTGAACTCCAGATACATCTGGAATATGTAAGGCGCCTGGTCAATGAACTGGCTGCGGAGGCTATAATAGAAGAAGAAAGAATAAAGAAGGAAGAGGAGGAGAGAAGACAGAGGGAAGAGGAGGAAAAGAAAAGAGAAGAGAGGATGTCGTTCAATATTCCCGAGACAGAGGATTGGGGTGATGAAGCGAATCATCCCGCCTCTGCACTCTCAAGACAAAAAGTAAAAAGAGACTGGAGTCAAAGATGCGTGTGTGGCGCCAGGCCTGGAAGGTGCAACCATTAGATAGGTGCATCTGGAGTTCAAAAAAAACAGCCCTTTTCAGGGCTATCCAATACTCTAGAAAAGAAATAACTATCGATTTGCCAATGTGTGTAGGTAGAGTAGTGTGAAAATAAACACTAACTCTTTTAAAAAATGTGAGGGTATGTGTTTGTTTGTTTGTGTGTTTGTGTTTGTGTTTGTAAATGATGAAGTAAGTTAGTGTGAATAGTAGATTATGGGTTTCTTTATTGTTTCTTAGAGTATGTGGAGAGTATAGTTTGGGCTTGATTATATGAAATGAGAAAAGTGGGGATGTTTTCCTTCACGTTCGCGCGTTGTTGGGTCATCATCTAGGTAAGATCCATTTTATGTTTTAGGGGATGTTTTCCATCACGTCCGCGCTTTTTGTATAAGAACCCACAGTATTCGTGGTTCAAACCATTCTGCAAAGAATAAAAAAAGAAGATGGCTTCAAACCACCTTAACAAAATGGAAAAATTGCAAAACGTCATGGACAATTTAGGAATGTTTGAGCAAATGTTGGTTAACCTAAACGAGGATCACTACTCATATAGTCCCCATAGAGTGAAGATGGAGATAAACAATTTACGAAAAATGAAGGTAATCATTAGTGATCTGTTGAAAGAAATAAAGGAGGAAAAGGAGGATGAAGAGGAAAGGATAAGGATGAGAGAATGGAATGAAAAAATTGAAAAAGAAGAAGAAAATGAAAAGAGGAAGAAAGAAGAGGAGGAAGAGAAGAAAAAAGAAGAGGAGAAGAAAAAAAAGAAAGAGAAGAAGAGTGTAGGAGATAAAATAAGAACTTGGTGGAGGAAAAGAAGAAATTAGAAGAAGAAGAAGAAAACCCAAAGGCCCTTTTCAGGGCCCCCATATTTCTCGAAAAGAGATAGTCTTTGAATTGCCTACCCCTTTTTTTAAAAAAATTTTTTTTTTTAAAAAAAAATCCCATGTTAAATTCCCCTTGTCCGTAGAGTGTCCCACGATTTATTGCCATGTTAAATTCCCCTTGTCCGTAAAGTGACCCACGATTTATTCCCATGTTAATTCCCCTTGTCCGTAATCTGACCCACGATTTATTCCCATGTTAATTCCCCTTGTCCGTAATCTGACCCACGATTTTTCGCCATGTTAAATTTCCATTGTCCGTAATCTGACCCAGGGGTGTTTTTAATGCTAATTCCCATTGTCCGTAATGTATCCCCATATACTACTGACGAGCCTATGTTTACAAGAAACAGAAGTAATGTAGTTCGCCATCATTGATAATCTCAATAATTCCCAATATTTTGGAGTTTCATCTCTTTAAACACATGCATACAAGATAAATTCCTATTGATTTGTTCAATTTGTTTTGGGAATATTAAATCTTGACATTGCAAATATTAGACAAAGACGACAGAGTTTTGTTTTTTTTTGTTTTTGTTTTATTTTTTACTGATATGGACTATTCTAGAACACAGCAAAGGACAGTGAGTAGTGTATGATTGCTTACATCGAGAAATACAGTTTGCTTAGAAAATCTGTTGCGGGTTAAACATTATAAATCAATGAATGAAATGAGTAAGAGTTTTGCATTTATTTATATTCTTGATGCTTTTCGTTTCTAAAATCGGTGGTGGTGGGGGGGGTAAAAATAAACGGGATTGTGTGAGAATGCTAGTCATTTCGTTCAATGATTTATAATTTCTAACCTGACTGACGCCAAAGGGTCCCTAACACTTCTCGACTTAATGGCATTTCAAAGCAAACGGAATCTCTCAATGTAAACAAGCAGACAAGAATACTCACTGTCCTTACTGTTTTCTAGAACAGTCAGTTTCATTAAAAACTGTGTCGTCTGCGTCCAATATTTGCAGTGTCTTGTTTTAATATTTATAAAACAAATTGAGAAAATAAAAGGAGGAACTTTTGCATGGATGAGTTCAAAGTGACGTAACTGCAGTAATTTACGTCTTTTTTTTTCGATTATCAAAGACATTGAAATACATCACGTCTGTTGCTTGCAAACATAGAATGGTCGATACAAATATGGCAACAGTATTCGGAAAGAAACTCCCGTTTGATTCGAAATGCCAACAAGATGAATGTTTGGAACCACACATCTTCGCTAGCCAAGGTTCCGATAACCATATCTACACCTTGGCGGATCGAACAGATATATTGGTACTTTGTCCTTGTGACAGCTTTTAGATTTCATTAGTTGCCTCCCTTAATATGTAATGCCAGCTAACCAAAAGCCTGATGCATTGTACATAGGCCGCAAACGGTGGGAGCAACCAACCTAAAAAGGATACTTTGTAAGTTTAATATTGAAAGTATGACCATGTACCAGAGGGAAGCCATTACAGGTTTATTTGAGTGAAAGGTATTTGTGCAAACACGGAATAGCACTGGAAAATTGCATATTTATCAGTCCATTCAAGCTGTGTCCTCCCCTTGTCTCGGTCACATAGGAACACATTAGAACAACTTAACTTTGATTAGATGCGGTGGCTTGCCGCAGCATCCAATGAAAATCACAGACCCTAAGCACAGAAATGTCTGCTCGTTATGCCAAGGTGTAGATAGGGTTATCGCAACCTTGGCTAGCGAAGATGGGAACCCCCTGGCGACAATTAGATTAGAACTTACAAATCAATTAATAAAATCACTTACGTTTTGTGCATTTTGTATACCTTTATTGATTGCTTTTTTTTAAATCGGTAGGGGCAGAAACAAACGGAAGAGTGTGCGAATACTATAGCTGAAATCGGAACAAAATATTTATGACATTTTTCGGTTGCAGGTTCAGTCGGTCCAGATTACTGACTACTTCGGACGAGGTGAAATATTAACGAGTTTCTTCCGAGATTTAAATGTGACAATCACTTTTTTCTCTCTCATTCAGATATGGTAACTCTAATTATTCCCAGGTAGGTTGAGCAGTTCAAAACTGTATTGGGCAAACAAAGCTTCGATTTCACGCAAGAATGTCATTCCTCTGTAAAAATTAAATGAAATAAAAGAAGACTGTATATCTTGATTGCTAATTCAATAGTGAAATATTTTCAATGCAGCTCATTCAAATTTGTGTTTAGCTGAAGTAGTTCACTATATTTTACTGATACATTAGTAGTGAATGGGGATCCTATAGGGTCTATGGGACTTATCATTAAAAATACCCTTGGGAACATATAGGGTCTATGTAAATTTAACATGGAGAAAAATCGTGGGACAATATAGGGTCTATGGGAATTAACATGGACAAAAATCGTGGGACAATATAGGGTCTATGTAAATTTAACATGGCCAAAAACCCCTGGGACTGTATAGGGTCTATGTAAAATTGAAACAGGGAGGGTCTCTATTTTTTTAAAAAAAAAAAATAAAATAAAATAAAATAAAATAAAAAAAGGGGTAGGCAATTCAAAGGCTATCTCTTTTCGAGAAATATGGCTGGCCCTGAAAAGGGCCTTTGGGTTTTCTTCTTCTTCTAATTTCTTCTTTTTCTCCACCAAGTTCTTATTTTATCTCCTACACTCTTCTTCCCTTTCTTTTTTTTTTTCTCCTCCTCTTCTTTCTTCTTCTCTTCCTCCTCTTCTTTCTTCCTCTTTTCATTTTCTTCTTCTTTTTCAATTTTTTCGTTCCATTTGCTTATTCTTATTCTTTCCTCTTCATCCTCCTTCTCTTCCTTTATCTCTTTCATAACGCAACTAATCTTGTCCTTTGCTTTTCTTAAGTTATTAATTTCCATCTTTACACGATGGGGACTATAGGAATAATGGTCTTCAACCAGTCTTATTAGCATCTGTTCCATTATTCCTAAGTTGTCTAAAGCGTCTTGCAAGGTTTGTATTTTGTCCATTTGGTTTGACGCCATCTTCTTTTTATTCTTTGCAGAATGGTTTGAACGACGAACACTGTGGGTTCTTATAGTGAAAGCGCGTACGTGAAGGAAAACATCCCCCTAAAACATAAAATGGATCTTACCTAGATCATGACCCAACAACGCGCGGACGTGAAGGAAAACATCCCCCTACTTTCTCATTTCATATAATATAACCCTAACTATACTCTCTACATACACTAAGAATCAATAAATAAACCCATAATCTACTATTCACACAAACTTACTTCATCATTTACAAACACAAACACACAAACTTACTTCAGCATTTACAAACACAAACACACAAACACACACTTCCACTATCAATAAAGAGTTAGTGTTTATATTTACTCTACTCTACCTTCACACATTGGCAAATCGATCGTTATTTCTTTTCTAGAGTATTGGGTAGCCCTGAAAAGGGCTGTTTGTATTTTTTGAACTCCTGATGCACCTATCTAATGGTTGCACCTTCCTGGCCTGGCGCCACACACGCATCTTCTTCCCCAGTCTTCTTTCACCTTTCTTCTGGGGAGCGCAGAGGGAGGATGATTCGCTTCAACACCCCAATCCTGTCTCGGGAATATTGAACGACATCCTCTCTTCTCTTTTCTTTTCCTCTTCTTCCCTCTCTCTTCTCTCCTCCTCTTCTTTTTTCATTCTTGCTTCTTCTATGATAGCCTCCGCTGATAGTTCGTTTACTATGCGCCTGGCATATTCCAGGTGCATCTGGAGTTCTAACAGTTTCACTATTCTGCTATTCATTCTTCTGGCTGTGTTGATCAATCAACAAGGGTAGCTAGACTGCCCAGCGAGTTTCAATTTATAGTGAAAGCGCAGACGTGATGGAAAACATCCCCCTAATAACATAAAATTGATCTTACCTAGATCATGACCCAAAACAACGCGCGGACCTAAAAGAAACACTCACTCACTTTTTTATGCTACCCATCACTATTGTAAAATTTTTATAAATCACTTTAATAGACTATCCACATACGCAAAGCAATCCAATCTAACCCAAAATATACACCTCTAACAGCCAAAAAAACAAACATCATTTTAATCTACTATCCATACCAACTTACTTAACCACTTACTAACACAAACACACAAACACATACACTTCCACTATTAATAAAGAGTTAGTGTTTATTTTCACACTACTCTACCTACACACATTGGCAAATGGATCGTTATTTCTTTTCTAGAGTATTGGGTAGCCCTGAAAAGGGCTGTTTTTTTGTTTGCTATGGCATTCTTTTTAGTTTCTAAGAATGCGATGTCCTCTGAGGATAGACTTTCTGGCGATAGGTCTGCTTCTTCGGAAAGAGAAGAAGAACTCTTTGGTGTCGATACGGCAATCGACAAAGCCTCTGTCAGCTTCAGGTTGCTGCTGCTGCTGCTGTTGTTGCTGCTGTTGCTGCTGTTGCTGCTGTCTCTGAAGTCTGTACTTTTCTGTCCATTCTTCTTTTTCCCTGTTCATTTCTTCTCTGAAGAGCTCTTCTATCAGGTCTTCAGTGATTTTTAACATTCTCACATTCTCTATTTCTTCTGGCTTCGGTATCAGACTGTGTCTGACCCTATGCAAATTCACGTAGGCTTCGTTGAGCTTAGCTAGTTTGGAGCACATCTTCGTAGGAGGATGAGTCGACAATGGATGGTTAGACTGGGAACAAACCGGTTCTTAAAGTCAAAGCGCGGACGTGAAGTAAAACATCCCCACACGGTTTTTTCGAGCCGCAACGTTCATGAGAGGGATAGTAAGAAATGAAAGAGCATCAATCCAACATTCTTATAGCTAAACAAAAGACAAAAGCATTTTTTCAAAACACAACATTTTTTATTCAAAAATCACTTAACACTAAACAACAACTCTAACATTTTTAACAATAATCCAACACTATAACATCAAACAATTTTTTTCAAATCACAAACATTTTTTTCTCAATTGACCATCTACTTTAAACAGGGCTGACAACGTTGTGAATGAAATTGTGATTTCCACTGTTGGAAATCATTAGGCCATTGATGGACACTACGTTTCCTAGCTTGAGACAAAAGATAAGCATAATGGTCACAAAACCATCGATCTACTTTCACATCGTTTCTAGCAGAAGAACGAGGATCGAAATGAGTCACTAAATGTTCTAAGGAATAGCCCAGGCTGCGATGATGCAGAAAATACACACAGTACTGTCCACACACCAAGGAATCTGTGCCTTGTAATTTCACATTATTGAATCGGGTGGTTTGAGCATTTCTTCTCATAAAGTCGATGATATCGTCTTCCAAAGGGGGCAATCCGTACGAATCGAAATATTCCACACATCCTTCTTGAGGAAAGTAGACGGCTACCCAGTGGGTTCCTGGGAGATGACTGTCGTCCGTGTTGATCACGTAAGCTTGATGGTCGTTAGGTTTGCGATGAGGGAGTTCATCTTTAGCACAGACGACAGGATTCCAAGAAGCCGTATACGAACTGTGGTTCAAAAGGTAATAAAGTTCCCAGGTATCCATTGATTTGTGTGTTTTTTTTTCTTCTTCTTCACAGGTAATAATAAGTCGTCAATTCGATCCTGACTTTTTGCTTGAAAATGTCTGACGAATAAACGGTTATTCGTTCTGTTTCCTCACTCTGATTCAGGAGAGCTTCGATACGATGGATCTCTTGAGTGGTTAATGGTGGACAAGAATGTTCACGCAAGTCTTTATACCACTGGTGCAACACGTCTTTGTTTGAGATGAGACTCCAAGCTTCGTCCAGAAACTCGTCCAATTTTTCTTCTTGACTCAACATCAGGCATTTATCGTGTTGAATTTGACTGGGATGATCGTTTTGACATCCATAGCAATTTTTCTTGATCAATTCCGTCATTTTTTCGACCAAGTGTTTGGCAAAACAGGAGACTAAATGGGCTTCTTGTTCTGGCCATCTCGATTTCATCATGATCACTTCTTCTTCTTCTTTTTCCACGGTCTCCTCACATTCCATCTCCAAAGTTTCTCCACTAGGTAAAGAGGGATAACAGTCTTCCATGGCTTCTAATAATCTAGAATGACTTCTCTCAAACTGTTGATTTCTATGGTATTATCGAATTCTGCATACAGGATGACGTTCACTGTCTGTTTCAGTGCTTCTGCAAACTGAAGTTCCACACGAATCTGGCCGGATTTTATAGGGTGGAAATGTCCCTCGTCGCTGCCTTGGTCTGGAGTGAAATCGAAAGCCCACAAAGCGTAGCCTCCTGCATAATCCTCATACTCAATGCCGTGACTGGTGTTGGTTCCTAACTGTCCGGTGGCTTCGTACAGGGACAAGTACGATCTCAAGTAATTCATTTTTTTGGGATCAAAGTCAGGTTCGAAAGGTCGGGTACACAAGGTCTTGCCATCGCGACTGACTTCGATTTTCTTCACGTTGAAGTGTTGAAAGTTGAAAGGATTTTCAGGGAAGGCTCCGTTGAAGGCTTCATTCGAGACCATACCAAGGATTAAACGCTTGGGTAACTGTCCTTGAAACAGATGATCTTCGATCATGGAATGATGGCTGGCGGGAATGGTGAACGTTTTCACTTCCACACGTCGGATGGGATACTTGGCAGTCGTTCTGCTCAACGTTTGACTGATGTCGTTACCCACTTTGGGTAACACTTCCACGCGTCGTACGTAGAGTTTGGCCTCATGGATTATGCTTTTAGGAGCCTTAGTAGGATCACCAGCCTGCAAATGGAAAGCGGCACTGCTGCGATTCAGTCTCAAGCGGACATTGACCCCGTTCAGTAAATATTTCTCTTGCAACCACATGTCCAAATGCAAACGATCCATCAGTTCTAAACTCTTTTTACCTAGGATTTTGCTTGCTCTTGCCTCAAAGCCGGAATTGCTTCCATCTATTTTGTCCAACTTGCCCGCTACGTCAGGTACCCACAGCACACAGGCATTGAGATGACTATCCTTGGCATCTGTTCCGTACGTCAAGAGATTTTCCAGGTAGGCACGGTAAGGGTAAGTATCCATGCTGCTGCTGACCAGTTTGTTATTCAAGTACAAATCCAATGAGCTGAACAAGGAATGCATGAAATTGTTGACGGCAGCTATTTCGTCAGCGTCATCTACTTCACTATCATCTTTTTCTAGAACTTGGACCTTTAAGTACAAGTAACTGCTATTCAGATCGATGTAATCTTCGGGCTGTCCTTTGATTTCAAACTCGATGGGAGCGGAATCGGTCAATGAGGAGACGGGATGAAATTCCACCCATTGGGATTCTTGCATGGTCATCATGGTGGGGGGCATGGCAAACAGATCCAGTTCCGTCTTGGAACAGGCGCAAGACTCTCGGTGCATCATTTTGTTCTGTGTTTCAATAATCGAAAACGTCTAAGTCTCGAACGGTTCTTCTTTTTTTGGCCTTTCTCGCTTGAAGTCTGGTGAAAGGGTGTTTTCTTCTTCGTCGTCTCTTTCTGCCTTGTCCTTGCTGAATGCCTGATTCGGTAGCGTGCAGGGCATTTATAGGTGTCTCTCGTCGACCCAAAATGTCTTTGCCCGTTTGCAGCAAGACATTTTTGCCTGCCCTCATGAAGGTTTCTTTAGGGTTTTGTTTGTCGATGATGACATTTTGGAGAAATTCTTTGCCTTGCGTCAGTGCCGCGTCTTTCAAGGCGTGCAATCCGCGTGTCACCATCGGTTTCAACACTGGGGCCACCGAACGAAAGGCCGATTTTAACATGTCTCCTAAACCGTGTCCTCGCTGTCGAGCAACCCCTCGGTACACTGGATACATGACTTACTTACTTACTTACGAGTCGTGAGAGAACCGTTTTCGAAAATGGAGTTTCACCGTGACTTTTCCTTTGGTGAATGGAATATTTTGTCCCAAATCTCCTTTTATAGTAATGTTGACCGTGTCCAAATACGACTTGCTCACGGGCAAATAGTGAGGATGGACAAATTCGCGGTGGACGTGGTAAGTGTTTCCACCTTCCTCGTCAGCGTTTGTGGCAGAATCCACTTTGAAAGGAATGACACGCAGTAACGGCACGGAGGTGTGTCCCACCACGTTGTACTCCACCACATCGGAGTACACAAAGATCAAATTCAGTCCTTGGTTCAGTTCTCCATGTCACCGCCCAACATGTCAAACAATTCACGACAAAATACAATGGAGACGATTTTAGGCCGTTCAAATTTCATCAAGAAGCGACGAGCTACTTTGTGGTACTCCATGGTGACACTTTTGTTCTTGACATTGACATTGGGACTCTTAAAAGCTTCCCCAAACACACCATTAAACTTGGTAGCTATGGTGTTGACCAAATGTTGACCACTGAAATAATAGCCTCGGGGAATCACAAAGTTGTAGGTCCACGTTTTAGTTTTGTCATCATAGGTTTTATTGGTATATGTGCTACTAGTCCTATCCAACTCTTGTTGCAAATGTGAGTCATGAACTTCCACCGTAAAAGTATTTTGATTGGCAACGACATTGTGGACTTGGGTTGGGTGAATCATTTCTACTAAAGCCACTTCCCAATGGGCTTCGTGATCTAAGGGGATGGCTTGAGGTAATTTGGCCGTGTAACAGCACAACGTGTTATTGGGAAACACCTCCATGGAACTGTCGCTGGGTAAGGTTAAGTAAAATTGGTTTTGGTGACTCATCATTCCAGAGTTCTGTGGCTGTCCGAGGGGTTAGTGGACGTCAGAGGCGTGTCTCCGCCCAAAATGGGGTTCTGGTTGTGGTTGTTGGAGTGGTGACTGGCACTGGCACTGGACACAACGTTCCCTTTCGAGGAGAATTTCAGGGAGGGATTGGGAAGCAGGTAACCGATGCAACTGCTCAATAAAATGGTCCACAATTGTTTGTCTCCTTGTTGCAAACTCAAATTGGCAATGGCTGCCCCGATGACACAATACACCACGAAGATTTGGCAGAAAAAGACGATCTGCGTTGTAGGCACACGTTCTCCACACCACACCCACAAGGGTTGTTTTTGTAAATCTTGCACAGAAGAACTAGGTGAAGAAGGACTGGTCGACGTAGCTGCGTCTGATGTGTGAAAGGGCATGATGGTCACTTCTTTTTATAGTCGATGACTTGCGAAGCGTCGATCCAAGAATCAAAACTGGGTGGATATCCTTTCCAACGTACTTTGACTTCTTTGACACGTCGTTTGCCCACTTTACGGGTTCTGCGTTAGAGAATGCTTTCGATGTCGTACACGTCGTCTTCTTTTTTGGTGACACGTTGTAACTCGGGCAAATAAAACGTTCCTTTGAGCACTTCTCCGTTCATGTCTTCCAATTTATAGACGGCAGGATGACGGCCATGCACTCGTCCAGTGACGCGAAACAGTTCGGTCGTCCAGTTAGGTAAGTAACCTTTGTCGAAAGTGCGTTTGGTTTTGCCAATGCGCACCCAATCTCCTACGGTCAACTCTCCACTTTTCTTGGGGACAGCCCTCGTCGGGGACGTACCGAACAGGCGCTCAAACACCAACACTTCGTTGTCGGGAGTCACGTCTTGCGGGGCACGTCCGATGCTTCGATGGTAAGATTGGTTGTACGCTTGCACCAGGTGCGGTAAGATGTCGATGTACTTCAGAGTGTGGTGATGCGTAAAATATTTCCACATGCGTTCTTTCAAAGTACGTTGAAAACGTTCCACGATGCTGGCTTTGGTTTCGGGATTCTCGGTGGTAAAAAAATGAATGTCACGTTTCTTTAATTCTTTTTGGAAAGCTTGGTTCAGAAATTCGGTGCCTTTGTCCGTTTGCCATCGAAGAGGGTGACGACCGCTTTGTTTCAACACCCGTTGCAGGGCTCGCACTAACTCGCTGCTCGATTTGGAAGTCAAGGGCACGACCCAGGCAAATTTGGAAAAGACGTCGATGACACAAAACAAATATTTGTAGCCGCGATTGTAGCTGGCCAAATGAGAGACATCGGCTAAATCGGCTTGCCATTGATGATCGATGCCTTCCACTCGGGTGCGACTTCTGGCAAACTTGCGTCGAATGGGTTTGTGTAAAGTGTAGGTAGCTTGTTCTTGTAACCATCGTTGCACTTGAGGTAAACGGAGACTTTTCAGTCGCGTTTTGGCAGCACGATACAATTTTTGAACTCCTGCGTAACCTGCAGGATGCGAGGGATCGTAGTAAATGCTGGCTAAGACTTTTTCCATTTTTTATTTTGTGTTGGTGTGTTAATAAGTCACCCACTCTTCGGTGATGCTACTTTGGGTGGGACGAAAGGGTGGTTTGGAAACGGATTTACGTGTCCGATGGGCTACGGGAGTAGAAGTCGAAGGTAGTGGTGGTGGTGGTGGTGGAGGTGGCAATGGAATGGCTTTGGTTTTCTTTTCTTTTTTCGCTTCTGGTTTCCCTTCTTTCTTTTTCACTTCTGTCGAAGGAGGCGTGGACATCATCTTTTTAACCCAAGCTTTCATTTCTTCTCGTTGGGGTGTGGGGGACGGGGTCAACAAGGATGCTGCAATCTTACTCGAAATGGGAGCTGCTGACGGTGTTTGAAACACTTCGCGCATCTCTTCTTCCTCAGGTCTTTGTGGGGTAGCATCTCTGGTGACCATTGGGGATGGTAGTGGTGGTGGTAATGATGATGATGGTGCTGGACTTTTCATCAAGGTCTTAAAATCTTTTAGAGTGGGTAAAGCTGTTTCGTCTAAAGCTTTCTGGTGAAAGAGTTGCAGTCTTTGCAAGAGTTGACCGTACTTTTGCGATTTTTCTGTTTCGGACAAATCTTGGCGATCCATCAAGGATTGCAATTCGTGTTGTAACTGGGACATCTCGCTCAAATTGGGATTGGGAGGTAAATGCGGGGTGCGTTGTTCTTGCCACCGATGGTATTCCATCCATCGTTTGTAAGGCACTAAAGCTAGTTTTCGTCCTTCCATGGGGTTGTCAGGGGTGAATTCTGAGATCTTGGGACTTCCGAGGGCCTTTTTATCTTGCTCCCACCAGTCCTCCCAACATGGTTCCCAAGACTCCTTTCAGTATGGGACCTAACAAGAGAGGTAAAATGCCTCCACGTTGGACCAGCATCTTCTTTTTTTGACGAATGGGAATTTTCTTTCGAACCATTTGGCGAAGAACGTGACGATGTTTGCCTAAGCATTGTTTCTGGTGTTTGGACAAAGGGATCGTGCCTTTCAAAACGTTCAAACAGCATTCGCACACGGTATCGATGACCTCTTTGGAGGCCGTTTGAATGAGTTTTTTTCGTAGGGGTGGAGAAGCTTTGGACAGGACAGATAACATGTCCCCATGTTTGGCTAAACGTGGTGGCAGTCCTTTCCTTTTCTTTCCTTGGGGTTTTCTGGAGGGTGACATTTTTGCTTGTGGGTTCCGGGACATTCACCGAACAGACACTAACGTCGATGACTTAACGCACACCCTTTTATCTTTTTTTTGGGACTATCGCTTTGTCATAAAGGTGACAATGTTTTTCCCAAAATCGCCAAGGAATCCTCCCCTTTGTTGACGCCTCTTTTTCTTGGAACGACTGTGTCTTTTCTTAGGGTAACGTCGATGCTTGGCTAAGCGCTTTGTCGGATGACGCGTCTGCCTTTGTCTCTTTCTTTTGTGGCTTCTTGGAGGTGACATCTTTTACAAGTTCACTGATACCCCGACTTGGTCACAGGTCTTTTTATACTGGTACGCGTCGCCACTGATTGTCTTTACGTCGTATCAGTTTGAGGACAGGCATGACACGTCGTGCAGGAGTACGCAACGGACTAAATCGAGCCAGTTCTTGCTTGGACAAATCCAGTAAACTTTGTAACATACCCGATCTTTCATGGACTTTGATTTTGGGAGAAGGTACTTTGTGAGCAGCAGCCACTGCCGCTAAATGGGAGGGTCCTGCCACTGGGGAAGTTCTTTTGGGGGTCATCAACGGAGAAGTTCTTGGTGTGATCAACGTCTCCAAGTACTCTTCAGTTCTGGGTGTCATTAACGGAGAAGTGGACAAACGTGAGGCTGCCGGAGACGCAGTCACCGCTGTGGCAGGTCGTGGTTTGCGAGTGTAAGGTTGCGTCCTGGCCGAAGTACCTCTCTTGCGACTAGTTTTCTTCTGTGGACTTTTCTTTTTCTGGGGACTTTTTTTCTGTTTCTTTTTCTGGGGGCTTCTTTTCTTTTTCCAGGGTGGTGTCTGGTAAGAGGAGGGTCCTGCCACTGGAGAAGTTATTCTTCTTGGGGACCTGGTCTTTTTCTTTTTCTTCTTGGGGCTTCGTTGGACTTTTCTTTTGGGGATAACTTTGGGGGCATTACGATCCCATCTTAAGAGTGAGCGAATGATGACCCCTCCTAGAGTACCGCTCCCTCCAGGTTTCAAAATGATTTGTTTTTTGGTTTGAGTGTCGATGCGGGGATCGGCCAGTTGGACCAAAGCGACTTTGTTTCGATCGAAAAAGCGTTGGGTTTGATGAGGAATCTGAATGATTCCTTGGAGTAATTGACGTGCCGTCACCGTGAACCATCGTAAGACTTCTTTGAGACTAGCTTCTAAAACACGAGCTCGTGTTTGTGGATCTTTTTCTCGACTGATGCCATACAAGGCACGAATCAATTTGACGGGAAGATGCGACTGAAGCGATGTCATTTTCACACTGTGTGAGACAGACGAAAAAGGGTCTGAGGTTTTTATAGATTTTTTGATGGGAAGTGAAATGAAGTCGAGGACGGAGACGTGTACAGGACAGGCCCTCCGTCTTGGCACCAGTGGTGAAACAAGTGGGTACGAAATCGCAAATCCTCGGGAGTCGTAGGTTTCAAATCGACGAGTAAATAGGCGTGTGGCGTTTGAGTGGCATCGTCGTACGCCTGAGTCAGCCAAGGCGTTCCTAACTGTTTGGCTAAGACTTGCACTTGCGATTTATCTCGAGGGCTTTTAAACAAGACCACGTAATGCGCATTGAGACTGATGGTGCGATGGGCTTTACTTTGTTGAAACAAATTTTGGGTGATGTAAACGACACTGGCATTACGGTGATGCCCTTTGCGCGTAAACCACAATTTAATTTCTTCTTCGTCTTCTCCTAACATGTCGTCGAAAATGACCAAATGACCAAATGGGTTTGACGGGAGTCAGAGACGATGCCATCGTCTTCTTTAGGAATGCCTTCCACAAACACGATGGAATCGCCTTGACTTTCTCGCAAGAGACTGTACGCCGATTGCCACTCTTTGTAACACCACACGATCCGTTGAGGTGGCCGATCGATCAAATGATGTTTATGTTCGATCAAACGTTTGACGAATTCGGTTTTGCCTGAACCGCTAGGTCCAGCAATGAGCATGTTAAAGGGATGGCGAAGATACAAAGCCTCCCAACTGGCACGATCTAAATGTTCGTCGATGACTTTGACAGTAGAGGAAGAGGGAGCAGAGACAGCAGAGGTAGCCATGGTGTGAGAAATGTCACTTGTGACACGAAAAACAAACAAGACAAGAGTTTATATACTTTTTCAGAACACGTTTATTGAATGTTTTTTTCAAACATGAATAAGAAAGACAAAAATGCATAAAAGCCAAAGGCTTAAGTACAACGATAAAAGGCACATGATAACGATGAACGTGGAATAAACACAAGTGTCTGTACAACAACCACATGTTTTGGGTAATGTTCTAACCAGTTCTATAGTAGGGGGTAAGGTCACACAAGTGTCCTCCCGAAAGGGTCTTTCAGGTCTGTCCACGACAGTCCTGTCCTGGGTGACGGGTTCTTCTGGCACCGTCACTAACACGGGTTGAAAAGTAACTTTTTTCCTTGAACAATTCTCGTGCATACTGGGCCACTTCTTGGGTCCAAGCCTCAAAACCCCATTCTTTCCAGGCACGGACATCTGTCCAATGGGGATGTAAGTCACAAGCTACACACACATCGTCATACACGTCTTGGGTAGCTAAAAGTTGACGAATCTTTTTTTCCTGTTGAGGTCGAGAAGTATCCAGATGAAACCGCAAGGCTTTGAGCAAAAGGAGTTTTTCGTGACCATTTAAGGCCATTGAGGTGGTAAGTACTGATCGTAAAGAGTCCACAAAGAATCGGCTGGTAAACGAAATCCCAAAAAACAAGTCACTAAGACACACACCACTTGTCGTCCCAAATTGAATGGATACAGTTCTTGTAATAATCGATGGTAATGATCCACGGTTTGAATATGGTCATTGAGTTCCTTCCACGGAATCTGTTGGATGACATGTGACATAAACCGTGGCATGGCAGCCTGTTTTTATATTCTCTTTTTTTTGGATGCAATACACGTACTTTCTAGCCAGAGATCTTCGTTCTCCAGTAGGGAATCTAAATCTTGCATACTGTAACCGAAACGTCAGAGTTCGTTTAGAAGTTTCCTCTTCCGCTAAGTAGATTCCACGTAACAAATGTTGGTAATCCTTTACCTTGTCTTCCTCAATGTATTGCTGTAGGTGAATCTCGAAGTAACCATAATCATGAACATGTCGATCATTAGCGACCTCAAAGTGTTGAACAATGTCTGACCATTGAAAGAATTTCTGACGAATCAGTTCTCTTATACCATTCAGGTACCAGTGGTTAAAGATCTGGTGACGTAACGGATGCAATTGTTCTTTACGTTTCACTTGTATTTTCACCAGCTCTCGGTAAATCCTTTCTCTCAACTCCTCAGGCAAGCCCAAAATGTTCTCTTGTAAAGTATCCATAAGTATATACACTGTTTTTGGAATCGTTGGGTGGTGTCCAATAGCCTCGTTTAACTTTGTACTTTGGAACAGAACATAATTTAAAAACGGTTCAATCACTTCGAGTTTGCGTTTCACTTGTATTTTGATCAGTTCTCGGTAAATGCGTTCTCTCAACTCCACAGGCAAAGCACGAATGTTCTCTAGCAAAGTATCCATGAACAGCTCAGTCCGTACAATTCACAATCTTCTCCTAGAGCAAAAGTAATCCACATAGTAAGTAATTTCTGACCACTGCCATTCAGGGTAACGTCCAAGAATCTCACTGAACTCTTTTGATGTAAAAGGTCTAGAGTGATATAATAGGACGAATGCACACTTGACCCAAAGAAATCTAACACACTGGTTGACTTTTTTCACTTTCCTCTTGTGAATTTCACGGCACAAAAGTTCTACACTGACCCATTGAGAGTTCACTCTGGCAAGTCCCTGCCAAACTTCCTTGTAAATCTTCTCTTGCAGTTCTTTAGGTAATGATTCAATATCGTTTTTGAAATCAAGTTTAAATACTGGTCTCGGTGATGTCCAACATTTGACTCCTAGCCAAACTGGTTTCTTCTTCGTCAACGACATGGTAAGTTACTTCAATGTCTCGGTCCCACTAAGGGTAAGTAATGACAATTCGGTGACCATCGAGCATGTTCTACGTAGGCCGAATCTTGCGGTTCCCAGTGGTGAAGTGACACACCGCAACTGAAGCACTTGACTTTATCTCCTTCGCCCAAGTAGAAAAATCCGGCTCTGGCTAATTCTTCGGGGGTCGGTCCTCCCAGATACTTAGGCCATTTTCCTTTGAACGATTGAAGACGATTTTCAAAGTCGCAGTATTCCGACAAACGCACAGGAAACGAATATTCGTTTTTCACAGGTTCGTTTCGATGAGGCTTGGGTGACATGAACAGGAGTTTGCTCAGGGCTGGATGACATCCGTAGGGGGGTAGACGTGAAGGTGAACATTCCCCTTTAAAACGAAACCCAGTAAAATGTCCAAGAGGACGAGCGGCATCACTTTCGCATCCCTCAGGTTTGACACGCACAGCATCACTTTCCATGATAGGGGTAGGGACACTAAAGTTCCCATGATGCTTTACGGCATCGCTCAGGTCACAACGTACACCATCGTACCCATCGCAAGGCTCACAATCGCACTCGTCTGCAAACTCCGTTACGCAATTACAATGGTAACCACATGGACAATCGCAGTTTCCTTCCGGACATTTTCCGTCGCAATGTCTGGGTCTTATCCATCCAATATTAGTCACACTAGAGGAAGATACAACTTTTTTACAATCCCCAAACTGGAACGATGTCTCTTTCAAAGTATTCATCTTGTTCGCTCGGTCTTGGTAGTCACAATGAACTATCGATCTTGCCTAGGGTTCCTTTTTTATATACAGACCAATACCGACGTGACCGTACGGTAAGGTGAAATGATTGGGAAGTCGCACTCGCTTCTGGTACACGATTTGATAGACTTTTTCCAAGGGTCGACTGACGATGTGGTGATTGGGTAAACGTACAATTTTGTTCGGTTGATAGGTGGTCACTTTAAAGTTTCCATCCTCTCCCGATTGCAAGGCTTCTTTCAATACCCCAAAGTTGACCACTCGACTGGTACGATAATTCAGAGTCAGTCCTTTCACTTTGCACGTCGTGTGCACTTCTCCTTGTTTGTCCCGGTATTCGTAGCCGTAATTTTTGGGACCGCCACTGACGAAACTTAGAATCTTGTCGTCGGGATGCTCGTCTGTCCAGGCTCCTAAACGGTCTCCTTCGATGTCAGGGTGATGTTGAATCGGGTGATGGATGTAAATGCAACTGTCCGTGTCAAAGTACAGGACGCGTTCCCCTAACAGTTCTAAAGCTTCGTACAATTTTAAGCGAGCATGGGCTGTCACGTAAGCCGCAATGATGACATTTCCAAAAGGGTCGTCTTGTACAAATTCCAGATCTTCTTCGTAATTGACCAAGATCAAATTCTCTCGAACGACGTCCACGTGTTTCATGTATTTCGTTTTGTCGTGAATCATCTGGAAGTAGCGGGAAGGTTCTGTCAAATATTCCGTCTTGGGTAAACACGGTCGTTGTGCCATTTTACCCCACAAGCAATTTAACATCACTTTGGCAAACGATCGCCTGCCTTCGTTTTTCTCGATGTGGTCTAAAGTGATGCCCTCTTGTTCCCGGTATTTCTCTTTGAATTTTATTTGGTCTTCGGAAGTGTGACACCAGGAAGGATAGCCGCTGGCTTCTTGCTTCAGTTTCAAAAAGGCATCCACGTAGTCGGCGAAAATGCCTTTCTGACTGGGATCACCCTTGTGGTATTGTTGTGTCTTGGGAAAGTGACAAATTTCGTACACTTCTAACAGTTGGTATCCCATGTCCATAGCTTTGAACAATTCTACACTGACCCAGGTTCCCGTCAAGGCCCGTTCTTCCTGGCTGTGCTGACAAGGTTGGCCTTGGTTGCACGTTTCGGCACAAGTACGGCACAAGGGAAACATCAGTTTGCCTTGACAATGGTGAGGTAAGACGGGATGGTATAGGTTCGTGGGAGGCAAAACTTTACACTTGATCAAGCCTTCGTATTGTCGAATGTTTTTCAGGTCGATGTGTTCCGTCAGCAATTGCGGGTGCCCTACAGGAAAGCGACAATATTTGCACACGTAGGGATACTGCGAACACACGTCCAAGTATTTGATTTCTTCTCCTTTCTCTTCGTCGGCTTGGTACAGCAAACAGGTGGCATTGGTCCTTCCTCCGTACAAACTATCCCTCGGGTTCAGCGGGTCCATGAACTGGTAACTTTCCACGAGGCGTTTAAACTCGGGATCGGTTTTCATACGGTGATCGTACTCGTGTTCCCACATTTCCACCACTTGGTATCCTTGCTGTTCTAACTTTAGGCGCCGCTGACAAGTCTCCTGGTACAAGTCTTCCATGGTTCGTTGCAAAAACTGATTTTTAGTGCCACGGTCAGGGTAACAGACGGGACATCCGTGAAATAAGCAACCGTTAAACTCGTACACGATCTTGGGGTTTTCTAAGTCCCAGCCATCGACCGAATACGTTCCGATGGTCTTTTCGCCCCCTCCGTTGCGGGCATGCTGAATCCACTTGTCTTCCTTGTCGCACAAGTAATGTAACCAACGTAGGGCTTTGACCGAGTATTGACGTTTGACATAGTGGGTCGTTTGAGGACTGATGACAGCCACGGTGTTTTCAGGCATGAATCGTTGTCGATACACTAAGGAACACGCTTTGGCAATGGTGCAAGCTTCTTTCAAAGGATCGACCCCTCCGTGTTCCATGAACAGTTCTCGAAATTTTCCACAGCAACGTCGTAAAATGTCCACGTCGGAACGACAATACTTTAACATTTCTTCCTGAAAGTCGAAAGGGTCCGAGGCGTGAGCCTGGTACCAAGCGTAGAAAGCTTCTCGTTGTTCGGTACGCATGTTGTCGGGGTCGTAATAGTGAGCCTCGGGCAAATGGGGTAGAACGGCGTGTTGATTGGCTTCCGTATTGAAAAAGTGTGGAAAGTACCCTTTAGCCATTTCTGTCATTCCAAACGTTTTAGGCATTCGACTCAAAGGCATGGCCAAATAGCTCATCGAATCTTTAAACTGTACTTGTCCCACTTGCATGAAAATGATTTTGGCTCCGTTCAAAGTCACTTTAGGACGTTCGGTGCCTTGTTCCGTATAGTACCTCAAAAGAAACTGTCCATCGTATCCGGAGAAATTGTGAGCCATCACCGTGGCATGACGATGACAATCTCCGTAAAGTTCGATGTCCTCTTGGCTCCACGTCTTGTCGATGGGGTCTAAGACCGATTGGGCAAAATCGGCTAACGTGTTCGGTCACCGAAAGATTTTTTCACGCCCTCCAGGAATCTTGCTACAGTGAGGGCAATGACTGAAGATAGGTTCTTGAATGCACTTCTCGCACGCTCGATGAGCCACGCAGAAATTAGGAATGTGAATGCCGGTCTCTTGCATGCATTCGAAATCGAAAAAGATGAAATTGCCTTTCTTCTTGTGACCATTCTCTTTCTCTGGTGGGGGTTGGTATTTTTGCACGTAACATTGGTGTTCCAAGTCCACGATGTGGTGACAAATGTGACATTTTTTCTTTCCTCGACATACGTGTGCCTTGGTACTATTGGTACGTATGACTTGTTCACACGTAGGGCACAATCTCAGGAGTTGACAAGCACATTTCTTCTGTGAACCTTGCGTTTTCAGATGTTGTTGGTAACAGGTAGGGCTGACAAACGTGCGCAGACAAGTTGAACAAGGCACTGGTTCTTCGCTCAGACAGGATGAAGAGGCCAAACATCCTGAGCATTTCGATCCACAATGCTTGTGTTGCTCTCGATTATTATAACCATGGTCACATTTCTCACAGTAATAACCGTATCCCAGGAATCCGGTGATACTGGTAATGGTATCGAAATGGTCATCGTGATGATAAACATGAATGTATTTTCCGTCCTTAAAATCTTGCCCTCGAAACAACAGAGACCCGCGCACTTCTTGAGGGTGCACTTTCAAAGTGTATCGTGGAGCTAGGGCATCTTGCAATTTTTGCATCTCAGGAATGCCACAGGGTGTGTCTTTGGACATGCCAGCTTGTCGTAACAGGAGTTCTGCTTCACTTCGTTGTTTGGCTCGGTCCGATTGTCGAATGTTCTCCCAGTCTCTTTTCCATTCTGCCGTGTCGTTCTTGTTGGCATAGGTTCGTCCCACCACGATGGCACGGGCTAAACACATCTGGTCATGAGGATTGTGAATTTGGACAAGGTTACGCTTAATGCTGCGAAGGTCGTTCACCAATAACATCTTTTTGCGTCCGGTCCCTTGAGGAAGAGAGACGTGGGTCATGTCCAATGTGGCTTTTCCATCGGTGATGTCAAACTGGTCATTAGATTGTTGCACGTGTTGAATCTTGTCCATGACTTTGGAAGCGGTCAATTCTGCAGGGGTGCTAAACTCGATCCAAACAGGGGATTTCAAACCGTCGTGTTGTATGGAAAGTCTCAAGCGATCGTCTTCTTTGGGTTGACATTGTTGCTTGAGTGCAGTGAGCAGAGAATCCCACACTCCGGTGATGAACCCTTCTGCTTTCTCTAACGGTACTTCGGACTTGAAATCTTTAAACTTCACCATGTATTTGTAAGCCGTGGTTCTAAATTTTCTAGAGGAACGCTTTTCCGTCTCTCGAATGGAATAGTATTTTTCAGGGTTGACTAAGGGTGGTGAACTTGGTTTAGAGGTTTCAAATTCTGGTTCACTCATGTCCTCTTCAAAATCACTGGCATGAATTTGTGCCAAGATTTCAGCCCTGGTTCGAGGCGATAGATCACGTTTCTGCCTCTTACTTTCTTCTTTCTTTCTTCTCGAATGAATGGGATCGTTTCATCTTAAAAGAAAAAGGCAAATGACTCAAGTTCAAACACCATGAGCTACTTTATAGTCATAGCAGACCAGCGTATATAAAAGGGTGTGTGTCTTATCCTTTCACTATTCATTTCACTCTCAAGCCGAGCACAACGATGGAAGAGACTAACCAGATGGAACGTTTCGTCAGAGCTTTGCGAGGGGTCATTAGAAAATTCTCTTCAAACCAGCCTACGGACTACTCTCCTTCCTTTCGAGATAAAAGTCAAGATACTTGCTATATCTGTCAGAAGAAAGGGCATTGGTCTTCAGAGTGTCCAGACCGTCAAAAAAGAACAAAAACAGGGACTAAAAAAGACAAAAGTCAAGATACCTGTTATTACTGTAAAGAAAAAGGACATTGGTCTCCAGATTGCCCAAAAAAGAAACAAGAGGAGTCAGAAGAAAAGAAGGATTGTTCAGAAGAAGAGAGGGATTCTTCGGAAGAAGAGAGGGATTCTTCAGAGGAGGAAGAGGAAGAAAAAAGACAATTCTATTTACAAGAGGCAAAGAAACAGGAGAAGAAGAAAAGAAGAAGGGAAGAAAATGAGGAAAAGACGGTGAAGAAATTCAAAAAACAGAGAGACTAAAAAAGGAAAAAGAAGAAGTTAATGAACTTTTTATTAAAGTGTTGTGTTGTGAATTGTGAATTGGATTGTAAAAAATGGATAAAAGAATAAATGAATGATATAAAGTAAGAGTCTTTGAGTTATGATTTTAAAATAAGAACGTACACTCACGCACTCATACACAGACACGTACCATAAGGGTAAAATGGGTGGGGTTTATTTTTGAGTTATTGGCAAATTGAAATTGTATATCTTTTCGAGAAATGTGGCTGGCCCTGAAAAGGGCCTTTTTATTTCGGTGCAGGGGTGAGTTTAACCAATCAACTTTAACTGCCTTATGCCTTTGCCACGGCCAAGGCCTACTTCTGAACTTCGTAATGTTGATGATTGGGTTGAAATCACTAAGGGTGGTACGGTAGGCTTAGTCACAGGGTCGACGTGTTTAGCTCGGGAAGGTCGTATTTTCTTTGGTCGTGATAAAGAAGTCTGATACATTTGTTTCAGACTTCTTAACTCCGCTAAAATGTCCAACAGTACCGTGACCGTTTGATTTTCACCCTCTTGTTTCTTTGCTGCTACTTCTTCTTGCTGTTGCTGCTGTTGTTTTTTTCTTACCACTTCTTCTTGCTGCTGTTGCTGTAGGAGAAAAACTTGTTCGGCTTCCTTTTGTCGTTGCATAAATTTCTCCAATTCTTCTTTCTGTCTCTGTCTAAAATTCTCCACTTGCGGTAATGAAGAAGGTAACGCAGGTTCCGGAACAAATTCTTGCGAGGAGAGAAAATCCACAAAATCCCAATTCACCTCTTCTGAAAGTAAGTCCGGGTTCCCTTGGGCGGTCTCCCCTGCTGGTGCACCCCATTGGATCGTTTTCTGAGTTTCCGTCATGTTGAATCACTGTCGCATAGATTGACTGCACACAAGCGCTAGCGAATCTATATTGACTATGTGACGTCACAGACTGCTCTCTTCGGATTGGATGCGGGCTGACTGAATTCTGTAACGCGTGTTCGGATTGGTGAATGAACTCAATCCGTTTCAATCCTTTCTGTCCCTATAAATAAGCGCAGTTCACTGCATTGATTCACCTATTCTCGGAGCCTCAACATGTGGACCGACGTTGAATCTTCAACCCTTGTGTCAACAATGATGTTCAGGACGGACATGCTCATGTATGTCCGATCCAAGTGGACCGTTGTCCACAGGACCAGCAGCAGCCTGTGGATAAGAAGAGTCTATATAGAGAGACAAGGTTGCCTCAAGAGGACTCTGATGTATGGCCCTGCTGTAAGACGAAGTTTGAGGACAAGAAGATGTCGCAAATGCCCTTTATGTTAAGGGCATATTAACATAAACCAAAGGCCCTTTTCAGGGCCCCCATATTTCTCGAAAAGAGATAGCCTTTGAATTGCCTACCCCTTTTTTTATTTTATTTTATTTTATTTTTTTTTTAAAAAAAAATAGAGACCCTCCCTGTTTCAATTTTACATAGACCCTATACAGTCCCAGGGGTTTTTGGCCATGTTAAATTTACATAGACCCTATATTGTCCCACGATTTTTGTCCATGTTAATTCCCATAGACCCTATATTGTCCCACGATTTTTCTCCATGTTAAATTTACATAGACCCTATATGTTCCCAAGGGTATTTTTAATGATAAGTCCCATAGACCCTATAGGATCCCCATTCACTACTTACATTAGATTCATATAGAACATATCTTTATACTGTACATTGTAGTATATACTAATAGTGCTAAATAAAACGTGTATAGGCCTACTAAAAATTGAACTGGGCTCCTGTCAAATGTATGACTTCATTTAATACGGTTCATTTGTCAACAACTATTATGGTAACAGCGCTTTTTTATTTTGTTACTGATTAATGTCAAAACATTTTACCCTCGTGACTTTGTTCTCACACGCCCAGGCGTGAAAGTTACCAATGGGCCCCATTTCGGGTCAGATTACCCATTAAGTACATTAAGTACGTGGTTAGGGCACCTGCCCAACAAGGGCACAAAGGGAAAAAAAATCAAATTAACCCTTTTTAAGTTTTTAATTTTTTTTTTTTTTTGGTACTTTTTTTGAGTTTCACATTTTGTAGGAAGGGGGCAGGGGCACCATACTATTTTCAGTGATTAAGGCCCTGGAAGGTCTTAATCCGGCACTGGCGCACCTGCAAGAGGAATGTCATGTGGGATAGAAGACTTAAACCTACATCAGTAACCAACAAGACTATTATTATGATACTGCTCATGTGTCTGTCAAACACAAGTACAATGCACAAGTACAGACTTATTGTACGCTCTATGCTATTTCTTAGTATATCGAGGTTGATTCTAATATAAAGACCTATTAAATTATATTTCTCACAGCCTATTAAACTCTCAAAGGAAGGAAAGCTTAACGAAAAGAAAAACGCGTTATTCTGGCATACCGATTATTATCTCAGAGTGGCATCTCTTGTTCTCATACACGATTTAGCCAGATTGATCATCTCAGTATAAAAACTACTCAATTACTGTTCGGTCGAAGTGTTAGCAATATTTAAGAGACCAAAACATTTTATCGCCAAAACACTATAAGAGATTATATATGGGTATTTATGTAATAACAATGAAATATTAATTAAAAATGGCGTAGATTTCACATTGATTTAACACATGGAGAGTGCGCGCACATGTGTTTCAACTAACCTCTTAACATCAAGTATGATTTTTTTTCATTTGTAAAGTCTCGGGTGCCTAATAAGTTACTGTATTATGCAGCTGATCTTTCTGGCTTGACTCACACTCGTGGAAAATAATAATAATAATAATAATAATAATAATAATAATAATAATAATTTCCTTAATAATTGAGAAAACGTCGAAGCCTGAGTTGGTTGTACATGAAAACCATAGTCAATTTGACGATGTGCAGTCGATGTTAATTACATGAACGAACGCACACTTAATTCTTTGAGATGTAGTTTAATTTGAAACAAGCTCTAAGCCTTCTAGTCTGTCGTTTGACACGCTTGGGTCTCATATGGGGTTACAAATTCCAACCGCCGTAATTGGCATGTCGATTGAACGTACCAACTTTAAGTGTAACAGCTCAAAATAGGCACCGTTCTTGTAATCTCAAAGAAATACCTATTTACAAAGCGTATATGCTTGTATCAAATCACCTGAGCAATGCAGTTGTTCTAACGTTACAGAAAATTATATCACTATTTCGTTTAAATGGGTTTCACAGATTTGCGAAAGATGCTCAAAAGATGTATGATTTTTCGAATGAGTATTTGGAGTTCTTGATAAAGGTATTGACTTGTCTTGGAACAACAATGACTCAGATATAGAGGAATGCAACAAAACGCGTGAAAAGTCATCATTTGATATGGTGCAAGAAATTTGTAATCCGTTGACGCTATGTGGGCCAAAGACAGTGACAGCGAGGAATAATTACAATTAAAGAAATACTTTCAACATTAATATAATGGTATCAAACTCACTAACCAAAGAGCGAGATTTTATGAACCCCTTTCTAAGTCCAGAAAACATAAACCATACCTGAGATATACAAACAAAACAAAATATTTAGAACTAATGGATTTGATGCTGCGACCGTTATACGAATAATATACGTGTAGCGTTCGGACTTTCTAATGAGAAGCCACGGTTGAGTGTAAAGCAAATTAGTTAAATGGTAGCGCAATACTAAATCAAGATTGCTATATGAGGAAAGCGGGCAGGAATAGCACAGGTGGTTCGTGATGAATAAGAGCATAGTCGCCGTATCACACTTGCCAGTGTTATTTAGGCTGCAGCAAAAGTACAATAGTCAAAAGTACCTGTGTTTGAATTACATATACATCGTGATGATTTATAAGGTTATCGGATAATAATTGCGATCAAATACGAGCCAGGATAAATGTGATAAAAATTATTTCAAATGCTTTCAGGATTATATCGACACTATAGCGCAAGAGCCCCTCCTAGGTAACGATGAAACTTGTTCCAGATGTGTATTTGATCATGCTAATTAACCGTAACAATGATGACGAATATATAAATAGTGGATTCACATCGGTCCTCGTGTGATCCTAAACCATACAGACATAGATGATTAAGAATGACATCCACAAAGCTTTTGCAATGCTTCGTGAGACGTTGAAAAAAATTAAGCTCGCAGCGTCAGAATGGACTGTAAACAGATTTGTGGATGTTCGACTGGATATTTCCCTGTTAAATCCTATCCACGGATTGAGTTACATTCCAAAAACAGCATTTATTCACGAAGCACAGTTATTCACGTAATAATGATAATGATCCGTGTTTTGAATTTGTGTTGCAAAATATAAGAAAATGAAAATTCCTGGGGGAACTTAAGATTGGTAACATTGAATTTCCCATACATTATCATTAATTTTGAGCGACTTAGTCCTTGCATAGCTGATAATGTATTCATTTAGAATAAGGGCTTGCATCCCATTTAACAACTGATGTACACATGCAGTCAAAGCCCCAATGCCGCCATTATGTGCAAAAAGACATATATGCTAAATCATCTCATTAATACATAATCTTGAAAAATATTGGCCGTAAACATTGTTGGGTACCATTAAAATTAGATAATATCGACGTTTCATCACATTATGAGCCATGTAATTTCTCCATCAAACTGAGAAACCTAGGCATTCGTCTCTTGCGTAAGAATTAATCCGATGCTGATCGGCAACATCCGTGGGGTAAAGTATTCAGCACCAATACTGATCACCAATATTCACCAGAGTCTTATTTTTATATAATTCGCGTTCTTTCTTCTCGGTTCTGCTTACAAAAGTGGGCCTGCATCTCTTCATTCCCACTCGAATCAATTTGTCCGCCACTAGCGAATGCTGTTTGGGTTTTTTAGACAGTAACTACCGGACTTTGTCGAATGTATCACTTCACTCCTTGTGGAGCACTCCCAAAAAAATACGGAAGTATGAGCGACTTCGGCGATTGAACGGTGGTTTGACACCTTTTAAATCTAAACTGAATATGTAAAAATCGTTTTATATTAACATTTTGAACGTCTTTTAAACTTATCATTTTGATTTGAATTGTCAAGATGGCCGCTATCGCTTAACCGGCTTGAAGCAGCTGTTCCGTTTTTAAGTGCCGTATTTCATGATAGATGTGCTTGTTGTCTGTCTTCGTCTACGTTATTGTGCTCATCATGCATTGGCTGTTCAGTTCGTATGTGTTTCTTCATCTCCTTGTTTTGGAAACGAAAACAATTAGACTTTTTCTCAGCTGTCTTGCTCCACTGCTACAACTTCCTTTGTTGTTGAACAAATCGACATCACGTGATACTCGCTAGTCAACCCGTTTATGCTATGATGGACCCTCATTAATTGCGTTAAATGACCACTCCTTGGCTCTCCACGCTACATTGTGCTCTAGATTAAACGAACTGGGACTACATTCATCATTACTTAAATGTAAACAGAAGCGAAAAAAGCAACGTTGTTTCAAAGCTGGCCGGCGTAGAATAGGAAGAATTAATTCAGTCATCTTCTTTATGCCCTTTCCGGATCAACAGCTTAAAAATTCGACCGTTATTGTAGATAACCTACTTCAAATCCCTATCAATTCGTCAACCTTTGTGTCAACTATCCAAGAGATACCTCTGCGTATTGCATTATTCAATGCCCAATCAGTAGGACCACCGGAAAAGCGCACAGAAATATTTAATTTTATCAGCGATCAGAATATCGACGTCTTTTTCCTGAAAGAAACATGGCTAAAAACATCAGGCGATGAGCCCAAGTGCGGAGATCTAACACCCACCGGTTACTCCATCAAGTCGTTCCCCCGTCACACTCGCGGAGGTGGAATTGATGTCATCACAAAGAACTCCATCATCAAACGTCTTAACCTAACCACAACTTTCAATTTTTACCACACATCGTTTGAACTAGTCCAAACCACACTCACACTGGAACAAAGGTCGGTCCATTTTTTCTGCCAATACCGCCCTCCTCCTAGTAGAAAAAAACAAGCTGACAGAATCTCTCTTTTGGAGCAGTTTCCGAATCTCCTGGAGTATGGAAATTCGATAGCTGGTAACCTGGTTATTCTTGTAGATTTCAACTTTCATTTTGACTGTCTCCTAGATTCCATTGATGTGTTCAACCTTAAACAGTCAGTTAACTAACCCACCCATAAACATGGTCACATTTTAGACTGGATTTTTCATAGACCTGATGATAATATTCTACGGTCCTCCCTGGTATCCAACGAACTTGCATCAGATCACCTCTGCATTATATGCCATCTTGACGTATCAGACCATAACCCCCCACCTTTATCTGCTACTAAGAGAAACCTCCGTATGATAAATAGAACCAAACTAATGCATGCCATCCAAGCAAACCTAACAACTTGCTTACCTCCTACAGCAGAATAACTCGATAAATGCCTGCGTTCACTGCTCGACAAACATGCCCCAGCCACCAAGTGCAGAATATCGATCCAAAAGTGTTCTCCATGATATAGTAGTGTTAAGGACCAGCTTCGCACTGCTAAAAGAGACCACCGAAAAGCAGAGAGGCTTTGGCTTTCCACCAGACTCACTATTCATAAGCAAATATATGAAGACACGAAGAAGAACGTCACAAACGTAGTCCATACAGCGAAATCAGCCCACTACACTATTAAGATCATGGAAAGTTGCAGCTGCAAAGAGCTCTTCTAGATTACTAACAAGCTAATGTCAAGGAACAAATGTATACCACTTCCAACTACCTTCTCTCCAGTCAACGTTTTTGACCTGTTTGCAAATTTCTTCCGTGACAAAGTAACATTAGAGATAAGCTTGACAACATAATTTCAATTGACTCGTCTTCAGCATACAGTTGGGATACAGAATTACAGCGGCAACCATTAGCAGCATTTGAACCTGTCTCTATGGATTTAGTACGTACAATCGTGATGAAGAGTGTACCAAAGTCATGTGAACTTGATCCAATTCCAACATCACTACTGCTTGAGTTCTTAGAGCCAGTATTGCCTTCACTAACTGATGTTATTAATACCTCTCTCTCATCCGGGGAATTCCCATCATTTTTCAAAACTGCCATTGTAAAGCCTCTGCTGAAGAAACCAACACTCGACCATAGCGATTTAAAGAACTACCGCCCAGTTTCTAATCTCCCATTCATATAAAATATCTTAGGAAAGGTTGTTCTATCCCAGCTTGTATCTGAGCTGAATTCAAACAGTCTTTTTAGCAATGTACAATCTGCATATCGCCCTTGCCACAGTGCTGAAACTACTCTTCTAAAAGTAGTTAATGACATTCTCTCTGCTTTGGATAGCGGAAAGATTACAGTCCTCGCCCTCCTTGATTTGTCTGCAGCATTTGACCTAATAGACTATGGTATATTACCTCACCGTCTCCAGCTTGAATTTGGCATTCATGATACAGCCTTACTGTGGTTCAAGTCCTACGTGGTCAACAGAACACAAATTGTGTCTGCAAATGGAATACACTCCAGCACAGTTAATCTATGTTGTGATGTTCCTCAGGGGTCTGTTTTTGGACCTGTTCTCGTCATTCTATACACTCAGCCGCTCTCAAGTGTCATAGATCATCATACAGTGTCTCACTGATTGTACGCTTACAACACCCAGATATACAAATCTAGCCACCCCAATGAAGTTGATGCTACCATCCAAGGTGTAGAGAGGTGCATTTCTGATGTGAAATCATGGATGACATGTAACAAGCTACAGATGAATGACGATAAAACCGAGGCCATTCTGATCACAACACAAAGACTTTCTCATTCACATCCTGTACCTCAAACAATAAATATCAGCAACACCAAAATTAAATTCACTCAGTCAGTAGGAAACCTATGTGTTACTCTGGACAGTACTCTCACAATGCACCAACATGTCATGAACATATGCAAGGCTGACTATCTTGAGATGAGACGCATCAGCTCAGTTCGCAAATATCTTTCAGTTGATGCCCCTTAAACACTTGTGTGTTCATTAGTACTTTCAAGACCGGACTATTGTAACTCAGTTATGTCTGGTTCATCTCAATTTCTACTCCAGAAACTTCAAAAAGTTCAAACCACAGCTCCTGGGATCGTACGTAGAGTACCACGATCAGAGCACACCTCCCCGCTGCTTTGTACCCTACCCTGACTATCCAAATCTAGAATCAAACACAAAGATTGTTCTCTGTGCTACGTTTCACTGTCGGACTCTAGTCCAACATACCTATCCAACCTCACCCATGTGTACACACCAGCACGATACTTATGTTCCTCTTCTGACAATCGTATACTCATTATTCCCACTACGAAAACGAAGTCGTATGGACAACGTTCTTTTGCATACCAGGGGCCAGCAACGTGGTATGCATTGCCCACTGAACTTAGACACAAAGACACATTGATCCCATTCAAGAGTGCTCTTAAAACTCACTTATTTCGACTGCAAGAACAATCTGAAAGACTTAATGATGTTTCCTGTATTAAATATTTTCAGCATGTTTTTTATGTTTTCTAATTTCATGGAGTTTGTTTTTTGTAAGCATATCATTATACATGTTTTTTATGCTATAGGTGTTGACTAATGTTGTAAAGTGCTTATAGCTTCTAAAGATTAGGCGCTATACAAAGTCCTCCTTATTATTATTCTTTTGATTATTCAAAGGATTATTATTATTATTTCAGATAGCTTTTGAAACAAATCAGTTCTTTCCTTCAAAATTTTAGTTAGATTGGAAGAATGTTAAAATTTATGAAAAAATGCGGCTTTGTGGCTCTATTATTGGTTTTGTATTGTTACAAAATCTAGAGTCTTTGTATAATTGCGAGTGAATCAACATTTCCAAGGAATAATATACCGCCATTGTCAGAAAACGTTTCCATGTAGACGCTGCATGCATGTATGTAGTACCTAACAGTTGCTTAACGAACATAAATTTTACTCTACTGCAAAAAGCTAAAAGCCAAAGCGCACAGTAATGCCAAAATCTGATAAAAACATTCCGAAATTTATTACGCTGAAACTTATCTTAAGGTACTGTATATCATTAACGCGGACGTCAATTGCTTGACTACTCTCGTGAGAACCGAAGGTTCCAATGACGTCCAGTCAAGTAACTGCAGAGGACCATTGTGGGTTTTGTTACATGGTAGTCAAATGTGCTATGCAAACTGAGCCACGAATGTTGTATGGTGGGCAGTACTCGGTTGAGCTGCTGATAAATCACTCGAAGTTACGGCGAAATGCATTAGACAATATTTGTCCTCCTCCACAGACATGATTAAGACGCATGATAATATTCGCGAGGTTTCCGCGACTAATCATTGCTGGATTTGTGAAGGATCTTTTCAATCCACTGATGCCAAAGTAAGCGAACACTGTCACGTTATTTGCATGTGTAGAGATGGAGCACACAGTTCATATAATCTAGAATTGCGAATTTACCTAAACAATACAAAACTCCCTGTCATAAGCAACGTCGATATCATTATTACCGGATCTTGCAAGGAATCTCCGCAACAACAAAGGTACCAATAATCGTAATCTCCAGGAACATGGAAAAATATATGACATTTAGGCTGGGTCAGCGAGAGTTCATTGACTCGCTGATGTTTCTGAATTCCAACCTGGACAAACTAGTGAGCAATATTTACAGTGTTTGTTTTACAATTGGTCGTTAATACGGTGTGTTAGAATGTTTACTTTGCTGGCTCGTAAAGGATTTCACCAGCAGGATTACATACACGACGGGAGCAGCTTTCTGTTTCCTAGTGGACCTACCCATTCTGCCCTCTGCTGCTGGGGATGCAGCAGAGGGCAGAATGGATAGGGAATCTGCCAAAGCAGCTGGTATGTGACAGTCCACGAAACATTTGCTTTACTTCATTCAGAAACAAATTTCATCAACCAAAACGTAAAGCGCCTACTCGCGAGTGTACATAATTTGTTTACAAATCAAAAGTGCTGGCGTTTGCGTCCATTGTTTCTTTACAATAGAAAGTAGTTCCTTTATGCACGTGAATGATCGATAGGGTGCTTAGGTTTCGTTAAAGTGCATGTTTGGCTCCATATATTAAAATGAATGCAAACATGCGTACTTCAACAAGGAACAAGTTCGTGGAAGACTTTGTCAAACTCACGAACAATGCTGCATTCGGCAAGATAATGGACAATCTTCGGAAACGGATTAATGTCGACTTATCCGTGACAGTCTACAGGATGACCATTGAAAGTTTATTGCTGACCCAGCGTTCGAATCCCGGAAGATTTTAAATGGCGGACTCATTGCAATACACAGTAACGAAAAAATCGAAGCTAAAGCTGACAATTCATATCTATGTAGGCGCATCTGTGATGGACTTATTCAAACTGAAGATCAAGATGCGATACACGGATACCGATATTTGTTGACTGCATGTAACTATCAGCGATGCTTAAGCAGATATGGGGGGCCCCGAGTGGCCGAGTGGTCTAAAGCGCTCTCCGTTACGGATCACTGCCATCTCACGTCTGTCTGCGTGGGTTCGAGTCTCGGATTCAGCCAATGTGGGTATGTGAGAAAGCTTGCCAGTAGCTTCTCGTGGGTCGGTGGTTCTTTCTGGGGTTTTCCCGGGTTCTTCCTCCACCATTAATACTGGCCGCCATGTATAGCCTGTCGTGTGCTGAAAAATGGCGTTAAACCCTACAACAACAACAATAACAACAACAACAATAGGCAGATATGTGTCAGGTGTCACTGGTGAATCAATTTGAAACCAGCGAGTATCCTAAAGATCATCCGCTGTTTTGTAACATAAAAATGTTATTGGTAAGTTCACAGACGCGTGTTCTGGTAAAACTATTCAAGAATATGTGGGACTGCGCCTCAGATATATTCAGTTGTGGTTAGATTTGGCAAAAATGTAAAGAAGGCGGAAGGTGTCCAACGGATGATTTTACAAACGGATCTCTGGAATGATATGTCTGTGGAATGTTTTCAGCAACGTCGTGAATTTCTCAAATAGCAAATCTGATACAGCCAGCAAAATATCGGGTTGTGTTTATCGTGGTGCTAAAGTAGGTTTGTGTGCGTTTGGCAGTAAGGGATGGATATTCTCTGATGAAATTATTATGCGTTGGGGCACACGCAAATCCTAAAAAAATATTGGCGGTAGTTCCATGTTCGCGTGAACGACTTGAAATTCTTCTCGTACACATGCTCTGCTTAGTGGACTTTGTTCGTCCAAATGGTAATGTGCTGCTTGATTCGTAGTGTCCATTCGTTTCAAGGCTGTAAATACATCAACGGACCATGCCGGGTTAGTAGCACAATGTTGTCCGCTTTCTGACTCTCCCGGTGCATATAGATACCGCAGCAAACTGTTTCCGAGTAGAAGATCTAATGGTGGTGCATGTGAAATCATATTATATGTAAGGGTGACAGTTTTCTGTTTAATCACCTCACCAAGTTTTAATCTAATCATGCTTGGAGTTCACTATTTAGTGCATGTATAACTGATGCAAGTCGTGTTACCTCCTCGGGAGATCGAGCACTTCGAGACCTCGTCAAAAATCGCTGCATGTATTGATATTCGAATAACCGTTCCGTGAGTGTACCATTAAATCATTCCACAATAGCCTGGACGCGATGTATGTGAACATGTCAATACAAACCCATACCGGGGCCCCGAGTGGCCGAGTGGTCTAAAGCGCTCTCCATTACGGATCACTGCCATCTAACCTCTGTCTGCGCCGGTTCGAGTCTCGGATTCAGCCAATGTGGGTATGCGAGAAAGCTTGCCAGTAGCTTCTCGTGGGTCGGTGGTTCTTCCCGGGGTTTTCCCGGGTTCTTCCTCCACCATTAATACTGGCCGCCATGTATAGCCTGTCGTGTGCTGAAAAATAGCGTTAAACCCAAGAACAACAACAAACCCATACCTTATATTCAGTTTCAGTTTCTACTACACAACAGGATTGACCATTGCTATATAATACGATTATATATTTTACCACACAGTGATCGAATCAATGCAGGTCATGTACAGACAAAATGGAAATGATAACGATAATGACGCTTATCGTGATAACTATAACACAATTAGCATTAGAAACTATGTCGAAAACGTTCACGTACACTATAACAATAAACAACAAACAATATACGAGAAAATACCATATTCGGAAAAAGATGGCCAAATTTAACCTGACATAAGAACAAACGATTAGATTTAATAATCTTTTCCGAGTGTTGATGACGCCAAATACACGTATTAGCATACGTATACAAGAACGCTTTGAGTACATCGATGTATCTTGTCGTGTTATTTTGGGTAAATGTTTCCAGGGAATATTTCTTTTTACACTAGGATGACATCTTTCTACAAATACAGCTTTACCCTGATTAAGGTAGAATATTTGTGAATTGTATGTCGTTCCAAATACGATTCAAACTTATATTTTCAAATTCGCCGTCATTAACCATCCAAGTTTGTTTGACTGTACAGCACGCGTATTTGCTAAATGCCTCAATGACGTTAAGCAGATATTTATAGGTTACTGCATTTGTATGGGAAAATATGAATGAGTTTTTCGGATGTAATACTGCATGACATTGGGAGTGCAGTATATCCATCCGACAAAACGAGTTCATATTTTCCCATACAAATGCAGTAACCTTTTTTATAATATGCTCGTTTTCTTATTCTACCTAAGGCTTAATTATATAAACAAAATACACTACAAGAAACAAAGTAAATGAATGTATGCCGTATTCCAAACTAAATACACAAGCGCATATTCATCATTACATAACATTATTAATGTGCCCATAACTCCGCCCAGATGGCGTTTTTGTCTACTTGAAATTGAAATTTGGAGTCATATTGTGAATGAATGCGCATTGCAACAACTTTTCCATTTGATTTGGAATGAATAGATTTTGGTATCTGTGTCGATTCTAGGAAATTTCGTGATTATCGACTGGATTTATATGTAACAATTCCACATGAAATACATTGAAGAAGCGAGGGAGAAGCGTGTTGAAGTCTGCAAATGTGTTTCTGTTTCTGTCATTGAATGTTTGAAATCATAATGTGGGACAAATATGAAGTCTTTCAATTGCAATTATCAAAAAAGACGCTATGGAATTTAGTGCTTATTTCATTTTAAATGCAGTAAGGAGGATATAATTACACTTATATTCGAAATTACAGTACAATTTCGAAATGTGTAATCAAGATTGAGAACCTATGACATGGCTCATGTTATTCGGATTTGCAGAACTAAGAAAGTACATTGTATGAAAAAGGTAACGCGGAATCTGCCAAAGCAGCTGGTATGTGACAGTCCACGAAACATTTGCTTTACTTCATTCAGAAACAAATTTCATCAACCAAAACGTAAAGCGCCTACTACGCGAGTGTACATGATTTGTTTACAAATCAAAAGTGCTGGCGTTTGCGTCCATTGTTTGTTTACAATAGAAAGTAGTTCCTTTATGCACGTGAATGCAATATGGAGGTGTGCAATATCGTAAAATACTGAACTATTCAGACAATGTAAAGTTAACGGAGCGAAAAATGAGCCTATACTAATTAAAGTTATATTATCGCGTGAGTATCGCGCATGTTTTTGTGATCAGCAGACCAATTATCGTTGACACCATTCAAAATTACCTTGCGTAAGAGAATTCTTTTACCTAAGAAATTTATATCATTTATGAGCCATGACTACATTATCAGATTGTCCTATATCAAGCTTATTTTTAGTTCCTAACATGTCTTTGGCAAACGCTCGGTCAAAACTTTCTTCTTATCCTTTCTGGTTTCATGTCTGCTAATTTTCCAAACATAATTTTATCACAGGGTTTTGGTCATCAGGATTGTCGCCGCAACAAATATCATGTCGCATTGATAAGGCATCTACCTGGTTGTACGGCTATTTTCCTGTTTGCTGTTGATCATTAGAGTCCGAGTGTCAGCAGATTATACGGAACGGGTTACGTATGTGCACACAACGTCTAGCCGCTGGTTGGCTTTGGCAGACGTCCATTTGCTTCATATGTGTGTGTGTGTGTGTGTGTGTGTGTGTGTGTGTGCATCCTTGGCTGTCTTTAACTGTATACGACCTAGCAACATGACGTACATTATACATTATAAAAACTACGTTCACAGATTGACAATTGTAGGTAATTGATGCGTACTTGGACTTGGTAGACAACTATGTTATTCCACTGCATTGTCTGCTTTGGCAATAATGGTCACCACCTACGGCTTTGTTTCTTACTTTAGTCTGGCGTTTTAGTTAAAGCAGGCACTATACTGTGTTTGTGTGTTGGCACGTAAATCGAGATTGTTGTATCGTCCACATACCGCGCACTCAGACATGATCGTTTTCTTTTTTGTTTCTTCTTTTTTTTCTTTCTTCTTTTCGTCTGCATCATTATTTCATCGCGATTCTCAGTATTTTTCTTGTATTTTAAACGCCATGAGGTTGACATCGTGACAAACAATGTTTGCTACGTGTTTATACAAAACTGAGTTTACTTTATTTAACACAATTTTCTCATTATCAAATGTAAGTAATGCATACATTTCCAGCATATGACACGTGCTGGCTAACCAAGCTTTTTTGATTTATGATACACGCAATAATATCCACAAGCTACATTATCAACGTGTTGAATTTGAATTGCATAGTAAGCACAACCTTGTCCGAGACTACGCATATACCTCCTATGTCGTCACACTGAGGCAATGCCAACGAGTCAAAATACTCATCAGTTTTGTTTGTTATCTATGGCGACCAAGTGAGTACCAATACCGTTGTAATAATTTTCCATGTTCAGAACGAAGCTTACATATTTATTTATTTATTTATTTTAAAAGAATATATTTGGAGAATACTCCTCTGAACGAAGTAACGCTTGATTATTTGGACACTGCTGCAATCAGTTGACTATTTTCCCATCGTGTTTGATAGTCATTTGCCTTTTTTCAATAACCTTTGGTTACCGCCTGTAACATGTCCTATTCCTGTCTGACCCGGTCAAAGTCTTCCAGGTATACCAACTAACAAAGGACCAATAAATCCCCATTGTTTACTTAATTGTGATGCGGATAATTTTACTGTGAGTCCTTTTCATGGCGCACAATGTTTTGTTACTTTTGTCTTGACGCGTTGTCAACAGTAGCTTGTCGATGTCCGATGTTTTAGTTTTAACGATAGTGTATATTTAGTAGATGCCGTGTATGCTATTTTTCTTTTTTTCTTTTTTTTCGAATCTGTCAGGGACAGTTCAGACTGAATATATGGTATAAGATACTATTTTGTTTTACACAAAACAAGTACAATACAGGTTAACTTCAGTTTGTAAACATGAAATAGTTATCAACGTCGCCTTGCCTTCTTGGCCTCGCCAATTATAGCACAGGATGCTTCGGCTAATTATAACGTACCCAATGCTTGTAATAATTTTGGCAACAATGTGGTCTCTTTTGACTTTATGATCTTGTTCTGGAAATGCGCGCCATATCTAAGGAATATTTTTGGACTGTTTGACATGTAAATTTTCCTGCTTACTGATTCTGCCGATGAGGGAAATGTGGCATTTTTTCGTCTGCTCAAGGACTAGACAAACTATAAGACTTAATCGAGCTGAATTATAATTTGACAGACGATTTCTAATCATGCTTGCAAACTACTGGGGAAAAAGACGCATGCAAATTAAGAGAGGAAGCAATCGAGATTACTAGTTTCAAAATGAACTACAAATTCCTAAACTACTTGACAACCAAACATGGGCACATTAAAATAGGACAGTAATCGTATGTAATTACCACTAGTTTTAATTCAATTGTCATGATGTTCCATTTTATATTTTCAGCATCACTTACTAGCCATTATTTATACATTCAAATAATCTTATTACTAAATGTACGATTCATGTACTAGCGTTACGTACACCATTGTTGTACAACCGAATAATTCGATGTAAAGGGTACTTGAAACAGTATGCACAGTAATTGTAAAAGTACTTTAACATCAAGTTTACTTCCATCGATGATTCCTAGTGAGAAAAATGAACAAATGACTAAAACTGAAAAAAATCACCAGACTAACTTCGCAAAAGAAAAATGGACCAGGAAGAGCGGGGCTTTTTTAGACAATGGAATAAACGCTCACATGATATTGAAATGCGCCAAAAAAATCTGGGTTGTATTATTTAATAGGCACAGTAGACACTGTGCCTTAAGCTTATAAAACCATGTTACTGAAATGAGTATGCACAAGGAAGAAGAGCCATGTCAATGTCAGTCGTTTGATTAAAGACGTGCCTACGGCCTATGAGGACAGTAATCCGGCCGGAAATAGCAAATCAGAAGCAAGACAGATCAGCATCATCGGAAAGTTATCTTAAAAGTAAAGCTAAAACAAGTTCTAACAAATGATATCAAAGGTTGAGTGTCGAAATAAGTTTAGTTTTGCGTTAATATCCAAAACACTTTGCTCTGTTCCAAAACCTGGCATTGAGCAACCAGTTAAATTAGTTAATGTACCAGAAGAACAACCAAACAAATAAAAACATGCTGTGACTTTTCCATTGTAACTATGGCAATGGTGACAAATAACAGTTAACACTGTTTACAGTGAAACTATTGGCCCACCGCTGGCAATCAGTTACCGCGTGCCATTGAAGAAGATATTTAAAGTGTGGATTTGTTCACCAAAAGCATGAAACTTGATGAAGTTATGACGCAGATTTACCCAGTTTCATTAAGCCAGTTAAAAACTGACTATTTGATAGTGCAGGGGTTCCTGTTTTAAAAGACCGCTCCGGTGGCCTAGTGGATAGAGCGTCCGCCTCGAATGCGGGAGGTCGTGGGTTCGATCCTCGGCTGAGTCATACTAAAGACTTACAAAAATGGTACTAAAAGCTGCCTCGCTTGGCGCTCGGTATTAAGAGGTCAGTGTTAGGACTGGTCGACCTAGTGTCAGAATAATGTGACTGGGTGGGACATCATACTACATGTCTGTGGCATTATGTCCCAGTGCTAGACATCGCTATAAACTGCCACACTTCAGACATCGTAGCGATATGACTGAACAATTGTTAAATCTACGTTAAAAATCAAAATCACACACACACACACACACACACACGTTTCAGACGATTATAATATTGTTCTGTTATAAGCACAAGATCATACACCAAAAGTAAATACCCATTCAATGTAGTTATTTCGTTGAATTGAATAAATGCTTAAACTGCTTTTGAAATTTCCGCCGCTATTATGATCTTTGACTTATGTTACAGCTTTTTATAAAGATCCAGCTGATAAATCTCTCTCTCTCTCTCTCTCTCTCTCTCTCTCTCTCTCTCTCTCTCTCTCTCTCTTGTCTAATTCACAAGTATGTATTTGAGTTTTTGTGTGGTTCATTTACAAATGTGTTTTATTTTCCCCGAAAGAACCTTATTGACATATCATACAAAGGAAACGCGAGTATACTCTATTATAGGTTTCTTACTCTTCCACGTTTCTTGTAAGCAACTGATGGGGGCGAAATAGGGATAATCAGGCTTACTATTAAAAACACAGTCCCGGACCTATAGGGACATGGATAACTTAGCGTGGTGTATCAGTTTAGGGTCTATGGGAATTTAACATGGGTATTGAACATAGGGGCGATATAGGGACAAAGGAAATTTAACATAGGTTGGAACTATTGAGGGGCAAGGGAAATGTAAAGAGACATAGACAGACATATACAAACAAACACATACACAGATATTGCAAATTTAGAATAATCTTTTCTAGACATATGAGTGGCCCTGGAAAGGGCCACTTCTAATTACTCTCTTCTAATTACTCTCCTCCCTTCTTCTTCTTCACCAGCTCCTCATCTTATCCAATACACTTTTCTTCTTCTTCTTTCTCCCATTCTCCTTCTTTTTTCCCTCCTCATCTTTATTCTTCTTTTTATTTCTTCCTCTTTCATCAACTTATCATTATAGGCTTTGATCTGCTCAGCTTCCTCCTTTTTCTTCTTTTCTTCTTTTTACCTTTATATTAGATCCCTTAACATTTATTTGGCTTTCCTTAAGTTATTGATGTCCATCTTGGGGCTCCACTGGTACTTTAAAGGTCTGTCTCTACCTTTACCTAGATCATCTACCACCTCCTGCAACTTTGCTTTTTATCTATTTGGTTAGCCTCCATCGTTGACTATTCAATGGTGAATGGTACGGTTCAATCAATCAATCAATTAAAGGATTTAAGTCGCCTACGCAACTAGTGCTTTCGCGACTAGTTAAATCTCGAAGGTCGAGATTTTCAATTGATCGGGACTTTAGGAATGGAACCACTATAGTCCCGCTTTTATGTGCGAATGTCGCACTTTTTAATTCATGAACATGTCCGGCCGAGGAAAGGAGACAAGGGGCCCGCGGGACTCAAGTCTAGTTGTACTAGTGGACAGAAATCTATTCCAATGGTGTGTAAGTCACTCGTGTAATTTTCCTAATCCTTTGAGTTGTGTAATTTCATTACTATTTTTAATTAAAGTTGGAATTTGGTGTACATGGTGTACTTTTGAATTTCCGAAATATTGACAATCAGCTGGGTTTCAGGCACCCTATACACGTTTGGGTCACGCTGTGTTTACTTTCGGTTTTCATTTTGTTGGTGGTATGCAAAGGATCGAGTTAGGGTTTTGGGTATAGAGCTTGTATCGAAAGAGGTCTTCAATAGCCGAAGGAAGAACCTCATATAAATTGGCAATTTGAAAGTCGATGTCCGTTTTCTTCTTTACTCCTTCTTCATTCTGTAATACCCTCTTTCTTTCTTCTTCGTGCTGTTGTAGTGTTTTGCTGTTTTGCTAGAGTTTGCTGTTCTGTTTCGACTCGATTTCCATTGCCTTGGATCTTGATTTTGCGACTGGTCTTTTATCACCACGATTCTTTGTTCAATAGCTATATTGAATTTAGAAGGTATATTGTGCCCCTTTTTGTTGTGTAAATTAGTATGTTTGGTCTGAGTATAAGTGTTGGATTTACATGTCGTGTTAATAATTGGGGACTGTGTTGTTGTTGTTGTTGTTTATTTAGTTCCTCAGTGTGTGTGTGTGTGTGTGTGTGTGTGTGTCCTTTTTACTTGGCTTAGGTCACCTTATAGTCTTAAGATGGTTGGGCCCTAAGAACATTTTGTGTTTATTTGTATCTTACCACTCTTGTTGTCGTGTGTATCTGGGCCTGATGGCGGGGGTTTGCCACCTTTATAATATGTATATATAGTTATGAGAATATATGTGTTGTTTTTCTCAGACCATGATGGTTAGTATTGTATTAGCTGCATGCCTACATGAGGGGGAAAACAATAAAAAAAAATATTTAAAAAACCCCACACACAAACAACAACCATGGGCGTGCGCTTCAGCTAGCAGTCTTACCTTACTGCTTTAGCCCTTTTATTAATTGTTATTATAATTACTTGTGGTTGGATTTATATGTTGCCATGTTTGTTAATTTGTTTGACGGTTGACGAACGCTACACTTTATTTACCTCAAATACGGACGTAAAGGAAAACACCCCCTCACACCAACTACACATGTTGTCACGGAATAGAATAAATCCCTTTATTTATTAAATGCATGTCTCGGGTTTCGTTTTTTTTTGTGTGTGTACAACGATACCCGAGGGTGATTTATGTATATTGCACAATATTTTGAATCAATGAGTTAGGTTCACCATATGCCGCACGTGCGATGTGCTTTCAATGGGAACAACCGATATTCATCAAGCTCACATGCGATGTAGGGCTACATTGTCTGTGTATAAGTACCTCACCGTAGGACGAAATCTTTACATTACGGAACGTCTTGTCAGTGAGCCGTCTTCTTAAAGACCTGCACATCTTCAGCTGTAGAGGTATGTGAGTTATTTATTAATTTCTTATGTTTATTTTGGGTAATAACTATCGTACTACCACGTTGTGAAGTGGCAAATTTTATGTAGATCTAACAAGAATACATTAGTTGAGACCGAGAACCATTAATTAGATTTGTTGAGACAGGCGCGTATCATATCGCCATACTACCGTGTATGGTAATGTTCTTTAGAGGGAGAATTTTGTTCCTAATTAAACATTTGTTTATACAGCAGCCAGGCGGACTATTAGGGACAAGGAAAACTTCATTTTTCATGGTAAAGTGTCACAATTGAGAAATCGCAGAAACTCTGTTACTGAAACTACCAGGTCAAGCTGACCCTGACTTTGGCGCCTCTGGAAAAAGGCGGCAGAGATATTTGATTCTGATTGGTTACATTAAATAAGGGGCGTGTTTCCCACACAAAATTCTCTAGGTTTTTAAAACCGCTACATCGAAATTTTAATCAGTCTAAGCTTTTCCTATAAGTGGAAACCCAAAAAGTAGGAATCCGGGGATTTGCAAGAAATTCTCGTAAAAGGAACTGTTGTCCAAAGGGGACTATTGTCGAAAGGAACCGACGAAATAATTTGCCGATTAGAGGGAGGAACGTTGAAAGCAAAGGTAGTGTGACAATTCCATGTAATTTGTTGATGCCATATATAATGCTTTGCTGAAGTTATTTACTTGTATCTGTATGAATCTTTGTTCTACATTCGTGTAATAATTTGCTTTATGAAGTATAACTGTGTTGAGTTTATGCATAGGGTGTCGTACATTAATCTTCTTTAGATAAGTTTGACGAACTGTTTGAATTTGTCGTCTTGTTTACATAAGAATTATGTTCTAAGAATTTATACATTACATTAGTTAATATGATTACGAGAATCCGTGTGAATTCGCCGAATTTAGAAGATTTCACGTATGATTAAGAATAAGTGTGTATTGACTGAAATGATCTAGTAATTGATTGATGTGATGTATCCTATTTATTCGCTGTGCAAATTGAGGCTGGCTCAGAACCCCAGGCCTCGCGTATGTGTTAATGTGTAAGGTCAAGGCGTAACGAATTAGCCATTTGACTAACTAGGGTCATTATAGGACATGTGGAGTCGATTGATAGCCTTAGCGTCTGTTTAGCACTGATAGTGAAATCTGATAACGAGGGAGAATAATGAAGAATTAACTGTTTCAGAAATAACGGGAAATTTAGGTTGTCTCTATTTGTATTTATTTAAAAGGGAGAAAATAGCTCCTTAGACGCATGAGACGTATTATCCTGAGACGTATACTGAGAAGTATAGAGAGAAGTGCAGTGAGACGTATAATCCTGTGACGCAATCCTGCGACGTATCAATTTCTGAAACGTATTCTGAGAGTATCCTGAGACGGATGGTGGAAAGTATCAACCTAAGATCCAAGGGTCTGAACAGCTACAGAGGAAGCAAAAGAGACTGGGGACGAGCAGGTTATGAAATCGTACAAGACGTTGGCTTCGATTGTTCACTCGATCCTATGATGAACTAAATCTATCAGTAAACAGATCAGCTATTTTTTAAAAATCTATTTGCGTTTTTCTTTGTATTTCGGCGAAAGTTAAATTTCTAAAAGCAGAGTACATTCCTGATGTAATGAATTTTCACAGTGTTTTTATGTAATTGATTAAATTGTTTGTTTGCATGTACGGGGGGGCTCGTGTTGGTTTGTTCTATATACCTGCTCAGATCTCTATCTATTTCACCTGTACGTTTCACCACTTATATTTATATTTACTCGAACCGGGCAATAACATCGAGAGCGGTCAACCCCTAGATAACGAAAACCAAATTTGGAGGGACAATTCTCCCCCCGTTTACACACGTTTATTTTTGTATATTTTCTATATAGCTTCGACTTGTGTAGTATAATGCAAATATTTATATTCTTGTATGTGACATAACAGATTTATGTTAGCAATAAAACTGCATATTATTAGGAAACGTGTAGTACCATAGGATTCTTATCGGACACAAGCAGGTTCACTTCTAACTGCTTTGTCATGTTGTGCCGATAATGCAATTTGTATTGTGTAGCTTATCGTATATAATGTCATTACGTGTTATCGTATATGTCCGTGTCATTATTAGTACACGGCGTTAGATTTATTTTCAGCTGATCATAGTCGACGGGGGTTCCAGCCGTAGAGTTGACCATTGAAGCTGACCACAGCAGCTGTAAAGCTGACCATAACAGCCGTAGAGCTGATTGAACAGGATGTTGCTGGTTGAGCAGTAAGTGATCGGGCGTTGCTGACCGATTGGTGGACGCTGATTGCTTGATTGACCAAGGAATTGAATGGTGGTCGGCGACTTCCTGTAATGCTGAATGCTTGATTGACCAGTTTGACTGGTAAGTATTCTGGTGACGGAGTGTTTTGTATAACTCCATACATGTAATCTTTTAGCCGTGGGCTAATTTTGGAGTTTGTTATACCCAGTGTTTTGGGACTGTAAAGATATTTTGTATATCTGTCACATCGTTTCATCATTTTACTATCTGAGTAAAGTACCTCATTTTTCACTATTTGAGCGAATACATTTTACTATACGAGTAAAGTACATCATTTTTTCGTTTTGTCGTGTGAAATTACCGTGAATCATTTTTACAATTTGAGTAAGACACATCATTCTCTTCGTCGTGTGAAATTACTGTGAATCATCAACTTTTGTCCTTGTACTATGTAAAGTCATTTACTTGTATTCATATTTGTGTTACATTATTAGGTTCGTGCGGATTGTTATTTTCTCCAATATTTCGATCTTGTACACGCACGTATTAATCATAATTCTTTTTTTTTTCATTTGAGTCATTCATCAGTAGACATTGTATTTGTATCACCATCAAAAGTGTTCTGTTATAAATCCGAAATCCATTCAGGTTATCTTGTTACACGTATCATATACCAAACAACCAATATAGATAATAACTCTCACTTAAAAAAAACACAACTATTTTACATATTTTTTTACATTTCGACACACTAATACCAACTAAATAACTATACCAACACATAGTGGGGAAGGGAAGGTTTCTTCAAAAAAGACATACACAATCCATTAACTACAACCACCAATCCTACCAAACACATATTATCACACCAGCAAAGTGAATACGTTTATAAAGTCACACTACTCCACTTTCACACAACACAAACACTCATTAGTGTAGGGACAAGGGTTTTATTATGGGAAAGACACACACACACACACACACACACACATATATACAAACTATCAAAAAAACAAGAATATTTTGGCACCCTGATCAGTCTCACTTTTCTAGAAATATGATTAGCCCTGATAAGGGCTACGTTTTTTAAACTTCAGATACACGTCATCAATGTCTGCACCTCCTAGACCGAGCACCACACACGCAACATCGACTCCAGTCATTCACCCAATTAATTCTAGCTACTGAGAGTGCAGAGGGGTCTTGAGTTGCTTCCGATCCCCAATCTTCTGTTTCGGAGATTCTGAAGACTCTTTCCCTCCTTGCTATACGGTGAGCCTGCGGATGTTGAAGTCGGTGAGGCTTCCACTCTTGTCGCTGCCTCTCCAACTCATTTATATCTGGAAGAGAGTGACTACCGGTGCTGGTAGTGGTTGTGGCTGACGTTGCGAAGGCGACGGTGTCCTCACCGGAAGTTTCACCTCACACGTTTCCTAATAATGAGGTGAGGTAGGATTGGCCTTTTCTTTTGCTCCTCTTCTTGCTTCTGTTTTCCTTTTCCTCCTCTTCTATTTTCGCTCTTTCGGCAATAGCCTCCATGACCAGCTCGTCCGGGCATATTTCATATGCGTATGGAGCTCACTACGTTTTATAGCCTGCTCACTTTTTCTTGTTGACGAGTCAACGATGGGTAGGCCGACTAAGGATGATGATTTATTAGCGTCGCTTGCGCATATAGTGCATGCCCGACGATTTAAATTCCGCAATAGCGGACTAATTAATTGTTCGAGGAAGGAGGAAGAAGATCATCATCCGCCAACGCATTAATGCACACAGCGAGTGCTACTTACTTGTGTCGATTTCAGGACATTAAAATCCCACGGGACAAACGACGAGCAGGATTAGAAACACATGCTCATCGCTATAAAGTCTGCATCCACTGCTTTGCGTATTGAGGGATTATACCCACTTATAGCGCCATCCCGGCACCGTGCTGACACGCTCATCGGGGTAGTAGGTTTAGTGTGTGCATATCACACTGTTTGATTGAATGTCCGAACTAGGGTAGGTGTAGCGATATAGTTAGGAAGTGATCCTTTGTTACATCCAGAGCTATTAAGATCCCTGTTTCCAAAATCTAAATAGCATCTTGCAGAATTTTTAATGATTGTATCTGTGCTGATGGATATAAGAGAAAAGAAAGAATATATATATATATACATATATATATATATATATATATATATATATATATATATATATATATATATATATATATATATATATATATATATATATATATATATATATGTATATATATATGTATGTATGTATGTATATATATATATATATATATATATATATATATATATATATATATATATATATATGTATATGTATATATGTATATATATATATATATATATATATATATATATATATATATATATATATATATATATATATATATATATATATAAAATGTGCGTGTGTGTGCGGCGGGGTCTAATGTCCATTGAATTTGTGACCACCTTATAATTCTAGTCGTGGAGGGTCCTGCATAAATAATTTAACTTTTTATTTCTCAATTATTATCACTATGATCGGTTTGGTCCTGATGGTTGTGATGAAGCCACCTTACAATTTCTAATTTTATGGGCCAATTAAATATAACGAATATTTAATAAATATTTAATAAATATTACCCACTTCACTTAGTTACGAAAGATGAGAGACAGATAGTACTGAAAAGAACGAAATCTCTGTGATTATGGGTAATTAGGATAAATTACCTATTACTCAACTGCATTACCTTTGTTGGTATATTATTATTGTATAATGCTGTTAATTGTAGATATATAAGTAGTGTATATGATCTATTACTAAATACCTTGCTTAGTTTTGTTTAGTTGAGTCCTGTCACTATTGTCATTGCTTGGTCAAGGGTTTGCGGTCACAGAATGGCGCAGGGGAACAGGTCTGTCGCAGTCGATATGGATTCCGCTGTGTGCGCACCGGCATTACCCATCCGTAGCGGTCAGTCTCCAACTTTACCCTTATCTCGTGATACGTTTGTTTTGCCCCCTTACAACGCCCCTTAGCTGCCACTAGCCGGCTGTTTGAAGTATGCCTAATAAATGCGTTGCAACTGCATTGCTTGGTGAATGGGGAGATAATTAGTTATATGGGATAGGAATGATAATGATCATGTATCGTCATAGGGATGTTAGCGTAGTTAATAATGATCCTGTCACTACTGCCTTTGCAGGGCCTGCCTCATTTGGATGGGTCTGACTCAGTTTATGTAGGATCTGGACTATTATGATTTACCACTACATTGCTTGTCAGTCGTGTAAAATTAAGTTTTCAAATGAATTGGGTATGGGTAGGATCAGTAAATGGATTACGGTTTTCTTTGTTTGCCAATTTCTTTCAGGAAATATAAAATATTATATATCGAACTGATGTTAGGGTTATTGGGCAACATGAAGTCTGGGTAGGTCGTTGGTGATCCTATGTTTTATTGCTTTGTCCTAAAAAGTTCCCGTTGTGCACGATGTTTGTTGCAAACGTTAAATACATGATGCAAATTTTCGGGAGTAGGACAATGAGGGCAATTCAAGCCCCAAGCCTTGTTGTTTGTGAGCTGTTTTCCAAAACTACTGGCTAATAATGTTTTTCCATGATTCTATTTATGATTTTCTGGTCATGTTCATAAGCCGGAGTAGGTGCTTGTATGCTCCTGGATACTTTTGTATAAGGTAAAGCGTGCGAGTTTTTTTTCACTATTATCACATTCCTGTTGCCTTTTCCCTTTAATTTTCTTACTAATTGTGCTATAGTTTTCTTTAGTGCTGTACCGGAGTGTGGTATGGTTTGTTTCTTGAAGTCTATTTGTGGCTGCTTGGTCCTCTTTTTCGTTTCCTGGGATATCAATGTGGGCTGGTACACACAAAAATTCGATTCTTCTGTTATTTTTTTTCCATTTGTCTCAGTAACAGGTTGGTCTCTTTTACGAAGTTTTCACGGCAGTTAGAGATGCAGGATTTCAGTGATTTTAAGACGCCAAGTGATCGCTGATAATTATTGTTTTGCGGATGTTTGTGGATGGCACCCATTTAATGTCTTCAAGTATGGCCCAGAACTTTACTGTATAGATAGAACAGTTATCTGGGAGTCTGGCTCCAAGTTATATATTTTCCTCCATTACTACTGTAGCGGCTGCTGTTCTGCTAAGGTAGTTCGATTTTTATCCATCAGTTTAGATCTTAGTATAATCGTGATATAAGTTGTAGAGGTGTAGTGGTTGTCTAGGGGTGGGGTTCTTCTTATAGACTTTAACGAATTATGAGAAGTTCCCCTGGTCCTTATTCAGAAAGTTAATTCTGGACACTATATTATTTATTGACTAAATATATTTATGGCTACGAGCCCCCAGTCAGCAATGCCGACAGTTAAATTAAAAGAAATACAAGGATGAAATTTAAACAATAACAATTTAATAAATGAAATTTAAAAGAATTTAAAATAATCAATGTCTCTCTTTCCCCCAATGATCCCTTTGATCATCATTTGAGTTCACAGTGTGAGGAGATTTTTCCCTTCTTGAGTGCTACTCATCTAAATCTCTTCGTTCCCTTGTCTTTCTCTCCTTTCGTGATCTCCACTTCCGCTTCCTCTTCTATAATCCTTGTTCCTTGCCGTTATCTTGACTTCCGGTTCCTCTTCTAGTATCCGGAACCCTTGACGGTATCCCTTGAGGTCACCCGAAATTCACTCGGTATCTCTCACCGTCACCCGAAATTCTCTGAACTTCTCTCGTCCCCCGAAATTCTCTGAAATTCTTTCGTCCCCCGAAAGCTTCCTGTTGAAAGGTATAATGCATTAGCATAGGGTTATAAAAATCTTCCCTCACACTACGTCACTGAACTGAACCATCAGTTTAAGGCGGGACATTTGGGTCGCGCATGCGCACACATCGAAATTCCCATACACTTCCGCCGCTTACAAAAATGGCGCCATAACACAATCACACAAAGGATTCAAATATCTACATACTGAGCCCTATCAGTATATACATACAAAATATTTCAAATATGATTGTACTAAAATATTACTACGATTAGTAATATGACTATCTATATATTTATATATATTTATATATATTTCCTACACAAGCGTACCAAATCCACAATATTCACATTCAAATGGTGATAAACGGCAATCCGTTACTCAATGGCAAAATCTATCATTACGTAAACAAATTTCTTGTCTACCAAAATATAACTACGCAAAGAATTACAATATTAATTCTTATAGCGGCTAGCGAGCAATACAATTCTTCACAAATACAAATCGTCCTTTCAAAAGGGCGTAAACGTAATACTCCACGAAATAATATGCACACATATTACTAGCGAAAGAAGAGAACATTTTCGCCTCACAAATAAGGTGTACATAGTAACATTATGAATAATGATGCAACGAATCAACATCGTAATCAATCGTAAACAAAAGTACTAGCTAAAGTCATGAAAAAAATGCAAAATATTAAGGTCATAATTAACTATTCATACTTCAATACAAGTAAAATGTATACATACGACAAATTCTCTTCAATTAACAGCAGTCGTATCAAGCAGAATCAACGTAACATCAAACTTACCTGATCGAAGCTATTTCATGAATTTCCTAAATTCCGCCAATTTTTACGAATGGCTAACGGAGTGTGTGTCACTGCGACTCTTAAACACCAACTGACGAATTTCAGGCTTGTACAAGTCTTATGCCAGTTTCTCGAATCAAGTCCCACCTACAACGCATCCCGATTGGATGGCGACGGACTCTGGTCATTTGATCGAACTGTCAATCATAAAAATGTCAGTCTGTGTGTCCCCATGTACTGTCCAGCCTACCATTGTCGGCTTCCGGCTCTTTGAAGTTGTCTACGTCACGTGTTCCCATGTACAAAGATTCCCGCCAGATTTCCACTCAAGAGCTCAAACAAAGACTGGGTTACGTAAGAGGATTAGCCAACTTAGGTACTTGGAAAAACAAAGCTTACCTGGCTCCACTTACAGACTTATAAATACATGTATAATACAAGGGGTTGGGGTAAAACATCACATCCCCCCACGCTTGAGAATAAAATCAGGATTTTATTCACTCAAATTAAAAAAGCAAAAGTGTTACACGATATAAAGAACAAAATCAGCAAAATGAACTAAATGCTAAACTGAGTATGAACACGAAAATATAACAAATGATCTATATCATTTCGGCGCTTCTACTCATGAAATCTGCGCCTACGTTTTCAGATCCTTTCACGTATCTGATCTGCATCTGGTACTGCTGTAAAAACAGCGACCATCGCATCAATCGACCATTGGACAACTTTGCCTGCGCCAGATAGGCGAGTGGTTGGTGGTCGGTCTCCAATATGAACTTACGTCCATATAGGTATCGCTCGAACCGTGATATGCCGAACACGATTCCGAGACAATCCCTCTCCGATACTGAGTAATTCTTCTCGGCAGCAGACAACTTCCGGCTGCCGTATGCGACAGGAAAAAGCGTCTTGTCATGCTCCTGGAGCAGTACTGCTCCCAGTCCCGTGTCGCATGCATCGGTGCGCAGAACGAATTCTTTATCCAAGTCCGGTAGACGAACAACTGCGTCGGATGTAAGTCTATCCTTTAGCGTTTGGAATGCGTGCTCACACGCATCTGTCCAAACGAACTTACTCGGGGTCCGTTTCTTGGTTAGGTCAGACAACGGGCCCGCAATCGCGTTGAAATTAGCGACATACCTCCGGTAATATCCGGCCAGTCCCAGGAATGACCTCACTTCCGTTTTCGTGGTGGGGCGTGCGGCGTTTCTCAACTGCTCCACCTTCGACTTCTCTGGAGACAGCGTGCCTTGGCTCAGGGTATGTCCTAAATAGTCTAATGTCCTGAAACCAAGGTGACATTTGGAAGGGCGGGCTGTCAAGCCCTCCTGACGTAGCCGCTCCAAAACGTCAGCTAACAGAGCGAGGTGTTCACCCCATGTCTCTGTAGCTAACAAGAGGTCGTCCATGAAGTTGTGGACACCCCTATCGCGCAAGGGCTCCAACAACTTCCGCATCATTCTGGTAAAGACGCTGGGCGCGTTTTGTACCCCGAACGGCATCACCAACCATTGGTATGTCCCGTCGGGAGTAGCAAAAGCAAGCTTCGGTCGGTCTTCTTTCCTTACCGGAATTTGCCAATACCCCTTGGACAAATCCAGTTTGGGGAAATATTTCGCTTTCGAGACCGAAGCGAAGATATGTTCGGGGTCAGGTAGCATTTCAACTTGAAATTCTGTCACCTGATTCAGCTTCCGGTAGTCGACGCAGAACCGATGGATGCCGTCCTTCTTCTGCACTAAGACTACTGGTGAGCTGTACGGAGAGTCGGCAGGTTCGATTACTCCCAGAGCAATCATCTGCTCGATTTCTTCCCTTACAACTTGTCGTTTCGCGTGGGGCAAGGGGTAGGGTTTACGCTGAACTGGTCGGTCGTCCACCATCTTTAACCCGAACTCGACAAGCGTCGTCCTCCCGGGTTTTTCTGTTAGCACGTCGGAATATCCGGCCAGCAAGGTCTCTATCTCGTTCCGCTGCCCTTCAGTTAACATGGGGTCACACTCCACGTCCGACGGAGTCTCGGCCCTCGTTAATGGACAGCTCGGGACAGTGTTAGCACCTTCCGTATCGCCTTCGATATCCTCGGTGACTATCGCTGCGACAACAAAATCGCTGGCGGTCTCCCTTTCCCGGTACCTCTTGAGCAAATTGGCATGGTACAATTTCTCTTTCGTCGGTAGCTGTATCCGGTAGATTTGACCTCCGACCTTCTTGGTGACGACGTATGGACCCCTCCAGGAAACTTGCAACTTGTTGTGTTCCTGGGGCAACAACAACAACACTTTGTCCCCTACCTCAAACTGACGTGGTTTTGCGCGCTTATTGTAATTTTTCGCCTGTTGCGCCTTAGCTCGTTTGAGATTTTCTTGCGCGAGAGAACAAACCTCTTCCAGTTTGTTGCGCAAGTCCGCGACGTACTGGTAGGTAGTGCGTACTTCCTCTACAGCGTGGTCGTCTGTCCACAGCTGTCTCAGTACGGCGATTGGGCCGCGTACGGTTCTCCCGTACAAGAGTTCAAAGGGAGAGAACCCCAAACTCGCTTGCGGTACTTCCCGGTATGCAAAAAGCATGGCCGGAATATACCGGTCCCAATCCTTGGGGCGGCCTTCGCACAATTTCTTGAGCGTGTTTTTCAAGGTCCCATTAAACCGTTCGACCAATCCGTTACATTGGGGGTGATACGGTGTAGTCGTGAGGTGTTTAATCGACATGAGACGATTCACCTCCGCCATCACACGACTCATAAATTGTGTTCCTTGATCGGTCAAGATCTCGTCGGGCACTCCGACTCTTGACCAGATCGCAAACAGAGCTTTCGCGACGGTTTCCGTGTCAATGTTACGCAACGCAACGGCCTCCGGATAGCGTGTAGCATAATCGACAACCGTTAAAATATATCGATTTCCGTGCGCAGACGCGGGTTTTATCGGTCCGATTAAATCCATGGCAACACGTCTAAATGGTTCATCGATAAGGGGCGTACTCCCCAAAGGGATGGGTCGCTGATCCGTTTTCGGTGCCATTCTCTGGCATTTGTCACAGGAGAGACAGAACCGTTTTACGTCTCCCTGGACCCCTGGCCAGTAAAACTCTTTTACAAGACGGTCACGCGTCTTAGCAATTCCCATGTGTCCACCCATGAGACTCTCGTGTGCAAGTTTCAGTACTTCGCAACGCTTTTCCTTTGGCACGACGACTTGCTTGAAGTGTTCGTTGTGTTTCCTGGCGTGGCGATACAAGATTCCCTTCTTGTAGACAAACTTCACCGCGCCGTTCGGAGTTTCCCTTTCTGTTCCCGCTTCTGCGTGTTTGTGCAACTGCGCCAGAGTTGCGTCCTCCTGTTGCAGCTTCCTTAACTCATTACTAACCGGTGTCGATGTAACTTGGATTGGCTTTTGTTTCGGCTGTCGACTCATGGCCCTGGTTTCAACAGCACTCACTGGCATAGGTGTGCAGGTTTCGGGGTTCGGCTGGGGTAACACATAACGGCAACCCAATATGACGTCATGTGATAGCCCCTCCAAGCAAGCAGCTTCAATTTTCCCCTTCACGTATGGTGAATCGAGGTCAATGACAGCTACTGGTAATGAGTCACGCGCGCAGTTCGCGTACTGAACTTCTATTACCTCCCCTGTATAGTCCTCCGGCTTGACATATTTCTTGTCGACAAGCGCGGGGACGCTGCACCCAGTGTCATACAAGATGGTGGCGCCTTCACCATTGACAGTTGCGGCCGCAAGGTTGGCTGGGTTGCGACTCGCTTCCGGCACACATTCCTTCTTAGCTACGACATTCACCTGGGTCTGCCTGCCCTTGGGACAGTCCCTGGCAAAATGCCCCAGGCGCTTGCAATTAAAACATGTCGGCGGCCCTCGCCGACTTGCAAGTCCTGGTTTCGTGGGTGAGGCCTGTCCAGGTCGATAGGCGGCAGCCCTACCTGTAGGTGCCCCTCCGACCTTCCCGTCGCCCTGACGGTTACGGACAGCCGGCTCAACCTCCCCCATACGACGCGACTCAGAGGGTCGAGGTCGGTCAGCAACCCCGGAACCTCCACTCTTCGAGTGCGCCTGCTCGTATCGCTCCGCCATGTTAGCGATCTCTTCGAGCGTCCGGTGTTCTCTTTCTGCTAAGAAAACTGTCAACTCGCGACGGTAAGTACCCAGGACATGTTCCTTGAGTATTACCTCGCGTAGCCCTTCGTACGTGCGTTCGACTTCGGCCATTTTCATCCACTTCTCAAATAAACCTCGAACACGGTTGTGGAATTGAGAGTGGGTCTCTGTTACCTTTTTCACCGAGTCCCGGAAAAGTTTCCGGTAAGTCTCGGCGGTCAGCCGATAATGGCAGAGAAGCGCCTTCTTGAGGGCAGTGTAGTCATCAGCCTCTTCTGCAGTTAAGCCGTGGTAGACTTCCCGAGCTGCACCTTGCAAAAAGGCTGAGACATTAATGGCCCAGTGCTGTTCAGGGACCTGATGAGCGCGTGCGAGTTTCTCAAACTGGACGAGAAAATCGTCAATAGCCTCCTCCCTATCATTGAAGCGTGACATGTTGATCTGGACTATCCGGTGGTCGATGAAAGGTCGGCCGGTTGTTCCAGAGCTTGTACTGGCGTCGTCCCGTCCGTTGGTCCTAGCTTCAACTCTGACCTTTTCCATCTCCAGAGTGTGAGCGAGTCTGGCTAACTCTAGCTCTTTCTGGGCGTCTCGGTCCGCTGCTATCTTGGCTAACTCTTGGTCCGCTGCTATCTTGGCTAGTTCTCTCTGGGCTTCTCGGTCCGCGGCTATCTTGGCTTGATCCGCTGCGATCTTGGCTAACTCTTGGTCCGCTGCTATCTTGGCTAGTTCTCTCTGGGCTTCTCTTTCCGCTGCTTTTTCGGCCTTCCATTCCTTGATCCTTTCTTCTATAAAGGTTGCCAGGCGATCTCCCTCGTATCCAAGATCTTCCGACCCCATGGCGCGGTATTCCTTTATCATTTGTCGTTCGGTAGCCATTATACTAATGTAAAGTGATACCTTGTCTCAAAATTCAAACAATATACAGATATTTGTAATACCAGTTTAAATACTTACCTGTCGACAACAACTAGTTTCGTTCAGGTAAGATATTTGTTCGATATCTGCTTCACACGTACTGCTATGAATGGAAGATCTACAAAGCCTGCACATATGACAATAAAAATACAAGATGAGAAAATCACAAAATTTCAAATACAAGGAATGGAAAATATCTCACACTGTTCACTAATACTTCTACCAATAACTTTAAGTCCCAAAATAATATATATGTCTAATTCATATCCCGGACGAAGCGCCCACTGTGGGGGTGTAGTGGTTGTCTAGGGGTGGGGTTCTTCTTATAGACTTTAACGAATTATGAGAAGTTCCCCTGGTCCTTATTCAGAAAGTTAATTCTGGACACTATATTATTTATTGACTAAATATATTTATGGCTACGAGCCCCCAGTCAGCAATGCCGACAGTTAAATTAAAAGAAATACAAGGATGAAATTTAAACAATAACAATTTAATAAATGAAATTTAAAAGAATTTAAAGTAATCAATGTCTCTCTTTCCCCCAATGATCCCTTTGATCATCATTTGAGTTCACAGTGTGAGGAGATTTTTCCCTTCTTGAGTGCTACTCATCTAAATCTCTTCGTTCCCTTGTCTTTCTCTCCTTTCGTGATCTCCACTTCCGCTTCCTCTTCTATAATCCTTGTTCCTTGCCGTTATCTTGACTTCCGGTTCCTCTTCTAGTATCCGGAACCCTTGACGGTATCCCTTGAGGTCACCCGAAATTCACTCGGTATCTCTCACCGTCACCCGAAATTCTCTGAACTTCTCTCGTCCCCCGAAATTCTCTGAAATTCTTTCGTCCCCCGAAAGCTTCCTGTTGAAAGGTATAATGCATTAGCATAGGGTTATAAAAATCTTCCCTCACACTACGTCACTGAACTGAACCATCAGTTTAAGGCGGGACATTTGGGTCGCGCATGCGCACACATCGAAATTCCCATACACTTCCGCCGCTTACAAAAATGGCGCCATAACACAATCACACAAAGGATTCAAATATCTACATACTGAGCCCTATCAGTATATACATACAAAATATTTCAAATATGATTGTACTAAAATATTACTACGATTAGTAATATGACTATCTATATATTTATATATATTTATATATATTTCCTACACAAGCGTACCAAATCCACAATATTCACATTCAAATGGTGATAAACGGCAATCCGTTACTCAATGGCAAAATCTATCATTACGTAAACAAATTTCTTGTCTACCAAAATATAACTACGCAAAGAATTACAATATTAATTCTTATAGCGGCTAGCGAGCAATACAATTCTTCACAAATACAAATCGTCCTTTCAAAAGGGCGTAAACGTAATACTCCACGAAATAATATGCACACATATTACTAGCGAAAGAAGAGAACATTTTCGCCTCACAAATAAGGTGTACATAGTAACATTATGAATAATGATGCAACGAATCAACATCGTAATCAATCGTAAACAAAAGTACTAGCTAAAGTCATGAAAAAAATGCAAAATATTAAGGTCATAATTAACTATTCATACTTCAATACAAGTAAAATGTATACATACGACAAATTCTCTTCAATTAACAGCAGTCGTATCAAGCAGAATCAACGTAACATCAAACTTACCTGATCGAAGCTATTTCATGAATTTCCTAAATTCCGCCAATTTTTACGAATGGCTAACGGAGTGTGTGTCACTGCGACTCTTAAACACCAACTGACGAATTTCAGGCTTGTACAAGTCTTATGCCAGTTTCTCGAATCAAGTCCCACCTACAACGCATCCCGATTGGATGGCGACGGACTCTGGTCATTTGATCGAACTGTCAATCATAAAAATGTCAGTCTGTGTGTCCCCATGTACTGTCCAGCCTACCATTGTCGGCTTCCGGCTCTTTGAAGTTGTCTACGTCACGTGTTCCCATGTACAAAGATTCCCGCCAGATTTCCACTCAAGAGCTCAAACAAAGACTGGGTTACGTAAGAGGATTAGCCAACTTAGGTACTTGGAAAAACAAAGCTTACCTGGCTCCACTTACAGACTTATAAATACATGTATAATACAAGGGGTTGGGGTAAAACATCACATAAGTTTTCAATGGTAGAGAGTATTATGTATCTTATCTCTAATGGATTTTCGTATGCATGTTTGGAATTCCGAGGTTTACCATTAAGTCGTGAATCTTCTTTCCTCCTGGTGGATTCGGGACTAACCTACGGCTGAAACGGATGTTACATCTTACTATACAAGTCTTGACTGGATGTGAGTCTTCACTGATCGATATTCTTGTCACATATCTTAATAATAGTTCCTCCCTTCGTAAGCGAAAGGTGGGGTTCTCCTGTTATGATATGTATTTCTTCTCTTGATGAATTCCTGTGCACTCCTGTACATAAGCGTAGGGCTTTTGCTTTAATATGGTTTAATTTGTTCAAGAGGTATGGTCTTGACGAAGTATACACCTTTCACCCATAGTCCATCTTAGGTCTTATTAGTGATCTGTACAGAGTTAAGTGGGTGTCATATTCCGCTCCCCAATTCAGTCCTTTGATGTTTTTGACGAGGTTTAAGTTCAGGTAGCTATGATGTTTCCAGGTGAAATGATCGTCAAAATACATACCCCCAAAATTTGGTGACTTTCTCAAAATTTAATTTGAGTTTCTTGAATGTACAGGATCTGGTATTCGATTTTGGTTTTGGTACTGAGGGTGAACAATATTCCTACCGTTTTCCCTTTTGATATTTTAAAACCCCATTTATCATCCCACTTTTCAATCTGATTTAACCTCGTATGGATTTCGCTGATAATTTTGTTGTTGGTAGGGTTGCTTGCCTTCCACATGCCACTGTCGTCTGCAAATTGAGATAAATCAATTCTTGTGAGATCGACAGAGCGCTCCAGGTCTTTAATCATAATGTTGAAATGGGGTGGGTCTAGAACACTGCCTTGTGGAGTGCCATTTTCAAGGACATGGGTGTCCGAATATTGGTCCCCTATGTTTGTCCTGATCTGTCGTCTAGTGAGAATGGATGCTATCCACTAGTACATGCGTCCAATGATACCATAATGGTTTAATTTCGCAACGAGGACGTTTGTCCACACTAGATCGAACGCTTTCTCTAAGTTGAGGAAAATCGCTATTAGATTGCGATAGCATTTTCTTTAGCGTTAAATGCTAGTTTATTGTTCGATTCCAACCGTAATAGTAGATCTTGGGTGGACCTTTTGTTGCAGAAGCCACTTTGACTTTTTGAGATTAGGTTTTTGCGTTCTAAGTGGTGTTTAAGCCTGTTGTTAATCATAGTTTCCGTCACTTTGCATATATTGTCTATGAGAGAGATTGGCCTATATAAATTTAATTCTGTTGGATCTTTTCCCGCTTTTGGTACTGGGATAATTATTTGTTGCTTCCTCTTGTCGGGCATTATTCCAGTCTTCCATAATGTGTTGATTAGGTCCAGCAATATGTTCTCCATGTTTTCTGGTAGGTTCTTGTAAAACTCGTATCCTAGATTGTCTGCTCCTGGTGAGGATGTTTTTTTTTCTTCTTTCTTTCTCAGGGCAGTTCTCCACTTATGTAAGATAAAACCCGTATTTAGTGGAATGTAGTCCATTTCCAAATCTGTGAAACGTTCAGGGTATTTCTCTTCCACAAGTTTCCGGCGGGTTTGGAACCTGACAGAATGGTTTTTATTACTGCTCATCCCTGCAAAATACTCATTTAGTAGGTTGGCTTTATCCTCGTTGGAGATTGCTCAGGTTATAGTAGAAATAGGTTGAGTAGCTTTTCCTTTGATTGCCTTTATTCTGGTCCATACCTGTTTTGCATTGCTTCTATAGTCCAGAGACGAGCAGTAATCTTGCCAGGTGTTCGTCTTTGCAGTGCGAATAGTAAGTTCAGCTGCCTGTTCTTTGCTTTTGTAGATCATGAAATCCGAGGAAAGGCCGGTGTGTTTTTGAACTTATTCAGGGCATTTTCCTTCTCCTTAAGGGCTTGTTTTCATTCCTCATTCCGCCATGGTACAGGTTTTTTTCGATATGTGGCTATCGCCTCCTCCCGTTTTGGGGATGCTTAAGGCAGCCACTGATGAGAGTCCACCTATTATGTTCTGGTTGTATTTATTGATATCCACATCCTGAAGTTGCTATAAATTTATGTCTTCAAGTGTAGACTTGAACGTTAATCAGTCTGCCTTATCTAATGTCCACGCTGGTATACTGGTCGAGTTAGTGATACGGATGGTTAGGTTCAGGATGGTTATTACTGGAAAATGATCATTTCCTAACGTGCTGGTTTGGTCCACTTCCCAGTCGACTATCTCGGCCAATTTGGGTGTAGATATAGTGAGGTCTATCGCTGCTAAGGAGACATTTTCTAGGTTAATTCTTGTACCAGCTCTGTCATTCAAAATAACTAGGTTTGAGCCATAAACCCATTCTTCTATTCGTTTTCCTCTTTTATCCCTATGGCTATCCCCTGTCTATCGCTATGGACGTGTAAGTCTCCACATATGATATAGTCTGTAAGATTATTTGACAATTGTTGGTAAGTCTGGATTGAAGTAGGAATGTTACTCCTAGGGTCATAAATATTGAAAATTTCAATATCTGAGAGTCCTGTATGGATTAATACAGAATGAAATTCAAGTGAATGTGGATTGTAAGATTCTGGTTGGCTGAGTCCTCTTCTGGAGCTGGGAAAGCAGTCATGAATACAAATGGCTAATCCCCCTACTTTTTTGCCATTTGTTCTGTTTTGAGTATAACTAGTTGCGTAACCTGGGATTTTAGCTGTTTATCTAGCAGTACTAGATAGGTGTGTCTTTTGTAGACATATGATGTCTGGTTTAATTTCTTCCTTATTTAGTATAATTACTAATTCAAGATTATTCTTAATTGATCTGCGGTAATTCCATTGCCAGATAATTAATGGCTGTTTCTTGTTCTTATTACCTTTTAAGGTTAACTGTTTATCAGTAAAATTGGAATGTAATATGTAAGGCACATCGAGACAGTTATTTTATTTTAGTTAAATTTACTGAGATATTTTTCAACTAATTCAGATAAGAGTCTAAGTGTAGGTTAGGTTGGAGTTAAGTTATTCTGGGTTATACTTATAATACCTACTATAAATTCTCCGATATACTTAAGCATAACTCTTAGCGGAAAACGGTCTATTGATCTAATATTGACATTGTCGTTGACCTTGTTACCATCCACATTGCTTGCAGTGCTACATGGTGCAACAGTTACTTTGAGTAACAAGGGAATGGGTATGGGTTCGTGTATTATATTGGCATTGCTGCCACTTATTATTGGTTTTTGGTTGGGGGGCAGGTGTTAAATCCCGTTTTACACTGGCGTTGCTTATTTTCTTATCATTACCTGTTCTCTTGGTTGCATTGCTATGTTTGTTTACCCGCTATTTATCCACATTATTGCATTGCAAGATGGATTGATAGTGTTCTTTTCGGGGGCTCATGGATATCGGCGTGGATACCACTTCAGTTTTTGTATTGTCCTATCTTACGTCATTTGACAGTTTAGTGGTCTGGGTTATTTTTCCTTGATTGAGTTTCGTTACTCTGGATTTAGTCTTTTGATATGGTATATGGTCCGTTTACATGAAGTGAATGATTTATTTTCCCTTGGTGGTATAGATACACTCATCTGATTTAGGATTGTGAGGTTCAAAGGCAGTTTGCGCACCAGATTCCTTGGTATGTGCACTTACTGCCATGTTGGTCGCCACAGGTGTTGCATCTTATTTTGTAAGAGCATGTTCTGGTGTGGTGACCCCATGCCTTACAGTTGCTACAAAATCTGGGTTTCTTAATATAATCCTCCAGTTTGTAATATTGCCCATTATTGCTAAATCTAACAAGGAGGTGTGGGGTCGATAGGAGTATTATTGACGTTTCTTGTACGCGTTTGTTCTTCATCCTAATTGACTTTTTAATGTTGGCTTCTTGCTGTATCAATTCTTTCATGATTTCAGCACTGGTATTTTGAAGGCATCTTCTACTCAACTTAAATACCTTTTAAAGATGTAAGTTGTTGTAGATTCCTCCAGGTACGTCGCTCGATCTGTTTCGGTTATTTTGGGAATTTCCTTATTGTTTTGGTTTTTGATGAGTGACATTATGTTACAAGCAGTGTGCCTGGTCACTGACACCTTTATGGGACCAATTCGGTAAATTTCTATGTATTTGGCTACTTACTGTAGCGTGTTGCACCATAGGATAATGTAGTGCGTTTTTGGCCTTCTTAATTTAAAGTCTCCACCATGTACTTTGGTCAAAACTGTAGCAATACTCCTAGTGCTAAGGTTAAACACCTGGGTATTGCTACTAGTGATAAATATGGTATGGTCTCTTGGGGGGCATTTTCTGGTCTGTTGATTATGGCTTTTTTTTTTTTTTTTTTGTTCTTCAGCTCCATTGTTCCGATCAGTGGATTTGTTAGCCACTAAAGGGTCATTCTTCTTCTTTCCTTTGGTCATGCCGTCCTTTCCTTTAGAGGTACCATTGGGTTTTGGCTGAGTATTTGGTAATGTACTTTGATTTTTGCATGTTTTTTTAGCCTGTTTTAGTTATTCTTTCTTAGTTGTATGCTTAGCCTTGGATTGGCCATTTTTAGTTTTTTTCCCCCTTGTCAACATATTTGACCACCTTTTCGACTATCGGTGGTGTGGTTTTTTATCCGACGTGGTGGGCCTAATGATGTAATGCTTTTTTCCGTTTCGATGTTCTCTAGTTATTGATAGTATTTGGATTTTTAATAGATTAATCAGGAGGTGAACTGTAATTACTGGCAGAAAATTGCTCAGTGGTTTGTATGGTCTTGCTAACTTGAAAGGATTCCGCCCAGGTATATGTCAGTATGATTCCTGGCACCTGTTGTGAGCTTTAGTTCTCCGTGTGTATTGTTTACCTCTTATTTTTACTACTAATATCAGAATTTACACAAGTTAATTTACACAAGATAATTTAATTGTTGAATTGTTAGTTCGGTGGTAGATAAGAATTAAGTAATAGAGATAGCAAGTGGAGCAGAAAAATGGCATAAGTAGTAGTGGAGTTTTCAACAGCACAGAATACAATACCCGAAGGTTTAATAAATCAATTTCCCCTACATTACACAATATTTGTTTTTCTGTCTCCCTTTCCAAACGTTACCTAAATGTCAGTATTATGGACTATCTGCTGGGAGGACTGCTAGACCACCACGCTGGTCGAGACTGGATGGCGTGCTGCTGGTCTTCGTCTGCTGGTCTATCTAATAGGCGAGCTGCAATCTGCTAAGCGGGCTGCAATCTCCTTGGCGGGCTGTTAAATCTGCAATGTCTGATGATGGTGACTCAGTGGTTAATAGTGTCCTGTATGCTCCAAACTACAAGTTTTTTGTTGAGTGTGGGTCCGTACACTTCTTATGAGTGTCGCATCCTGTGTTGAGTGTGCAATGAATGATGATGAATGAAATGATAGCCAGACTGCTACGTTACGTTAGTTGGATTAAGGTGGCATTCGCCCATTAGGGTATGCGCGACCGGTTAATGCCCTAATGGAGAGGCTGATTGATTTTTCGAGGAGGACAGAATAGTACCACGTCCCCCAACGCTTTAAAAAACACATAGTGTTCTGATAGATTTGTTCCGTTTTCGAGACGTTTTTGTCCCACGGGACAAGTGGTGAGTGGAATAGACCCACACGCACTCACATAGCTAGTTCGAAATGTCCGGTCGTAGCAAGGTAGGGTTGGTGGACAGGAGGAAGGCGCTGTACATCCGGATTCTTTTAGTCTCCCATGTTTCCGAAAGTTAAATGTTATCGTCATGACGTAATTAAGAATTTTGATACTATAATTTGTGCTGCTTGTAGAGATAGTATTGATACAGTGGACCAGCCTAGTATATTCTTTGAAAAGTTAATATTTGGGAGACTTATTTAAATCTAATAGTTTCCGCCTTGTGCGGTGGTGGGGGGTGGGAGGGGGGCATCTTATATATCTAAATTTGGGTCATATATCCTAAATTAGTAATTAAGGCGCCACATTGTGCGGCTGAACCTGATGGATTTGGATTCGAGCCACCTCAGAGAGCTAAGTTTTGGTCTTATGCTATGTCCGTTAAGTTATATAATCGCATCGTCGCCACACTGTGTAGCCGGTCCTGATGGCTGGGATTTGAGCCACCTTATAAAATCTAGGTTTAGTGGGCCATTTTTTTATATAAAAAATAATCCACTATATCTTGAGATGAATAAAGAAGAGCGTAAGATGTTGTTAGTAGGGTTGTATTTGTATCGGGAGACATGGTCATTGGGGTAATTTTGCTGCCAAACACTTGCGATACCTGTACTTATGTTGCATTGCTCAACGAATCACATTCATAATGCCGCCTGCTGGGCCGCAAGGGAAAGCAGGTGCAAGTGTAGCATCGGCCCGAGCACAGGCAAGTACCATCCCTATGTGAGTTGTCAACCGTATGCCACCTCCGCACCCACCTCCCCTCTTGTCACGTCTTCATAGAAGGTGTCTATTTGTATTCATAGCAACCTGTATGATAGCGGCACCAATTATATGATTCGAACGTGTATACAGGATTGTTTCAAGCTAGTAATGCGCTTGATACGGGATGATATTGGAACAAATGGTCATGGGGGTAACTTGGTTGTTAACCACTATGGGATCCCTGTACTTATGTTGTATTGTCCAATGAAATCACATTCATAATGCCGCCTTCTGTGCCGCAAGGGGAAGTAGGTAAAAGTATAGCATCGGCCCGCGCACAGGCAAGTACCACCCTTATGTGGGTTGTCAACCGTATGCCACCTCCTCACCCACCTCCCCTCTTGTCACGTCTTCACAGAAGGCGTCTATTTGTATTCATAGCAACCTGTATGATAGTTGCACCAATTATATGATTCGAATGTGTGTAAGGGGTTGTCTCAAGTAATTTTGGTCACTGATGGAGTGATATCAGAATTGTTCCAACTTTATAAATATCATTAAGGAAGAGTAGAATTTATTCGTTTGTTAGGTTTGGGTTAGGATCGCTCTGATGCAATGCATCTGGATAGGAGTATGGCGAACCAATGGTTTTAAGGGTAGTGACTAGTTGTTCCCTTTGTTGTGTATTTGGGGCAGATATTGAAAACACGTTGCAGATCCTCGGTGTTGTGGCAATAGGGGCAATTGGAATCTCGTTCTACATTGGGTTTGATGTATTTTCCCATAATGCCTGCTAGCAAAGTTTTTCCAGCTTTGATCCTGTTTATGACTCTTTGGTCATGTTTATAGCGAGTTGGTGGGGCTTTGGTGTTGCGGCAAGCTGTTTTCTGTATTGAGTACAGTGTACGACCCTTGGGGCACGAATTCCATTCTGTTTGCCATTTGGATACGAATTTTGTTTGGATATCATGCTGTATATCTCTGGGATGCTGTAGTCAATATGGGTGAAATTTGGGTCATTAAGTAATAATTTTGCTGCCAAGTCACCTCTGTTATTTCCTGGAAGTCTAATATGGGATGGCACCCACATGAATTCTACAATTTGGTCTTGATTCAGCATGCTTTTTAGAAGCAATTTAGTTTCTTTTAAGAATTTTTCTCGTTCATTTGTGTGTCCGGTTTTCAGGGAAAATAAAACTAAGTGAATCACTAATTATTAGCGTTTTTGAGAACTTATGATTATCTGCCAATTTGATTGCTTCTACTATAGCCCAGAATTCTGCTGTATAAATAGAGCAATTATCGGGAACTCTTGATCCATGTTCTTATTTTTTTTGCCGGGATAGTAAGGGCAGCAGCAGTTTTGTCTCGGTTCTTTTGTTTTTTTCCATCGGTGTAAATTTTGACACAGTCTTTGTAAGAGTTGTCAATTATTGTTAGAGTTTAGATCTTATTTCTAGCAGGCGGTCTAGTTTGGAGCCAAAGGTTTCTTGCTAGAAATTTAATGATGTTTTTTTCCCCGTGTCCATGGGGTGGTTTTGGGGTTTTTAATGATTTCTGCCTGAAGTTTCTCAATATTTAGTTCATTACTTAGCTGATGTGTCTTCTTTCCAGAGGGTGGGTTCGGAACAAGTCTCTTATTAAACGGGACATTGCATCTATTGATGATATCTCTCGTTGGATGTGAGGGATCATGTACTGAGACTCTTGCTGCATATCTTAATATCACATCTTCTCTTCTCAGTGCTAGTGGTGTTTCACCTGTGAGGATCTGCAATTTTTCTTTAAATGTGTTTAGTAGGGAACCTGTACATATACGTAAAGCCTTGGATCGGATTATGTCCAATTGTTTAAGGAGGGTTTGTTTGGCTGTGGCGTTGATCTGGCACCCGTAGTCCAGTTTCGACCTAATTAGGGTCATGTAGAGCATTAAAAGTGTGTCCTGGTCAGCTCCCCATTTCACACCTTTAATGATTTTATGGAGGTTAAGGTCGCCACTTGATCAAAGTGCATACCCAAAAATGTGACTGCTTTCTCAAATTTAATAAGTTCACCTTGTATGCGGGGGGTAGGGTGGTGTTCTATTATGTACTTGGGTTTGGGGGAGAATAAGACTACTGTTATTTTCCCTTTTGACAGTTTAAATCCCCATCTATTTGCCCATTTACCAATTTTGTTAAATTGGTTTGTAAATCAACGATGAGTTGTTGGCTGGATGGATTACCCGCTTTCCATATGCCACTGTCGTCAGCAAACTGCGATAAGTCAATTTTGCTAAGATCGACAGCATGTTCTAGGTCGATGATCATAATGTTGAAGAGGGTTGGGCTTAAAACACGTCATTGTTTGGTACCGTTCTCAAGTTCATAAGTTTCTGAGTATTGATCCCCTTTTCTGGTTCTCATCTGTCTTCCTTTTAGGGAATTATGGATCCATTTGTGCATACGGCCATTACTCCCGTAATGGTTTAGTTTGGCGATAAGTCCGTCAGTCCAAACTAGGTCAAAGGCTTTCTATGGATCAAGAAAAATCGCTTTGAGATGTCGATCGCATTTTCGTTTAGCATTAATTGCTAATTTAATGCGAGATTCAACCCTCACTTGTTGGTCCAATGTGAAACTTTTGTTACGAAAACCACTTTGATTTTTGGAGATCAGGTTGTTACTTACCAGATGTTTTAGTCTGCTGTTGAGCATAGTCTCCATCACCTTGCACATAGTGTCAGTGAGTGAGATTGTTCTGTATGATGATATGTCTGTGGGGTCTATTCCGGCTTTTGGGATTGGGATAACTATAGCTTCTTTCCATTTTGTCGGGATCTGTCCTGTTTTGCAAGATTGATTTATCAGATTTAGCAAGATGCCTTTAATGTTTGGAGGGATGTTTTGTATATTTCATATTCTACATTATTCTCTCCTGTTGAGGTTCATTTTTTGTCCCTAATAGCTATTCATCAATGGAAAAATCAGCATTAAGTGGGGCATATTTGGTATCCAGGTCTGTGAAGAAATGGGGGTATTTATACTCTGCAGTTTTTCGGTGTACTTGTAACTGAGCCGAATGATTGTTACTTCTGCTCATTCCTGCAGAATGGTTCGCTAGACGGTTAGCTCTTTATTTATTGGTTGTCATTAATTGGATATTGGTCATGCTATTAGCGTTGTTGCCTCTCGTGGCTTTTATCTGATTACAGACCTGCTTGGAATTGCATTTTTTAAGGTCAATGGTGGAACAGTATCGATGCCATGATATTTCCTTTGCTTTGCGGATAACAAGCTTTGTTTGTTTTTCCTTAGATTTGTATTCTAGGTAATCTGTTGATTTGCCAGTGTGCCGGAATTTGTTTAAAGCTTTCTTCTTCTCTTTAATTATGTATTTGCAATCATCATTCTACCATGGAATAGACGGTTTTGCAAGCGAATTGTTCCTTATTCCTGTTTTTGGGATGTTTCTTGTGGCAGCCACATTTATTGCGTCTCGCACCTTTCGACTGAATTTGTCAATATCATCATTCTGGAGTTGTTCTTTTGTTGCAACGGCAAGAAAGGAGTTGAATATGTGCCAGTCGGCTTTATCCAGTCTCCATTTGGGAACTTTAGAGAAGTTAGCGGTTGAGTTGGTAAGACTGATGATAATGTGCATAGGGAAGTGGTCGCTTCCTAATGTGGTTTCTAGATCCACTTCCCAGTTAGTCAAGGTGGCTAAATTTGGGGTGCAGATCGTTAGGTCTAATGCGGATAGGGAGCCATCCTCTGGGCTAATCCTAGTTTTGGTTCGGTCGTTGAGTATTACTAGGTCATTGTTGTATACCCATTCCTCAACCATTGTACCCCTTAGGTTTAGGCGGGTTCCTTTCAACGTTTGCTATGTGCGTTGAAATCGCCACAAATTATATATTCATTTGCAGAGCTGGTTATCTGGTCATTTTTTAGAGGGGAAACAGTGTAAGTTTTTCCATGGTCATTAATATTAAAAATTTCTATAGTCAGCTGGCCTGCGTGGACGAGTACTGAATGGTACTCCAGGGTTATTGGGTAACCTTCGTCAGTATGAGGGTTGGACTGTTGTCCAAAGGTTGTATTTGGGAGTCACTGACAAAGATAGCCAGTCCTACCTCCCTTTATTTACATTGTCCCACATAACGAATTTACTGGTTGAGTAGAAGAGGATTTTTGGTAAGAATTTGGAGGTCTGATGTAATAGAGTTTCTTGAATGCAAAAAAATATCTGGTTGTGATTGGTCTTGCTAAGTTTGATAAGGTGTTCAGGTTTGTTCATATTTAGTCGCGGTCTATTCCATACCCAGATTACTAGACAGTTTTTCTTAGTTTTATCCATCTGATTTATTAGTTGTTTAATTTATTTAGTTTCGAAAATTTATTGAATGGAAACAAAGTATTTTTCTAACAAATCCATATGTAGTTTGAAAAAAGAAATGCATGGTATGTGGTCCGATTGGGTGAGGGCTGCAAAACCCGCTAATAAATCCATTAAGTAATAATAGTGGTATTTGTGAAAACGTCCAAGTTGCTATGTTTGTTACCAGCATTGCTTAATGTTTTGTTATTTGCCTTGTCAGATGGTTCATTGTTTGTGTATACAGGCTGACTGGTGGTCCTTGACTGACTGACGAACTGACGAACGCACTGCTTTATATTCCTGAAGCACGGACGTGAAGGAAAACACCATCTTACACAAAAACTAACAATACACACACCACAAGACCTTAACATTCAAAACAAGGACCGCGCGGACCTTAAATAAACTCTCAATTCCACTTTTTCATGCAAACACACTCTACTACACCAAGTGCATAAAACCCTGAAACAAACACACTATCCAGCAAATACTCGAAACCAAGTGTTTATAGACAAACCTCTATTCGTTGACCTACAATCACACTAACATATCAACACACTAACATATCAACACACAAATACACCAACTTGGCAATAGAGTAGTATCTCTTTTTTAGAGATTAGTGAGTGGCCCTGAAAAGAGCTGTTTTGTTTGTTAGGGGTTTTGGCAATCTCTCTTAACGCCTATGATTACGTTCCCGTCACGCCACAGGTTTTCCCACAGGATGTTGTCTTCTTCAGCAGAAGGAGAAGGATCACTTCTTGGTGTCCACGCGACAGTCGACAAAGTTTATCTCTTGATCGAGTTTTTCTTGTTGTTGCTGCTCTTTCTGCTGTTGTTTCTGAAGTCTGAAATTCTCCGTCCACTCTTCTTGCTCCTTCTTTATTTCTTCTCTAAACATTTCTTCTATCAGGTCTTGTGCTCCCTTAATCGTTCTCACATTTTCTATCTCTTCAGGCTTTCGCATCAGGTTTTGCCTGACACGACGTAAATTGAGGTGGGCTCCGTTAAGCATGGCTAATTTGGAAGTGATCTTCACGGGTTGACGAGTCAACAATGGATGGTCAGACTGTTCTTTCGTTCAATTCGATTAGTGACGCTTTCGCCCATTCGGACATGTGCGTCTAGTTAACTCCAGCACCGCTGGATATTTAGTTATTCGTACGGGAGGGAATTAGTGCCACATCCTCGTACGCTTTTATGCGTATGCTCTTTAGTTTTGTCCGACTCCAGGTGTATAAAAGCCCCACGGGACATTAGATGAGTGGGAATCGTAGTACACAGACTCATCTTAACGCAGTTTGCACTCCCTAATCAACTATCATGTCTGGAACTGGAAAGGGAGATCAGGGTCTGAGATAGCCTCATGGGAACCACGCAAAGTGCCCGTTTATCCAGTGGTAATCATTTTTGCACCCTCTTGTCCAAAATATAAATTTTGTCGTCTTGACGGAATTTTTAATATAACTTCTCTGTACTGATGATCATTATTATCGTGTGAGCCAAAAAGGTGAGATTCGCAGGTGGGTTTTAACAGAAAATTCACTCAAATGTTGTTGTAGTTGTTCGTTCAGCATTTCGACATCGAAAGTGTTTTGATCTTTGGTAATGATTTTGATTTGTGTGGGATGAATTATTTCGACCAAAGCCACTACCCAAAGCGCTTCGTGATCTAATTGGATGGCCTGATGTAATTTTGGCCGTGAAACAGCACAAGGTATTATGAGGAAACAAATCCATGGAACCGTCAATGGGTAAAGGTAACTAAAATTGGTTTTTCATAATTCCAGAGTTCTGCTTTCCGAGGGGTCACTTGAGGTCAGAGGAGTGTCCAAAAGAGGGTCGTTGTTGTTGTGGTGGTGATTGTTGGGAAGGTGACTTGTGTTGGCCGCAAGGCTTCTGTTGTTACCGGAGTATTACAGGGAAGGACTGGATAGAAGGTAACCGATGCAAATGCTCAGTTGAATGGTCCACAATTATTTGTCTCCTTGTTGCAAACTCAAATTGGCGATATCAGCACCGATGACAAAATTCACCGCACAGATTTGGCAGAAATATACTATTTGCGTTTTAGGTACACGTTCTCCACACCACACTCACAAGGGTTGCTTTTGTAGATCTTGCAGAGAAGAACTTGGTGAAGACTTGGTCACTGTTGTTATTGAGGCTCTTTTGAACGGCATGAAGGTCACGTCTTCTTATAGTCGATGACTTGCGCATTGTCAATCCACGAATCAAAACTCAAAGGATATCCTTTCCAACGCACTTGGACTTCTTTGACACGACGTTTTGCAACTTTACGGTTTCTTCGATCGAGAATGCCTTTGATGTCGTACACCTCGTCTTCTTTTTTGGTCACTTGTTGTAACTCGGGCAAGCAGAAAATTCCTTTTAACACTTCCCCGTTCATGTCTTCCAATTTATAGACGGCAGAAAAATGACGGCCACGCAGTCGTCCAATGACACGAAACAATTCGATGGTCCAGTTGGGAAAGTAATCTTTGTCGAAAGTGCGTTTGGTTTTGTCAATGCGCACCCAATCTTCCGTCGTCAACACTCCACCTTTCTTTGGGACAGCAACAGTCGACGACGTACCAAAACAGACGCTCAAAGACGATCACTTCGTTGTCGGAATCATTTCTTCGGTGGCACATCCGATGCTCCGACAAAATTGGTCGTTTGAGGGCGGATGACGGTCAGGGTCTTCTCCAGCATAAACCGTTTGTGGTACGCTAAGTAACACGCTTTGGCAATGTTGCAGGCTTTTCAAAGGATTGATCCCTCGGCGTTCCATGAACAGTTCTCGAAATGTTCAACAGCAACGCCGTAAAATGTCCACGTCCGATCGACAATACTTTAGCATTTCTTCCTGAAAGTCGAAGGGGTCCGAGGCGTGAGTTTGAGGGTAGAAAGCGTCTCGTTGTTCGGTGCGCATGTTGTCGGGGCCGTAGTTGTGAGCATCAGGCAAAATTGTTAGATTGTTAATTGGCTTCAGTTTTAAAAAGTGAGGAAAATAGTCTTTGACCATTCCCGTCATTCCAAACGTTTTAGGCATTCGGCTCAATGGCATGGCCAACTTGCATGGAAATTATTTTGGCTCCGTTCAAAATGACTTTAGATCGTTCGGTGCCTTGTTCCAAATAGTAATTTAGAAAAAAATTGTCCATCGTATCCCGAGAAATTATGAGCCATCACCGTGGCTCAGCGACGACAATCTCCATAACGTTCGATGTCCTCATGACTCCATGTCTCGTCGAAAGGGTCTAAAATCCATTGAGAGAAATCGGCCAGCGTGTTCGGCCCAAGAAAGATTTTTTCATGTCCTCCAAGAATCTTGCTACAGTGAGGGCAGTGACAAAAGATAGGTTCTTGGATGCACTTCTCGCACGCTCGATGAGCCACACATAAATTAGGAATGTGAATGTCGGTCTCTTACATCCATTCGGAAAAAAAGATGAAATTGCCTTTCTTCTTGTGATCATCTTCTTCTTCCTTCTATTGGGGTTGGTATTTTTAAATGAAGCATTCGTGTTCCAAATCTACCATTTGGCGACAAATGGAACATCGTTTCTTTCCTGAATATACGTGCGCTTTGGCACTATTGGTACGTATGACTTTTCCACAAGTAGAACATCATTTCAGGAGTTGGCAAGTACTTTTCTGCTGTGAACCTTGCTTCTTCAGATGTTGTTTGTAACAGGTTGGACTGACATATGTTCGCTGACAAGCTGAGCAATGCACTCTTTCTTGTCCTTCGTCAAGACAGGGTTTGGAGGCCAAACATCATGGATATTTCGATCCGCAATGCTTGTGTTGCTCTTGATTGTTATAGCCATAGTCACATTTCTCACAGTAATAATTGTATCCGTGGAATCCGGTGATACTGGTAATGGAATCGAAATGTTCATCGTGATGATAAACATGAATGTATTTTCCGTCTTTCAAATCTTTGCTTCGAAACAACAGAGGTGCACTTCTTGAGGGTGCACTTTCAATATGTAGTGTGAAGCTAAGACGCCTTGCAAATGTTTTCTTTTCAGGAATACGACAGGCATTGTCTTTGGATAGGCAGCTTGATGTAACAGAAGTTCTGCTTCTCTTTGTTGTTTGGCTCGGTTCGATTTTCGAATGTTCTCCCAGGTTCTTTTCCTCCTGCTGTGTCGTTCCTGTCAGCATACATTCGTCTCACGACGATGGCGCGGGATAAACACATTTTGTCTTGAGTGTTGTTCATTCGGACGATGCTGTGTTTAAAGCTGCGAAGTTCGTCCACCAATAACACTTTGTTGCTTTGTCCGGTTGTCCCTTTGAAAAGAGAAACGATGGTCATGTACAGTGTCGGTGATGTGAAACTTGTCGTTGGATTGCTGCACGTGTTGAATCTTGTCGATGACTTTGGAAGGTGTCACTTCTGCAGGGCTTCTAAACTCGATCCAAACAGATGACTTCAAACTTTCGTGATAAATGGAAAGTCTCAAGCGATCGTCTTCTTTGGCTTGACATTGTCGTTTCAGTCTGGTTAACAAAGAATCCCACACTTCGGTGATGATCCCTACTGCTTACTCCAGCGGTATGTCGGACTTGAAATCTTGAAATCTGTGGTTCTAAATTTTCTAGAGCAGCGTTATCCGTCTCTTGAATGGGGGTAAGTAAACGCAAAGAGTCCTCAAGTAGGGTCTTGGCTCATTGGTTAAAAAGAAGGCCGAATATTCGATCAGGTACTTGGCTTGTGTAGGCAAGGAAAGGCCGAGTCTTCGACCAGGGACTTGGTTCGTGGGATTAACGAAATGCAGAGTTTTTGACCAGGGACTTGGCTCGTGGGGGTCAAGAAAGGGAAAGGCAAATAGCAATGAACTAGTGGCAATATTTTCCAAAAAGACAGGTGTACTGGAGTGTTGTTTCCATAATATCTCTGCGTAAAATGTAGAAATTAGATGGTGTCCTTTGATCCCTAATGTTCTACCTTCCTAAAATGGGCTAACATGAGCTTGTCAAGCATATGAAATAAATCCCCCACCTTATATACCGTATTTCATGTAAATTTTCGTACACGATAAAATAATTATTAATTTCAGTGTACGAAACTTGTATGTAAAATAAATAATTATCATTTTGTGGTACTGACCGTGTGCGAAACATAAAGGGATACAAGTTCTACGGACTACACGCTACTCAACAACCCAATGGTACAAACGTACAAAATAAACGTATATTTTCTGTCTCATTCTGCTCTCAACTCAAGAATCCAATTACTATATTAAAAAAATTACTCAAGAAGATTTTTGTTTTGTTTTTAGAGAGAGAGAGAGAGAGAGAGAGAGAGAGCAAGCATGTCTCAGTGTGCAATCTCGACTGCCCTTAGAGCACACTTCTTCGTATCTGTTATGTTGTGTAATGTTGGCAAAATATTTAAGATGGCTTGAAGATTTTGGGTATTTATTGGTAAATTGTACACAACGATTAGACCAGCAAGTAGGTTCGCTGTCAGAAAAATAAAGCGGAGACCTACTTGTAGGTCTAACCGACGATCTGAGTCCACAGCAACAACCTCATTCTCAAATTACAATTAAAAAATGTAAAGAACTTAAAAACACGTGTGTGTGTGTGTGTGTGTGTGTGAGAGAGAGAGAGAGAGAGAGAGAGAGAGAGAGAGAGAAATTTTGTCAATGTACAAGACCATATTTATTCAGGGTAGTTTTTAACTGTAGCTTTTGCAAGGAGAAAAAAGACGATTTCCATTTACCTGACAATTTTGATAATCCTGACGTATTAGGACACAACTATATTCCATTATCAATAAACACCTCTACATCAACAATTAATTCTTGTTTTAATTACGATATACATTGTTACAATAACCACATGGCTATGAAGTGTCATGGTTATTCCAGTTGAAACCAGATAGAAGACAAGACTCAAAAGTAGCCATATATGTTCATGTCAAAGCAGCAAGGCTGCGAGTAGGGAAATGAGGCTCTTTTAGGGAAATGAAAATCTGCAATGTGCTATCAAGACCATTGTCCATACAGCAGGTATTGTAAAGACCAGTGATCATACACGTTACTTGTTATTCGAACTCGCCAATAAAGATAACGATAGAGGGGTATTTAGTAGAAAAGATTCGTAACAAAACGTTAATTATATCCAAGTCAAACAGCATAAGCACTTAAAAGATTGTATATGTACGAATCGATTTAACGTAGTCAGTGACTTTCAAATTGACGATAGAAAATGACACGGATTTTATAATGTATTTGTGTACGAGTATAATGAAACAATAAGACTAGTTCATCATTGGCATGTGGTCTTCGCTTTAGCATGTACTTCAGATATAATTTTGGTTGGATAAGAAAACATCACGGGGCTTCCGAAGTCATCTTAAAACGTACGTGGTGTTTTGTTACGGTAATGGACAATATAAGAAGAACTAGTTATGGATAATTAAGGATTAGTTCCTGTGAAGGCCTTTGTCCAGTTAATAACACCAGTAGATACTGTAATGACAGTATGAGAGCTTATGCATCAATTATTGTATTTTCTCAGCAGAAATTCATTATTTATTTTTGTAAAAAGAAAATGGCTATACGGTATATTCGATCTTTTTTGCAAATGTAAATCTTCTTAGTAGAAATGTTATGTCCGATAATTTAGGGGATTTTCGAAAAATACAAAGTGATATGTACGAAAAAATATGATACATTAAAATAATTGTTTGATAACTGGATTGTGTCTGAAAGATTAAATGGTACGATAAAATACATGAAATACGGTATGCGCCCTATCGCTGGCTCATCGTGCAATAGTTTAAGGATCTGAACTTAATTCTAGCCAGCCTTCTTCTGGTTGCGAATCCAGCTAGCTAAACACTAAGCCACCCCAGTTTTTATGTGTGTGTGTGTGAGAGAGAGAGAGAGAGAGAGAGAGAGAGAGAGAGAGAGAGAGAGAGAGAAATATCGAACAAAGTCAGAACTAGAACATGAAAGAGATGCATGTAATTTTAAATAAAAGGAATACGAAACTCCACAGAATTCAAAGTTCTATATTTGTCGTTCAGTGCCATTATCTCATGCAGGTAGGAAGGGGTGGGGTCAGGGTATCCAAAAACTCTCACATCTTTGAGACTTTCATCATCCTTGCTTTCATAAGTAAAAATAGGGTTTTTATAAGAAAAACAACCTGTTGTTCGTTCTTTCAGGAAACAAATTATCAACTTGTAACCTTTCCCTGTACACCTAAAAGCGGAAGAATAAATATGAATTACTCCCACGTTGCACGTTATTAAACAATGATATCAGTATATATATATATATATATATATATATATATATATATATATATATATATATATATATATATATATATATATATATATATATATATATTATGTTATAAATCAAACTCATTTTCTTCAATGAAAAGAACGTGACTGTACCGTTTATTTCTTCCAGGTAGAATTCAGAGAGACAGAGAGAGAGAACAAATCTTTTGTACCGCTGAAGTTTAATAATTGTTACTGAAACGTGCGAAACGTAACGGTTGAATCATTGATCAGAAATATTCTACTAATATAGTAGTTTTCGTTTAGACCAATTTAAAAACCGCTTTATTTCTTAAAATTTAAAAGTTCAGCATGTTGACTCCTTTACTCACACGTACTCTGGATAAATTATATTGATGATTTCAAAAACTATGTTTTAAAATGATGTTAACGCCTTTTGTTTGGCAGATCAACAGGTAACAAGACTATTAAATCTAGTGAAACGGAAAATATATTGTCAGTCATTGACACTTTCAAGTAGTTGTCTTGTTTCCTTTTACCTACACAGGTATCCAATTAGGAATTCAACAACAAACTGTTTCTCTTCCTCCTGTGCATGAACATTTGCTATCAATTTAAAAATAAAACAAATTGATATGTAGGGGATATGTATAAATAGAGATAGTATGTTGGGGAATAGGAGGGAAACTTTTCCTTGCAAGTGTGAAATAGGCAAGGCAAATTAAACAAATTTATAATTTTTATAGTTTTTCTTGCACACATCATATGGTATGCAAAATCTACACAATTTTTACGAAAGATAGAATTTAAGCATAAACTAAATTGACCCCACCTCTCTTCTCATTCGTCCACTCTTCTTAAAATTATCAATCCTAGGGCGTATCTTGAAATTGCCCATGAATTATGGGATTTGCTTTCACACTATTATTGTCGAAATACTGTATAAAGATAACGTGTACATTAATTTTGCTGAATACCTGGACGTTTTTAGCATCCCACAGGCGTTCCTTACTACTTCTCACTCATCCCTACGTGGGAATGTATATTACCAAATTTGTTGTTCGTGCATTCGTGGCGCTTGCACTTGCGCGAGCTCGTGTGTGTACCCGGTATATGTGTCTCTGGGTGAAGTTGGACAGACCAAGGCGGATAGACGAAAAGAAAACTGGCTAGACAGAGAAACATTTTTGATCTTTCCCGTAGCATAATTAAAACGAAAACCTGAAGGTACCAAACTGACGAGCCGGGTCATCTGGACTATATGCTATCTGATACATATACACGGTACCAGCTGTACACCAGATGGTCAAGAAAGTGTGGGGAACGGATATTACCCGCAAGAAAGCACTGCCTTACGCAGTCACAATGTCAAATCACTGACAGACGAGAGACAGTCGCTTCCATAAGGCTAAAACAATGTTAAATTGGTGCCGTATTTGAACTATAACGTACAGGGCTGGCCTTAGGCCGATTGGACTGATCTGGCCCAATTGGGCCTCGCTCTCACAAGGGCCCCGCGCGTTACTATTTTTTTAAAAAATAACGACAGAAAGCAATTTTAAAGCTTCGGAAGAAAATTTTAAGTTCGATTCCATATAAAACGTGTTTAAAAGTTTATTTCCCACTGCCATTCTCACAAGGGGCCCCGCGCGTACATTCGGGGTGGGGTGGGTGGGCCAAAATGATCCAAATCGGGCCCAAAGTTTGCTAAGACCGTTAATGATGACGTATGATTACAGGGCAGGATTAAGGTCCTTGTATGCCATTTGGCACTTAAGCTTCATAGGCCTTTGGCGGAAACATTTTTATGTGGCTCTGCATCTTTGTGTTATCCACTTCTCAGTAACATAGTAATTAGCATAATATAATTATTGAAGACGAGACCTTTGTTAACGTTTGTTATCATACAAAGGAAACACAGTCATTTTTTCGTTTGCTCTTTAGTTTTCGTAAGCCCTAAGCACAGTTCCTATTGGATAATACGGCCTTGTCTGCTTACTGGATGCCAACGGCCTGCCGTCAATTCAAATAGTATGACTCCGTTGAACATTGATGGTTTGCACCTATTCGACGCTCGCTGTAATAAAGTCGTTCGATAGTGATTATATTTCACACGTTTATAAAGTTTATTTTCAAATACAGTCAACTTTTACCTCTACACATTACTTTAATAACTTAATTCTGAAACACAAATTAGCTTTTATTCTGTGTTTTTTTTTTGTTGGCTTTCTGTTGTATTTTGGTTTTATTTGTTGTCGGGGCTGGAGTGGAACAAGAATATTTACGATCATAAAACTGGAGAAAAGAAAGAAGAAAGAGGGTCACGTTATTGCGAAACATTAACTTATTCGGCCACGGAGAATTTTGTCATTTTAGCCTGAAATGGGGGTAGGAAGCTCATTTTTGAGGTTAATTATGAATACATCCAAATACATATGCTTCCTAGAGTTATTCGTTTACATTGATTCCTAGTTGTTCTAGAAACGTCGTTTTTCATTGGCTATTTGACTCGCACATGTGCAAAAGGGTAAAAGTTGCTTTGTTTTTTTTTTTTTGTTTTTTTTTTGTTTTTTGTTTTTTTTTTTTTTTTTTGGGGGGGGGTGCTTATAGGACCAATCATTTTCGTTTCCTGGACACTTCCTAATCCCCAACTCATCCTACTTTTTGCAAAGGTTCACCTGTCTGTATGCAGTTCAGATCGGTCTGCCCTAAGTGGCAGGGATAGTTTCGTAAATTGACCCCTGGCAAATTTCTTAACTTACGGCTATGGTGTGACCTTTTCAGCTATTATTGTTTACTAATTAAAGATCTGGATATATTTGTGAACTAGGTGTTTCGGGCTTGTGTTGTTCTTGAAACTGATGTCAGACATGTACACCTTCCATAGTTACTCTGCAATATGTAGATAGTGAAATACTAATAGTCGGCTAGAAAGGAGGTCTAGCCTCCCATAGCAGTAAACACGTGGGTTCGGGGTAAGTAGAATATCTCAAAAACGGCTTGGATGACAACTATTTTCAGTTGCATCAGCCTGTTTAGTACACACTGTTTTGCAGAATTATCATCTAGGAAAAGGGCTTGTGTTTGTACTTTGAGCATCACATGGTGTCAAAAATGGCCATCGGACGTGAAAATTGCAGATATAGATTTGGGATTGGGGTGCGTGAACTTCTTTTGATATGAACTGCCATTCACTTCTCTGGTCAAGTGGATAATATTCGTATGCTTTGTTTTCTATAGGCATCCAAGAAATATGGATCTTTTGACCTCACTTGTGTATTTTATTTTCTATGAATTTTTATACTAGGCTGGTGATTGCGGCAGGAAATTTGTCCATAAAATATGTCCCCTGCCCCCTTAGATCACGGGCCAAAAAGTGTAAAATCCGATCTCGACAACAGGCGGATTTTCTGTGTAAATACCCGGGTCTCATAAACTACATCCTTCACTCTGAATTTTGTAATGTGACTAGAAAGTCCAGATTATATGGTATCATTGTAGAGCTTCATCTGTCTGCTTTTTTGTAATGACACCCACTTTGTCGTATTTTAAATGACCATGACGCTGCATAGCTCGAAAGTAGGGTACAGCCTCATCACGCCTACAGGCGGGATATGGGGCTGAAAGAAGTTAACCGATACGTTTGGACATTTCTTAGAAATTGTCAATGAATGGCTATCTTTTTATGCACAAATGATCAAAATAGATAAGGAATATTCAGATTTGGTGATGTCACCAAATTCACCCAACGAATTTATAGTCGCTGATGGCAAATTAGAGTTATTTTATTCTTTCTATCGGTTCTTTATCCGCCATGTTCCAGGTGTGTCTCAGAAGGTCGTCAGCAGTACATTAAACACGAGTGTTTATGATAACAACTCCGCATTCTGCTGATAACGACGAGTTTGATACCTGAGAAAGAAAATAAATCAGCAAAAGATACGTGCAATAGTTATGTCCTGCATGGGCGATTGCTTGGTTGTGTTTATGCGGATTTTTACCAAAAATGATTATGTCTCTTTATCAAATAGTGATGTATTCTGGGGGAGCAGCAATAATTTTAACGGTGGCCATGGTAATTCTGGTACATTACAAATGTAGATGGACAAGGGATAACACCAGAAGGTAAAATGTTTTGTTTGTTTTTTTAAATTTCTTCTTTTAGTGAAATCAATTTTTTTCCCCTCTCGTTAAAGTTTTGATGAATTAATTACAAGAATAATATATTAAAAAGGATATTACACTTTGACCCAATGCATTGTGCACAAGTTTGCTCTTGGCGACCATGATTTTAGTATTCAAAATCTACTGAGTACATTACGACTCACAGATGTGAAAGTAATTCTCACAAATACGCACGCGTACGTGATCTCTCTCTCTCTCTCTCTCTCTCTCTCACACACACACACACACACACACACACACACCTTTATAACAGCTACGAACATTCTTCACAGACAATAAATTATCAGTGTATAATTACTGAAACCAATTAAAGAATTCAGTATTATCATATATTTTTAATTTTACCATCTGAAGGATCTTATCGATCACAACGTTTTTAAAATACAGGTATATTCCTAGAAGACTTTATCAAGTCCAAAATATGATAATTTTCAGCTGAAATTTATGCACCTGTAGATGTATTTTATGTCCAAAAGGAATCTGTTTTTAGATATCAAAATGATATATTTGCAATACATACAAGATATGCAGTGAAACCGGCATAAACCGAGGATATTCAACTTAGCTTCTTCCGCAGACTGGCCATGTATTCCCAAAGTTTTGGGATTGGAAGGTGTCCAGTTTAGGGACGTTTTAAAACAATATTTATCCACATTAAGTATGTTAGTAGTAGGATGGCTGGTAGCAGCCAATTTTTATTAGCTATTTTAAAAAAATATTAATTTATAACAACGGATTTACACCCTCGAATATACAACAGTATGTGGGTAGAAACAAACGTCAGCCATATGATTATTTTTAAGTCGTTAACTACTGTTCCTCAAACTCAAATCACCACGAGCCCAAGTGAGGACTAGTACATTGGCCCGAGGGCCGCGCTGAAACTTTTCATACAGTGATACAACGTGTAGTCAAAAATGAGAAAAATGAAAAGTACTATAGTATGCTAGCATGTCGTGCTAAGTGGCAGGCAATTATATGCCCACCCTTACTTGCCCACCCATACTATTATTAGTATTATTCTACGGAGACAATTACTTGCTGAAGGATGGGGTGTATCAACGATGAAAAAAAATCGCATTATTAATTATTTTAAAAATTCCGGGAGTCGTTGCGGCCCGCAGGAAATGCAGGAATTTCCTGCAGGGGCTGCACGTTTTAAGCCATGCTTTGTAACTAAAGGGAAAATTGCGACAGCTGTAATAACATAAAAGAAGCACACATGGTTCAAGATTAGAACACGAATTACTGCTGTAATAAACTTTGTATAATAAATATAAGAGTAAGTTTGGCTATTTGGTTGCATGCTATCGCATTTCACCAGTTACTGATAATGAAAGGTTTAATTACAAGTGGGGTAGAGCGCAACAGTATTTTTCTATTCTCCGTGCTTTGCAAAACAAATTTATCTGCCGATAGCTCAAAAGATATAAAAAGATAATAGACATTCTTTATTATGGAAATGTAAATTCAGATAAGAGGAATTACTAAAAGAATTAGAAGATGAAATGTATTGCGTATATTATAAACATGAGAGTAAATGTCTTCTAGTCTATAATTTAATTATAATTAAAAACGTTTTGGGGGCAAATAAATAATGTATTTTCGATTCAAACCCTATCAAGTAGTGCATCTTATCATTGCCATTATATTTAGTTTAATACGCCAGATACACTTCAGATGAAAATAAAGTACGGTCATTTTCTTTTTTGATGGCAGTATCCTGGATATACAGCGGCGCGAGAGATTTCCGTGGTGTTACGCAATATCGGTCAACATAATACATCAGGAAAACTGGCTTCTCTTCCTTCCTAGACTTTGCATCTTTCATAATCATAAAAGAGTATTTTATGTTTTTGTTGCAGAACGGGGCGGCTTTACAATCCAGACCATGATATCCACAGAATAGCAGACGACATTTTAATGGAGGATTTAAGGTCACGTGCTGTGCACGAGAATGCTGACCTGGGTTCACTGAGAGTCAAGTTGGGGTTTACAAACTCTATTGGAAGTCTCCATTCATTTGGAAAAAATCATGTTCCAAATCACCATAGGGGTTCGTCGATCGCACAAAGCCAGACACCTGGTTTTCAAAAGGTTAATTCGGCAAAGCCTGTCCACGTAGATATTGTGCCAGGTAAAGCTACTGCAGTGAAGGCGACAGGACCAAAAGGTAAACGACTGCATTTCGTCTAATAAGCAAACAATGCTACCACTTTTAGTCGATGTTATGATTAATTTAATTGAAATGATGAGAAAATATATACGAAAATACATATCATCGGATTAACCAAAACTGCATGGTAAAGGAGAAAGTAATATCAGTATTTAGACCCGTGAAATATTTCAGTTGACTAAACTTGAAAATTCAGTTCCCATTTGGAAAAGGAGCAAACTGTCACTTAATTTCCTGATTATATTTCCCACACGTATAGACACGGGTATTCGTTTTTGTCACGCCACTATGTTGTTGTTGCAGCAGTATCAGTAATCATATGGTTGGCATAGATAATGACTATTAGAACGAGGAGAACGAAGTCGTACACTGTTGATTGAGACGACTTTCCTCCATGCAAAAGGGTCATAGTTATACTGCATTTTCTTATCTAAGTCACATTTATCCAACTTGTTTTTACTTTACACATTTTTAAATCTAATATCCCAATATATATATATATATATATATATATATATATATATATATATATATATATATATATATATATATATATATATATATATATATATATATATAAAAAATTTTGTATACAGTTGCATTTGCACATTATATCGTGGTTGGGTTGCTGATGTTAATTTTTCCTGCATCTGCCATACTTGTTTTACAGCCATCCCTATCATTAGTATTCGTGTCAATATGTAATGACAAATTATTCCTATTTCTTCTTTTCTGACTGAACGACCACTGGCGTAGACGTCCACGCTATTTTGAACTTTTTGGTCAGGTAAGTGTATAAAACTGGCAAACGGGGGTGAGAGGGCGTGGTAAGAAAAATATTCACCAATATCTAAAGATGCGTTGCTATGTGGTGCTGAACAAAAGCAATGCAACAGAAAAATATAAAAGCAAACACTTGACCAAATTCCCCAAGGAATAACCTCCAACCAAAGGTAAGCAGGCACAACGAGACAATAGATAAAAGGTATTCACTGAAAACAAACATAGAGCAAAGGATGTAAACAATTTAAAGTACAAGGTCAAAGAGTTTTATACAAACAATACTATTGTAAAAGAATAAGATCTGAGCTGGACCAACATCATCACTACACGTATCTCACAAAAAAACCAAAAGCCTCCATTGGTTGTCAGTTGTCTCTTACGACGTGCATAAGTGCTCATCGATACGTATCCCACGGCAAACAAAAAGCCTCCATTAGTTTTCATTTGTCCCGTACACTGTTCTGAAGTGCTCACCGAGCCTGTTTATACATCCCCGAGTCCATAGGGTGAGAACGGATTTAACTCAACAGAAAATCTAGGCTACATTGGTGCTAATTTTCAAACGAAAATTATGAAAGAATCGAACACATTTGATCATTTGCTAGTTTTTGTGATCGATTGACTGAAATTATTTATAATAAGCACAGATTTAAAATTATATTATAGCAGGACGACAAAAGAAATATGATTTTGTTTGCCGAAACAGCATAATATTGTAGTGTAATGACTTTGACCATACATTGGGATGACTCGGTTATTACGTCTTTACATTTAAAGACATGATGCCGTTATCCACAGTATCATTATTTGTTATTAAAAGTGTTGCAAGTAGAAAAGAAATAAGATATTGGTATATTAACCTAAACAACACAGCAAACACTTAATAATCGAATTTTTTAGATGAAAGGTTTATTCTGTATTTTTCCTTGATAATCACGACGACGACTACGACGACGATGATGCTGTGGAGGAGGAGTACGATTAAGGTTATAACAACAAAAACAATTATTATTATTATTATTATTATTATTATTATTATTATTATTATTATTTCTATTATTATTATCATTCAGGACCAGGATCGGTGACCCAAGGTGGCACGAGAGGAAATGGCCGTATTCACGTGCGATTTACACGTGAGACAAACGCATACGATATCATCTAAACTTGTGTCAACTTCATTAATATGTACACCAAACGTAGATAGGATGCTGTTTATTACGGACGATGAATTATTTACTAATGCAAACATTATTTCAGAACTTTTGAAGATATAGGTCTACTGTGTCCACTGCTCATGCTTCTTTTTTATTCCTCATTCAGCACTGAACAGTTGTCTACCTTTGCATGTGAGGCATATGGCGTGAGTGATAGGGCAAGTACTGTTTATTGCTGTCGGCTTTTGCTGGTATTACGTGCTTTTGTTTTCGATTGTAAAAGTCTTTCATATTATGTTGTTAATTTGAGATAAATTCATAAATAAAACGTGTGACTTGAACCGTTTCCGTATTTATTCGGTTATTATAAAACACTTGGTATAATGAAATTGGTGTCTGAACATACCTGTATCAAGTTTAGGCCTAAAAACGCTGATTCTCGCTGATTCTCGCTGTCAGCATGTCCGGTATATGTGTTAGCTTTCCATAGTTACGTACGCCGCTGTTTACTAAGTCTACTGCATTTGTATGGTATCAAATAATTGGATGAAACCATACTAATTTAGCCTGATATACGTGCACATTTCTTACCATGTATGGCATATCATATGCCAAAAATAAATGGCGATAAACCCCATAAAACCAAACTAAAGGGACCCCATTGGTCAATATTCATGTCAATCAAATTTGTTTTAACCAAACAAATATATAACATATTTTTCTTTATTTATTATTCCTGAGTGGTTATGCCTAAGGGAACACATGTATCAATGAATGAATCAATCAATCAATCATTCAATACATGCGCCAGTCACAAATGTAAAATGTTTGCCTTTGTGGATCGAAATGGCCATGAATTCTTGAATTGGACCATTTTATTACAAAGAGGAGACTAATGTTACAGTTTTTTCCTTGGATTTGCTAACATCTTCATATATATTTTTTGTCTACACAAGTACGTGTGCATAGAAGACTGTTCATTGCGAATGATACGAGTAATTTTGTTTCTGTGTGGCGATGTCTGCATGTGATAAAGAAAGTGAAAGTATTAACATGTTGTTAAACCAAATAATCTAAGAAACCTATTTTTTTCAAATAGATGAGAATTTAAAAACCAAATAATCTATGAAACCTACATTTTTCGAATAAAAAATGAGAATTTAAACTTTATATGTGCAATAAACAACTCAAATCATAATCGAAATACTTTATTCAGACCTTTAAGAATTATTCCTTCAAATGTATTTCAGCATCAAAGTAGTTTCAAAATTATTAGATTGTTCCATATATTTTATGTGCAGTTCAATGTTCAAAAAGCGCAAAACATTATGTTATGTATATTTGATTTAATTCTCTCTGATTTAATATATATCTATTTCAATTTAATTGTCAGTTCTAAATTATTTTTTTCATCACATACTATTGTAATGTAAATGTATTCACTGGAGATGATACTTTTTCCAGAAAATAGTTTTACCTTGACTGTTTGTTTTATAAACACCTGGTGTTGATCTAGATCCTGACCTTGATTCAAAATTAGTATCAACCACGTAAATAAGTTCTATTTGTATTTTAAAACGATTGGTTGCTGTCGAGGTCATGATGGGACTGCGTGTTTAAGATGTAAACAATATTTGTATTTTTTATTTCTTAGAGTAAAATGATTGATTTTCGTCAGGCCACACTGGGTGTACGTGATCTTTAAAAAGTACCTAATTTCTACGAGCGTCTAGAACATTATCACGTGGCCCCCTTTTTACGTTTCAGAAGATGATATCACCCTTGTTCTGGAGAGATTTTCTCAGTAGAAGTTGGGCTGTTACAGTGGAAGTTGTATGTTGTACTTTTTGGAGTTATTTCAGATTACTTGGATTGGACTTATTTACAACTATTTGGATTCAGAAAAGGATTAATTCTGTTATTTGTCTGTAAAATACGTGTGCTTATGTGAAATTGTTGAACAACTACGGTCAATATAAAAATTAATTCAAATTTCCAAAACCGGAGTGATAATTCTTGTTTCTACAAGGAACTGTAGATTTCAATACTACAGACTGCATCATACGTCATCGTCTTCCATGTTGGATTCTTCGTCGGGATTCGAACTTGAAATTAGTATAAAATTTTGTTATTAGGATTTCAAATATTTTTATTCGAGATTATTCTTGGATTATTTTTGGATTTGATTCTTAAAACCGTAAGTTCATACTTTTTTCATTTTTACAGAATTTTCCAGAGAAATAAATTATTATATTTTTTTCAAAAGCTTATTGTTTTCACTCTTTCTTGTGTTACTGTTTGTTCGAGCCTAAACACGTGACATAATAATTAAAACATATTTTTTTTTAAAGTTTGTCTCTTGTACAAAATCCTACTATTTTCTGTGTTGTATTATTTCCAATATTGTACATTTTAATTGACTTACAGTCCTATGTCCGACTGACTGTTGTAAATTCGGTTAACCAATGCTGTAACTTTTAAATGTAATAAGCAGTATTCTTTCTCTTTCTCTTATGTCTTTCTCTGCCTTTCTGTCTCCATCTCTGACAGATGTGATGTGATTTGGATTTTTAACGTAGCTTTAACAATTTTCCAGTCATATCGCTACGATGTCTGCAATGTGGCAGTTTATAGTGATGTCTAGCACTGGGGCATCATGCCGCAGACATGTAGCATGATGTCCCACCCAGTCACATTATCCTGACACCGGGCCGACCAGTCCTAACACTAACCTCTTAATGCTGAGCGTCAAGCGAAGCAGCTGTTAGTACTATTTGTGTAAGTCTTTGGTATGACTCGGCCGGGGATCGAACCCACGACCTCCCGCATCCGCCATCTCTGACAGAACGTCCAGACAAATGGAAGTCTTTCGGTACCATTGCTTAAATAATGTTCTCTTATGTCTTGCTCTATTCTTAAACAAAGTATCGGAGAAACATTTGTCCAAAACCTTCTTTTTCAGGCTTTTATTGATGGTGTTATGTTGAATGAGCCTTAAGTGTACATATATTTCATTACTTAGTACAATATGATATAAACACGAATGCTCTGTTGGTACGAACGTATTATGTAATCAACCAAACGCAGTCCCCATACATCGCGATTTATAAGCTTTTGTTATGCCTGTACATATTTATTTCATACTTTCGTTGTAATATTTGCCTTCAGTGCTTAAAATGGAATGTGTATAGTTTAATTTGTGTGTACATTGTGTACAGTGAATATAAAGAACGTCATTTTAAGATTAGGACGACGTAATATATGACTCTACTTGTTTCTTGCAATGAACAATTTTGATCTTAAAATTAACAAATAAAGTCTTTTTCATTAACTTTTTGTCTTATCCTTCCAGATATACTTAGTACGGTCACTTAAACAGTAAAGACCAGATATATATATAGCCTTACTCCCAACAATTTGGGAGATTGGTTGGCTGTCACGGTGGTCACATGGCCATAAACATTTCTAATTGGGGAAAGCTGGAAATTATCATTCAGCGCCACCTGTTTTTTTTCCCCAGTACTTACCAATAAGAAATATCGTCTTTTCGCTTTTGTGGGCACAGGTCTGTGATTTATATTTGCAGTAGTACTGTGATGTACTCGCTCTATTCATGTTCGTTGTTAAGACAATCTCCTATAGGATCAAATAAAGATATACCGATGAATGCATGAATGAATGACAGATTTTGCCAGTTTCAAAACAATACGAATGATGGGACCAAATTGTTAGTTATCAATATCAAATGCATCTTTGCTATCCAAGGTTCCGATATGTTAACCCTATCTACATCTTGGCGTATCGAAAAGAGATTTTAGCGACTTGTCCCTGAGACATCTATTGGAAATCATGTAATGCAAACTAACTAACCAGTAGGGTGTAATTGCGAAGCATTAGGCATCGGCCGAAAATGGTGGAGGCAATTGACTTCAAATGAATACTTTGTAAGTTTAACATAGAAAGTATGACTACGTACCAGAGAGGTTTATTTGAGTGAAAGGTATTTGTACAAACACGGACTGACAGTAAAAGGAAATTGCTTATTTATTAGTCCATTCAAGTTGGGTGCTCCCCTTGTCTCGATAGGAACAGTTTTCAAATTTGAAGAACTTAATTTTGATTGGATGCTGTTTCTTGCCGTCGCATCCAGTGATATTCACAGACCTGAAGCACAGAAATATATGCTCAGTAAGCCAAGGTGTAAACAAGGTTAACACATCTGAACCTTGGCTAGCGAAGATGTATCAGATGTACGGGCTTTCGTGCGGTAACATTAGTCGCAAAATGATGCATCTGCTCCTACACCGGATAATTTGGTGACGTTTCCGGCGTTGTCTGGTCGAGTATGGTTTGCTAACATAGGCCCGACACATAGGGGCAACGGAAGGGTTGCCTCACCCGCTTTCCGGAATTCACCTCTAAACATTTTGCCTACATCCGCAAAATTAAAATAGCGGACTAATACATGTTTGCCCCACCCCTAAAATAATTACGTGGATGCCTCTTTTGGTACATTAACAACTAGACGAGTTCGTTTTCAATTTACAAAACATTACAGTAAATTTTTACATACAAACAGCGGCTTTACAAAGCTGGAAGCGGTACCCATCATCCTACTGCCCTGTGTTCCCTTAAGCCGAGAATACTAAATCTGTTTACCAAAATTAAAGCGTTACTATCCTCAGTGACACTTTGAATTTAAACATCGATTAGTATTTCTGGAGACAGCATCGGGTTTGATAACCGTATCTTCAATGATGACTCACATTGAATTTAAACATCGATTAGTCTTGCCTTGAGACAGCTATAGGCCTGAAAAACGTAACTCAAAGCTGAGTCATAACCGGATTTTACCGTTTAAGTGCAAATAAGTATTCAAGGATGCTACGATGATTCAAAGAAATGACCTTGGGCTGATTATAATTTGCATCATGACGTCAGTACAGGTTGTTTTTTATTTACTAAAGTATCTAATTTTCGTGGGGTGGCTATTTATCCAAATAACAATTAGCCACATCTGACAAAGAAGCCACACACCACCAGGGCCGACAAGAACGGGTTGGGGACCGGGGATACCTTAAGTGTCTTGCATCAGCACGGTAAGAAAATACTTCCTTATTTGGTCTCAGTTCAGCAAGTACGTATTCTTCCTGTCTGAAATAGTTCTGGTTTACAGTTTGTAGTTTTAGCAATTTTTCGCAGTTTGTATTTTGTAGATTTGACAAATTCGCTGTCTTGTTGTTAACTGATTTACTTCAGTCAACATTCGTTCATGAGCATTTCGGTTGTCTCTTCTTTCGGTAATCTTTCGTGCAATATGCGCAAGTTTAATGCCTTGGAAGAAGCCAGTAATGTATTTGTAATTCATCATGATTTCTACTTGTGTATGAATATAGCTTTCATACACGTTTGATTTCATTGTTAACAGGTAAAGTATGACTAAATTAAACAAAACATTTCTTGATACCAACTTTGGTATAAAACAAAATCGACGATAACTTTGAATGACTCCTGAACAATACACACATCTGAATTATTCATTAAACGCGTTTTTAATCGCTCATTAGTTATAATTTGTACAACCTTTGCATCCTTTAGTGCTCTTCTTGTCTTTCAAAAGATTAACTAGGCACTTTTTTGAAAGCACTTTTGAAATGTTTTTATTTCACTTTGTTCCTGAAAAGCGTAATTTTAAACACTACATTTTATGTTTCATCAATGTGGTTTTAACCATTTGTGGTCTGGAAACTCATCTGGGTGTAATCCACTGACTATATATTTTATCTTTTAAAATAAATTAGTGATCGGTTAAACTTTACCATAGGAAACTATTTTTAGATTTAACACCGGACCAGAAAAGTTCAAAAACATGTTGTTCTCTTATTCTGTATTTAAATAATGGTTTTCAAAGACGTATCTCTACTACTCTTCATTGATTTCATGAAAATATTTTATGTTGTGGGGCGGGTAATTATCAATCTCAAATATTCAGGCAAAATTTCCATATACCACATATAACCGGCATTTTCAATGGCTCTTCGGAAGATCCTCTCTAACTATCAATGAGTTAAGAAACAATCAGACACACCCCTAGGTAATAAAAGAAAAATGAAATAAAATGATACGCCTTCTTACTGCATGATTTCATGTGAACGGAAGTATGTTATGATATATAACAGCCATTTTGATTCTTCTTGTTACAAACAACGAGCAGTTGCGGCTTAGTGGTTAGCATCCAGGACTCACCGCTGAAAAGTGTGTGGGTTCGAATCCTACCATCACATCAACCCAGGTCGGTTAGTATAGTGTGTGTTTGGACAAGGCACTTCACTCAAAGTGTCTTGGCTCTATATAATCTACCTGCGTTACCGTGCCGTAAAACACCAAATCATAAGGCTATTATTAGAAAAACTAGTTTGAAGGTAGAGCATATTCGTGTAACATGGGCTTTTGCAAGTTTGTGCTGTACAAAACTGCGCCCTGGGCAAACGTCGTCTTCAAACTCCACTCGAAATAATAAAAAAAAAAATCCGCAAAAGGCGCCACTCAAGCACACCCCAACCCCTATATGGTTTAGGGTGTTGGCGCCTGGATATGCAGCATAATTGAATACATGGATATTAGTATGATTCATCTTGTAAATAAATATGTAAAAAGGAAGAATATGACTCTGATACAATAAAGAGCAAGACGATCCGAATAGGATCTATACCTTCAGCCCACGATAGAAGAGTTGCTGTAAAGCTTGTTTATCTTGATCTCAAGGTCAAACGGTTGAGCGAGTACGTGACACAAGCCAATGAGTTGTCATCGCTAGGGTAAACATTATAAGCAACAAAAGAAAACTTTTCAACCAAAATAGTACAATAATTTTTCAAGTGACCTTGACGCCAAGGTAAAAAATATCTAAGCAAGCTAGTTGCTGAATGAACTGTCTTAGTTCCATAATGATTCAATTTAAGTATGAACAAAAGTTCATCAAAGGGTTTAGGAAATACAATTTAAGTTAACTTTTAAATAAAACTTTAACGCATATTTTATGTCAATATAACCATTATTCCTCTGTCAAAATGGTAAGCAAGTGTGTCACTGAATCAGTTATCACAACTTTATAAGGATTCATTCCAAGTATGAAGAAAATCCATCAAGGAATCTGGAAAACTTGTGCAAGTTAAAACACCCGAAGCAAAGCGGGAATCAAATGAAAATGCCTGAAGCAAAGCCAGCATGCACATTCTTTTAACGAATGTCAAAAGGGCAATCAATTTACTGCAGAGTAAATTGTCTTAGCTTCTTAATGATGCATCCCAGATATGAAGAAAATCCAAGAAGGGGTTTAGGAAATATAAACTAGTAACAAACTTTAAAACGTGAGAACCAAAACCTTAATGTTCTATGACTGAGACTTTGTCACCAAGGTCAAAAGGGCAAGCAAGCGTTTAACCTGATCCATTGTTTTTAGCTTCATAATGTATCAGGCTAAGTAAGACAAGAATCAATCAACGGACTTGGAAATTATATTCCAGTGAAAATCTTTAACATAAACCTTAAACTGTTGATAACAATGAAAATGAAAAGTGACTGCTTTGCGTCTTTGTTGCCAACAACGTGGACTCTAGAAACAATTATAAAACTACATCCGAGATTGATTCAGACAACACAAAATTACGAGACGGAAGCGTGCTAAGCAAACAGTATAATATAAAATTCAAGTTACATCTGAACTATAATTTTATTTGAATCATTTACATGAATACTAATAGAATAAATGTTATCACGTTCTCCCTTCATGCACTTTACTAACATTACCACCAGACTGCCATGCAATTTTATTTGCGACTCCAACTTGGCAGAAAGCTTTTGTAAAATACATAATCTGAATTAATGAAGTATCGCTTGACAAAGTCAAAGTTCAAGACAACTTCATTTATCTTCCAAAGATGGCAATGTCTTTTCAAGGACTCCATCTATAAATAAAGTTATATAATTGAAATATTTGATACAGAAACATTGATTTCTTAGGTGATAAAGTCTCATCAATTATCAAACTGCATGAAAATGCATCAAGCATAGCGAGGTACACAAGAACATTCAATAGTGAGCTACACGAGAACATTCAATAGTGATGTAAACGAGAACATTCAATAGAGAGGTACACGAGAACATTCAATAGTGAGCTAAACGAGATCATTCAATAGTGATGTAAAGGAGAACATCCAATAGAGAGGTACACGAGAACATTCAATAAGTGATGTAAACGAGAACATTCAATAGAGAGGTACACGAGAACATTCAGTAGTGAGCTACACGAGATCATTCAATAGTGATGTAAACGAGAACATTCAGTAGTGATCTCCACGAGAACATTCAATAGTGATGTAAACGAGAACATTCAATAGAGAGGTACACGAGAACATTCAATAAAGAACAACAGTAATAACCATAAATGTGGGTATTCGAGAAATATCGAAATATGAACAAGAATGTTTATCATAAAAGCACACGCAAACACGTATGATGAAAATATGCATGTACCTGTAAATAAAATATATTCTATCTGCAATTTCTATTAAAAAAAATAAAAAAGAGACTTTTAAAAAATATAACAATGCAAGTTAAGAGACTGATATTTTTACCATGCATTTTACATAGATTTTATTGTTGCACGTGACTGATACTTTTTTACCATGCATTTTACGTTGATTCTATTGTTGCACATGATTGATATTATTTTACCATGCATTTTACATTAATTCTATTGTTGCACAATGAAATAGCTACTATGTATACACTTTTATAAGCTTAGTATAACTGCAAAATGCACAGACCCAGATCTGTCATTGCATCATGCCTGACAGATCAGTGTCAATGTTATATGTAGCTGGACTTGTCTTATTAGCGAGTATATACGATAAGATTAGGTGATCATCACTTGAAATGCATTCATTGTCTTCTGTAAAACTTTTATTCTTTGATATTTTGCATCGTAATTTTTTTATTTGCTTCATTTGCATTATGTTTGGTTTGTGACTCTAACATCCGGTTAACAAAATAGTTCAAAGCTATTTTAAAGTGAATACTTGGTCAATACACATTTTTCGAATTTTGCACAAAATGTATACGAGGTAATATAATTACGAAAGGATTGGTGACAATTACAGTTGCAAAAAAATATGAAAATGCCCAGAGTAGATAAATAATCAAAATAAAACATAACCTTGGCTAGTTAGTAAAGGAAGGTGATATATAAGATCAAAATTTTTCTCAAAATGCTAAATGACAAAATTTGCTTATGTTCACACGTTCAGATAAACTTACTTACCGTGTCCATTAATAGGCTCAAGATAAAAGAAAAAAGTAATTAAATCAAATAGTAGAAAGAAAAATACACACAGAATTCTAATTCCTTAAAAGAACGATTTTCTGACATATATAATTTAGTTTATAAGATATTTTAAACTTTTCCGGTACGATGTGCATTTCTTTAACAGAGTGCTCATTGTCTTTGACGTCCAGAAACTGTTGTTAAATGTTAAGATAACAATCAAAGCTTGACTGGGAAAATTTCTGCACTTGATCATTACCGATTATCTTTTGTTTCTCTTTGTTTTTTTTTGTTTTTTTTTGCCGTCAGCCATGCAGTCTAACATATCATTGAACATAGCAAATAGACGTACATCATTATATACACAAATATAACTTTGCATACATGTATATTGTCTAAGACTGGTATATGCACGTGTCAGCTTGTGATATCTACATGCAATCGAATAATTACGATACAACGATCACATCAGCATCCTTTTCTCAAGCATACAATACAGTTTGCTTTTCTATGTAAGGATGGGCTTCGCTCATCAATCAAATGTTAAAAATAATTAAAGTTCTGAAAACTTTAATTGACTTATATATCGGGATGTAATCATGTGATCACTCAAAAGTCAGATCTTAAGCACGTTTCAGATCCACAATTCCATGTGGATACACGCACCCATCTTTCATGTTTCCAGAGAGACGCAGTCTCCCATACAAATGGCATGGAAGCATGGGAAACTGAATAAATTCAAACGAAATAGATTAGATTCCTGACCAATGGTGAAAAAGATTGAACTGAGTGGCCATCAATAGTTTTCTTGTACTAGCGTGGATCTCACTGATGCAGAGGACTTCTCGTTCGTCAAGTAAACCATACATTGTCTCCCCTGAAAATGGGAATCTGTATTTCTTGAATTAAACACTGGTTCTGTTTCTGGTTGGAGAGCCTCGTCAACTAAAATTAAAAAAGCAATAAAATGATAATTGATGCTATAAACAAAACAAAAACACTGATCCTAAAATAATATTTTCTTAAGCAGTTGGTTTTTAAAAATGGGGGGGGGAAGCATACATACATGTACACAGTCAAACAAGCAAACTTACAAACATATGTACAACCATCTATCATTCCCTCTATAATTATATATGCATACATCCATTCATACATTAGCCATGCATGTGTAAATACAGACAGACACAAAAATACATCAATGCATTGGCCATGCATGTACAGAAACAGACAGACAAAAACACAGACAGAGATCAGCAAACAATACCTGAACATGTAGCTGGAAGAATATTTGTTTCATCACTGCACTTGCAAGGGTCGTTAAAGCTGGCATCCTTACAACAATATGATGTTGTTGTTGGCATATACACTCTGTTATGAATGATGATTTCTCTTGATCTCATACCACGAAGGCTGTATATCACGCCTTTAAATTTCTTGGTCAGTCCTTTGCAAATGTTATACTGGTCAAACTTTACCTGAAGAACAGAAATGATCTATTTTAAGAATGATCGCTTATAAATGTTTAATATTTAATTTTGTTTCAAAGTTACATTTGTACGTAGCTCAGGGTCCATTAAATGTAACAATGTCTAGGACTGAATTTGTTGTGCTAGACTTCGCTGAATAATTATCCACAAACAAGGAAAAAGGTCATCACGTAATGAGCACGGCAGAAAGTGTCCTGTCCCTGTCGTCGAGAAATAAATATCCGAATGAGCATTATGCAAATTAATCAGATTCGCAGTCGATGATGGCTATTTTGACACGAACGTTATTTAAGCCTTAGTACGTCATCTTTACGCATTTATACACGAGTACGTTGACTGGATCCCTTCTTTCATCTATTATTACAGATCGAAAACCGATATAAAAAAAATATGGTGTAAACAACCAGACTCTGCATGCAATCCAAATACACTCACTGAAACGTTCTCAGTGTATTGTGACATATGTCACGTGCTACATTTTCTTCCTACGTGTTACATAAAATCATCAGATTCTGCAATAAAGCCACTGTAGAGCATATAACGCAGAAAATGCAACTTAAATTGAGTTTGATGCAGTTATCAAAGCAAAGTCTTCTCCAGGTGGCATTCTGCCACCAAATTTACATCGCTGTGGCGGTGGTGCTCTCATTCAAAAGGAAGTTAATCAGCTGTGAGAACTATGAGAATTCATAGCACTACACTATTCTTGGGTGAAAATTGATGTCATATAGACGACGTCATAATGTCACTGATCATGTCATTTCAAGCACGTAGTAAGCATTGATTTTACAAACGTTGACATCCTCAGTATGCTTTCATATATTTAGTCTAAATTGAACCAAACGACCAAACAATTTCGAAAGTAAATAAAATGAAGTTCTGCCTTATTTTAGTTTGTTTCCAAAACTATGTGTGAAAACTGTTCCAACTTAATGTACGCAGTAAGCTGTACTGCCAACTAAACCAACAGCTTCGTAGACTAGTTGCACAGCCAACTATACCAACAGCTTCGTGGAGTGGTTGCGCATTCAACTTTACCAATAGCTTCATGGAGTGGTTGTACAGCCAACTATACCAGGAGCTTTGCAGACTAGTTGCACAACCAACTATGCCAACAGCTTCGTAGACTATTGCACAACCAACTATACCAACAGCTTCGTGGAGTTGTAAGACTGCCAACTATGAAGAATTGCGTAGCTAATCGAAAAAGATTTAGAAACAAACTAATAGCATACAAAGGATCCAATGAGAACCACGCAGTCATCCGCAAGTTACTCCTCTAGGTTCCAGTTTCAGAAAAATACAACAATACACTCACGCCATCAAGCCACAGACAACAGAGATAGGCAAGTTCCATTCTACCCTAATTTGAATGTATCAGGGGTAGTGTAAGAACGGACTTACGGACGCACAAACATATTCCCTGCTTTCTGTAAATAAAAGATATGAAAATGACTGAACCTATTATGTTGTAGCCTAACAAATGTTTAAAATTTCTGCTTTATCTTATTCTGAAATATTCTCATCTTGTGAAAGTTGCTTGCTTCCTCTCACAAAATAACACAAAATCGTCTTTAGAAAAATGGTGATGCAAAGCAATGCATATTTTGTCATCGATAAAAAACGTTTCATGACGCAACATGCTCCGATTCAAAACCAAGAAAAAACCCTATTATAAACATTATACTGAAAAGATAATGATAATACAGTACCTTAAGGTAAAAATAATAAACAATAAAAACTTCCGGCTTGCAAGAAAATCACAGGCCCCCATCCTCATGAAATTTAAAGTGGTCGGTTCCTTATAACAACCTAATAAAGTAAAGGACAGTTTAGATGTAGTGACTCTTGCAAGTGCACACATTACAGATGGAAGAAATTAAGAAGATAACTGTTCTGCAGGGAGTGGAATGAAAACATGCAGTCAACTGCTTTTGTCACAGCGTCCTCAGCTTAGGCTAGCCCGATCTATTTTTAATGTGATGAAGATGTGACATTGCCGTTGCAAATGAAACCGTCGTCGAATAAACTGTTTGTATGTCTCATTTGCTTTTCTTAGCAAGCGACAAAAGGGGATGGTTTAGTTTTAGCAAAATTGCCTATTCATCCAAGGTACATAACTCTTCCAGGCATAAACAAGTTCATACGTGGGAACCGATAAATATCAAATGGACTTACCAATAGGAAAGGCATTCCAAGCAGCAATATCAACCATATTCCCAAACTGCCCAGTGTGCCGGCAAGAGCCAGTTGGCATTCGGATTCTTCAGCTCTACAACATTAATAATAATAATAATGACAATAATAATAATAATAATAATAATAACAATAACAATAACAATAATAATAATACATGCAGCAAGATGGTATTAGTAGTGCATGAAAACCAATAATGAAATAAACTACATTTCATTGTACAATGAAGTCGTCAGACTTTCGAAAAATGGCAAGAAAGTTCTTTTATTGAATGCTTCATATTGAAGAGTTTGTTGTTGTTGTTGTTGTGGGGTTTAACGCCATTTTTCAGCACGATAGGCTATACATGGCGGCCAGTATTAATGGTGGAGGAAGAACCCGGAAAACCCCGGAAAGAACCACCGACCCACGAGAAGCTACTGGCAGGCTTTCTCACATGCCCACATTGGCTGAATCTTAGACTCGAACCGCCGCAGACAGAGGTGAGATGGCAGTGATCCGTAACGAAGAGCGCTTTAGACCACTCGGCCACTCGGGGCCCCCCATATTGAAGAGAGTTGCTAACAGTCTACATCACTTTAAATAATAATAATAATAATAATAATAATAATAATAATAATAATAATAATAAACTATCTTTAACGAGGATAACACATGTGGTCATGACTGACCCATCTGCCGTGTGGTCCTCAGTTTTGTAATAAAATAATAAAAATAGAAGTTCATGCACATAACCATATATCGTCGCACACTCATTTGAACATAATTGACATGAATGACTAAGTGTGACTATACTGGGAAACATACAAATATATATCAATTATGGATATGATTTTAAAGTTTTCTATTGAGAGCTTTAATATATCATTCCAGCTGGTCTAGAAAGAATTTCTTTAATGATAATTTAAAAGAAGCAAGAGATGTTGAATTACGTATCTTCATTGGTAAGGAATTCCATACAGTAGGTGCTGATACAGAAAATGAGCTTTTGGAATGATTGGTTTTCAACCAAGGAATCTGGAGATCGTTGTTTGTCGTCGATCGGAGATTACGCTCAGTATTTGATGATCTTAGTTCAATTATGTTAGAGATATAATCTGGAGAAAGACCGTTTAAAGACTCGTTTTTGTATAGGTAGCCATTTCAGACGTGAAAACAAAACATTTGAGGGAGTCATAACAGGAAGTTTCAGTATTATTCGGGCTGCCCTTTTCTGGAGTCTATCAATTCTGGACAGATTATAATTTGATGTGTTTCCCCATATGGTACAGCCATAATCTATCAGTGGTAGTATATAACCCGAAAAATAAATTTCAAGTGATTGTGGAGGTAGAAATTTTGAAAGCAATTTTAATAGAGTTATTCTTTTGACTACCATTGCACATAAGTGATCGATATGCGCATTCCAGCTGAGGTGTTGATCAATGTAGATACCAATAATAATAATAATAATAATAATAATAAGACACAGTGATCACATTCAAGAGGGCTCTCAAAACTCACTTATTTCGACTGCAAGAACAAACTTAAAGACCTAATAATGTTTCCTACCTGAAACATTCTCAGCATGCTTTTGTATTGTTTAATGTTATTCTAATTTCATGTTGTTTGTTTTTGTAATAATATTATTATGTTTCTAATCTTATAGGTGTTGTCTAATGTTGTAAAGCGCTTAGATGTGATGTGATTTTGATTTTTAACGTAGCTTTAACAATTTTTCAGTCATATCGCTACGATGTCTGCAATGTGGCAGTTTATAGTGATGTCTAGCACTGGGGCATCATGCCGCAGACATGTAGCATGATGCCCCACCCAGGACCGACCAGTCCTAACAATAACCTCTTAATGCTGAGCGCCAAGCGAGGCAGCTGTTAGTACCGTTTTTGTAAGTCTTTGGTATGACTCGGCCGGGAATCGAACCCACGACCTCCCGCATCCGAGGCGGACGCTCTAACCACTAGGCCACCGGGGCGGTTTAAAGCGCTTAGAGCTTCTAAAGATTAGGCGCCATACAAAGTCCTCATTATTACAATAATAATAATAATAATAATAATAATAATAATAAAGTTCGAAAATGTGGTACCCTTATATTATCCTTCCTATTGGGGGCGTGACAAACATGCTAGAAGAGTAAGTAGCAATGAGGCGATTGGCTACTAACTCCAATGAATTGTTGTTGTTGTTGTTGTAGGGTTTAACGCCATTTTTCAGCACACGATAGGCAATACACGGCGGCCAGTATTAATGGTGGAGGAAGAACCCGGAAAACCCCCGGAAAGAACCACCGACCCACGAGAAGCTGCTGGCAAGCTTTCTCACATAACCACATTAGCCGAATCCGAGACTCGAACCGACGCAGACAGAGGTGAGATGGCAATGATCCGTAACGGTGAGCGCTTTAGACCACTCGGCCACTCGGGGCCACACAATGAAGTGTAGATCTGATTTGTTCCTGTCTTTCTAAAGATCAAGGGTCTCGTGGAAATACTTACTTTGCATATATGCACTTCCAGATGACAATACTGCCACCAACCAGTAGATCTATCACGAAAACCACTACGTAACAGGCTATCACCCAACTCATCCTGTCACTACAGTCAAGCTGAAATAAATCAACATGTGTGTGTATATATATACTGTTTGGAATATATGGTCTTAACCTAAACAATAAAAAAGGGCGAAAACCAAGTTTTGTCAAATTCAACCAAAAATGTATAAAAGAACTTGCAGCATTGTGAATTAAATCCCAAGGTTCTGTCATAAGTCCAAGTGTATACTACCAAATGAATTTCAGTGGTGATCCAAGGGAATTCCAATATTGATTGTACTGATATGCCTGTAGTCTGGAATGTGCTGATGTGCAAATGGCCTGAAAAGTGGCGATGTTTTATAAGTCCTTGTGTGTGTGTGTGTGTGTGTGTGTGTGTGTGTTTAACATAGCTTAACAATTTTTTTGTCATATTGTTACGCTGTATGCAGTGTGGCAGTTTACAGTGATGTATAGCACTGGGGCATCATACCGCAGACACGTAGAATGATTTCCCACCCAGTCACATTATCCTGACACCAGGCCGACCAGTCCTAACAGTAATCTCTTAATCCTGAGCGCCAAGCAAAGCAGCTGTTAGTACCACAAGTCTTTGGTATGACTCGGCCGGGGTTTGAACCCGCGACCTCCAGTATCCGAGGCGGACGATCTAACATCTAGGCCACCGGAGTGGTAACAGTCCTTATGTAACAATAATATAATCCAAAAGATCCTTCGATGAATTCACAAATCATTCCAAAATAATGATTTAGTCCGAAAATATTGAGCACTTTGTAATTCCAGTGAATAATTTGAATAAATATGTTGGCCCATTTTAAAAAATGAACACAACAATGACGTTGATTCCGCTTCGGGTGTTATGGCAAGAATGAGTAAATTTGAAGCAAGAAACATTAATATAAATATTAATAAAATAATATAAAAAGCTATGACACTAATCGAGTCAAGATATAGGTCAGTTTCCTTGCTAAAACATTCTAAGTTGTCAACAAGTTTAGGAATTTCCAAGTCAACAAGTTTAGGAATTTCCAAGTAAAAAAATAATGTCCTCAATTCAGATATACGTAAACATATAATGAGATTATTCAATCAATAATCATAGAAAAATGTTAGCTATTTATTATGATGTTTACAAATTAAATGCCTTTTGTCAGGTAGACCGTTAACGTGATTTTAGACAAAGGACAGTTACAAAATACAGATATACAGAACATAATCATGGAGAAGAACTACCAAATTATGCAAATGATAGATAGATAGATAGATATCAGATCGATATATAGATATAGATAGATTAGAGAGAGAGATAGAGATAGAGAGATAGAGATAGATCGAAAGTGAGAGACAGACAGATGGAGAGACAGAGACAGAGAAAAAGAGACTAAATATCTGCAGCATAATCCTTTGTTAATTATACCATTGTATCTACCCCCAATTATAGATACACAAGTGTCACCACGCAACCTCAAATCCTCATTCCAATGAAGGAACTGTAATAAATATGAAAACAGAAATAGTACGCCTACTTATTAGCATACCACATCCTACACAATCCAATTTTTCAACTGACAATTACATTAATGTTAATTATCGCGAACTCTACGTATGCGCGTAAGATTTCATAAAACCTCGTTGAAAACTGGCTTAGTTGTACCATTTTAAATTTGTATGTGTTATGTAGAATACTTGTCAAACATACAATTGTGTCTGAGATTACGCAATGTCCAATGTCTTTTCTAGCAGTAGTGGGTACCAACACGTTTAACGTTGACTGAAACTTCGAGATATGTTTGCTCTAATGCAACTGATCTACAATTCACTCCCAATCATATCTGAAAAGCCAATGCTTTTATGTTAAGGGCGTAAGAGTGCAGCACGAGTTACACGACCGTGCTCACGCACGCACTCACCAGACGTTTAGGTTGACATAATCCGCATCTTTTCTACAAAAAGAGTCTGGGAAATATATTTTGCTCAAGTCAAGCAGATTCAAAAATCAAGAAAAATACCAATGTCAACGTTGTACACATCTGAAGAAAACCGATTTTTTTATTAACAAAAATTATGTTGATATTACAGTACATTATAGTTTGCCATAAGAAAATAAGCAATCTAGAAATCAAGAACCCAGACCTTGGTGAGGTTTTCGAAACTGATCCCCCTTGGTGAAGTTTTCGAAACTAAAAAAAATACACCTGCGATCTGGTGGCATTATTCGTTTTTGTTGTTGTGATAATTACGAGTCTCTTTCACACAGTCAACACGCATAGGAAATAGACGATAGTGTATCCATTGGACAAGCTGCAATGTCTCTCAAACGAGATCTCACTGGACCACGGTCAACGAGACTAAACTGCGAACACTTACCTATTCGCTTGAATAGTTAGAAGGAACAATGGAGATTATAAATTGGTTTCCAGTTTCGGTATGACCAGACTATCAGCGAACATATGATAATATCAGTTTCAGGTAAATACGGTGAAAACTGTGACTCTTGCGGATTGTTAACATCAAGCAGATGTACTTTGACCCCAGCCTTTACGCAATTGCTGACATCATCGATATCATGATGACATAAGGAACAAGACATTAATAAAGAAAGTGATCAGATAGCATTCTTCTCGAATGCTATAAATTGTTGAGTGTGTTTGTGTGTGATTTGTTTTTTTTTAACGTAGCTTTAACAATTTTTAATAATTGTTGCTTTTGTTTAGGTCAAATATGTGATTTGGCAATTATTTTTCATTACTAATTGATCTGATTTTATCAACGCTCAGAGAGAGAGAGAGAGAGAGAGAGAGAGAGAGAGAGAGAGAGCATTCCAAAATTTGGAGTGCTTCGTTCTTTAACCCCACTCCACCCACCCCATAACACACCCGGCACTGACTGGTTTGGCTTTTCGTTATATATAGTGATGACAGACGAAGCCAGCCGTGTGGCACGTACTAGGGATTCCGCACACTGCGCCATCGCCGCTAAGTGCCTCTGCTCACTGGCAATTTCTTATCCAATTTTGGATATTATTTCTACACCGAACTGCTTGGCAGACAAGTATGTCTGTTAAAAAATACCAAAGAGTATCAAACACTTGGTTCTTTTACTTTATTTTCATTACTTGTTACAGTCAATCGATAATGTGTCCTAATTTTGAACGTGCTTAGTTGGCACGTTGTCAAGCTTTTCAGTGCCGGAGGTAAGTAAATCTTGCATGTAGTCCGCAATCCCATAATGCCTAAAAGAAATGTTCGATTCTGAAAAAACACAGAAACTTCTTAAGTATGGAGACTCCACTATTAGCAACAGTGGCGTCACTAGGGTTGATGTCACCCAGTGCGGTAACTCATGATGTCACCCTCATGGACCTCCTTCCTGCACAAAAATTCTAAATTTTTATAGACAGTCATGTACAGTAACTCATGGTGTCACCCCCATGGAACACTTCCTGCACAAAAGTCGAAAATTTTTTATAGACAGTCATTTGGGTGTCACCCCTCTGATGGTGTCACCCGGTGCGGTCCGCACCCCCCCCCACCCCCACCCCCCAGTGACGCCACTGATTAGCAGGCCAACAAGTCTTATCAGAAAATAGTGTCTACACTTTGGTTGAGGAAGCTGTGGTGACTTTGTCATTATCGTGCCAAGTCCGTGACCACAAGGGGTTCAAATCATTCCAAACTAAGGCTAAGGCAGTAGCCTTGGTGCGTCTCTGGGCAAGGCACTTTACTTAGATTGCCTCTGTACGACATAACCTTAAATGTGTTGATGTGCCGTACAATCGACCAGCCAGCCAAACAAAAAATATTGAAAATGCTATGCCGAATTTTGAATTTTAATATATTTAGTTATACATGAAGGGGTGCACATCTGCTTATATTCGGATGCATCAAAAATGCGCTTGAGGATGTGCATGGATACACAATTCACGTAACTTTATATCTTGTCTAAACTTTATATATGGTCTATAGAGTTTAATTATTGCCTCTTAACAACACATGAGACATGAAAGTTCCATCGAGCACGCACGTATATTCCGCCAACGTTGGATTCATGAGTTAAATGAATATAAAGTACATTTCGACAATTGTTTTACTGAAACAAATCGATGCGAAATGACGTAAAATTAGATATTGCTATTACAGTCTTAATATAATTTGAAATGGGTAAGTTCTTAAAATACAAAGAAATTTAAAAAAAATAAACTGAAAGCTTTAGGCAAATAGTTTTCAACATGATCTCCTTGACCCTTTGAACCCCAGTCAGGGACAAAATCCTGGGAAAGGTGTGTGTATGTTTGTGTGTGTGTGTGTGTGTGTGTGTGTGTGTGCGTGCGTGTGTGATGTATTAAAACATGAACTGTCATGGAAAAACGGCTATGAAGAAAAAAACTTAAACCAAAAGGTAAATTCGATATAACTGAATTTGAACCCATGGCCAAACCCAGATGTAAAACCCTGGGGCAGAAGGGAAGCTGGTGGAAGGCAAGCATGTGATGACGTTATATTCCTAAAAATAACGTGAACAAGGATAATGAATTATTTAGAACTAAATGATGACACAACAACTTTAACAGAAATGCATCCCTACTGTAATTTTCGACAGAATAGTCCGCAGACAGGGGCAGAACCCTGGAATAAACGTGTTGATGAGAGAAGGAGGTATGTAACTATAACCTAGATATGAAGAATGAAGTAAGCGGTTATTGAAAAAAAAGCGGTACAAAATGCCACCATCACCACCACCACTACCCCCCTCTCCCCCCCCCCCTCCAAAAAAAAGTGCGCCAATAATAATTCTTTATACCATGGCCCCGATTATGAGGGATATCCCAGTGACTGGAGTGGTACTGAGAGAAGGGGAGTACGTTATGATTCCATATTGCAAACATAATATGAACTTAATGCTGAGTTACAAATGGTGCTGAGAACTTTAAGATAAATATATCGCCTTAGCATTTTAACTGCAAGATCCCACACAAAGATGATAACCCCGTGTCTTAGTGGCATCGAGAGACTAAATGTTTGTAATGGTCTTCTTTATACGTGTAGCTAATTGGTAATGGGGCAATGGCTAATTGGTAATGGGGCAATGGAAATATAAGCAACGAGAAAAACCAAAATATTTAACCAAAATGTGTTCCAGTTATATTATATTGCCCTCAGGGGGCAAAATTCAGGAAGGAAGTAGTAACGAGGGACGGCTATTATGTGATGACAGTCTATGAGTTACCGAGATGCAAATTATAAGGATAAATTTTTTTTACAAAATATTTAAAAAATATTAACAAAGCTGTCAAACCACACATCCACAAAATGAAAAACCAAGCGCTATAAAAATCGGAACAAGTCTCAGCTTGTATTGACTTATGAAAGAGGCCAAGATAAACAAAAGCCAACACGGAAAAATATATTAATACACACGTAATATGTAAACATATCTAACGTAATGCATGTCTTATACAGAAGAAAATATACATCCTGGTTATGACAAGGAATTTATATTCTGCATGAAGAAGTAAATTTCGATAGTATAGCCTTCGTTCTCGACTAAATCCAAACGACATGACAAGAATTACATTCTGATTTTTATACATATAGTGTACATAAAATCTTTAGAAACGAATACCTTAAATAACGCCATATTAGGATGTACTGATATAATCCGTTTCGTTCCCACTAACGGTTTGGTAAATATTCAACGGTATGTCGGTTAAATGACCAGTGATGTCTTGTTCGTGTATCCAAATGATAAAACAAGAATATCGGCGTCATCTATGAGGTTCGTTTTTTTATAGAAGGGGATTCCATAAAGACGTATATAGAGATCCGGTACGGAATTTCCTACGTGACGTAATGAGCTTGTTTCATTTTACCCTGCTATATTATCGGCTCATTTTGTCCTGAGTACAGTTTAGCAGGAAATCGACACGCTATTTAGATACATGTTGAATTAGTTTGGTTTTGTGGGTCTAACACCATTTGTCAGCACATGATATGCTATATATAGACGACGGCCCGTATATTTTGTGTTAGGTATATCCACTGAGCAAGTGGGGTTTATTTGTCCACAGTTTTGACAGAAGTATTTTATACTACGCAATATAAAAAATCAACTTTGTATCACGTGTGGATACACGATATACACGGCGGAACAGTATTTCAGTACATGTGAGATGCAAAGAGGTGTGCAAAAGTCAACAGACCTTTGCAATCTGTCAATCGTGATTACTATATACTCATCTAATTAACTAGGGCCAAAGGGAAAGGGATTTGTGGTAACGTCTGCCACATGTTAGTGCAGGTTGTGGTAACGTCTGCCGCATGTTAGTACAGGTTGTGGTAACGTCTGCCACATGTTAGTGCAGGTTGTGGTAACGTCTGCCACATGTTAGTGCAGGTTGTGGTGACATCTGCCACATGTTAGTACAGGTTGTGGTAACATATGCCACATGTTAGTACAGGTTGTGGTAACATCTGCCACATGTTAGTCTCGGGTGTTGTAGCATCTGCCACATGTTAGTCAAGGTTGTGGTAACATCTGCCACATGTTAGTGCAGGTTGTGGTGACATCTGCCACATGGTAGTCCATGTTGTGGTAACATTTCTTACATGGTAGTCCAGGTTGTGGTAACATTTCTTACATGGTAGTCCAGGTTGTGGTAACATTTCCTTCATGGTAGTCCAGGTTGTGGTAACATTTCTTACATGTTAGTCCAGGGTATGGTAACACCTGACACATGTTATCCCACTTCATATAACATCATGCAACTGCTTACATCAGGCCTAAGTGACCGACCATTTCATAATTTTGTTGAGTTTTTGGTTGAGGGGTTGGGGTTGGGGAGGTAGAGGAGAAAGTGGGGCATGGGATTTCTTAAATAAAAAGTGGAATCTTGCACTGATTTGTACGAGATTTGAACAAATTATATCCATCGTATTAATTCTGTCACAATATTATCTTCAGATAAAAGACAGAAAAAAAAAGAACTTGCTTGGCTATGTCGACGTGCAGGCCACTTACCTGGACAGTGAGATTCAATTTATGCTGATTGAATACTATTCCTTTCACAACTATGTATGGAATAATATAAATCAGATATATGTATGGGCAACAAGAATATATTTGACGTTTTAAGAAAAAACAGAAAAGAAATGTGCTCACAGAATGTCCTGCTTCCCTGCCAACCCTTTTTGTGTATGACCATGCTGTCAAATATGCATCATAAACCCATTTAAACTCAAAACAAACTTAACGAAGGTTACTCAAGCGTGAAAGGTAGGTCACAGTAACCTACTTTTGGAAGCATGGTATTGTACTCATCAAGATGCATCCACAAACACAGCTGATTGACTCTGTGACAAACAATACCCAAGAAGCTAATTTTAATGCAAATCGTGAAGTCAGAGACACGAAATAGAGGTCACACTGACCTAAATTTGGTTAGACAGTACTGTCTCAGCCAAGACGCATCCATCAATAAAAAAGCAGATCGATGTAGACAAAATTGTCACAAACACTGACCCAAAGGAAACATTTTGTATGCCATAGTATTTGCCTTAGTAATTCTTTGACACACAAAGCTGCAAAGACATGTTTATGTTCCCTCCTCAGACCGCTCCGGTGGCCTAAATGGTTAGAGAGTCCGCCTCAAATGATGGAAGTCGCAGGTTCGAACCCCGGTAGAGTCACACCAAAGACATACAAATGGTACTTGCAGCTGCTTCGCTTGGCGCTCAGCATATAGAGGTTTGTGTGAAGACTGGTCGGCCTGATGTCAGAATAACGTGACTGGTTGCTATCATGCTACATGTCTGGGGCATGATGCCCCAGTACTAGACATCGCTATAAACTGCCACGCTGCAGACATCGTAGCGATATGACTTGAAATTTTTTAATGCTATGTTAAAAATCCAACACACACACACACACACATGACGCAAAAAGTGCTTAAGAAAAAAGTTAGTAAGACAGAAACCTCGAACTTTGAAAAGTAATCCGGCCTGGAATATTTACCATAATACCACCACCCCTACATAAAACCCCGCGCGCGCGCGTGTGTGTGTGTTTGATGTGATATTTTAACAAAAAATCTAGCTCATGATAATGTTTTCCAAGACACCGAGATCCATCATTGTTAAAGAGACTGTGCAATAACTTACCTGTCAAACAACGTTCATCATTGATACGTAAATGATTGGGTTATGCACAGGTATGCGGTTGTGAGTGTTTTATGAATACAAAATTCATTGTACTTTGACACAATAAAAAGGGGGTTGGTGGGGAAGAGAAATTGAAAATTAAACAGATATGCCAGTCACGCAGGCAAACTAAATGACAGAGAAATACATGGAAAGGCTGGAAGCTCACAGGTAGTCGCATAGCTAAAGAGACAGACAGAAACACGGTAGTCTACCCAACAAAGTGGATGCATGAAAAGCAGAAAGAGACACGTGGGTAGGAAAGAAGCAACAGCGAAACCGGCATGCATATAGATATAGACGGGTGGACATTTCTGCTTCTTCTTTTTTTCATGGTTTCAGCGAGCCTACAATTCCTAGCGATTATTCACCGTGCGCTGGTTTTAAAAAGGATACTAACGGACGATATGACGTTTGTCAGTGCAAAGTATATGTATGAAGAGCATGCTAAGGGCAGAAATATAATATAGGGACAGACATATGTTGTATGTGATTTGTATGTGATTAAAACGCTCCCCCACCCCCGTAACAGCTAATATTACTTACTGCTTCCACTGTGCCATTGTTGTTGGATACAATGAACAGTCATATAAATCTTTGTTAGTTTGAAATTTGATGTTAGACAGTAACAGAGCGTAGCGATTTGCACCATACCCCTTACCTGGAAGATAAGCATCTTAATCCAGACACCCCCACCCCCAGAAAAAAATAAATATATAGAAGAAAAAAGCTGGTCCAGTATATGGTCGATATTATATTGTTAAATGAGGAACTTAGGTAAGATGGCAAATCTCCAGTTATATACAATATAAATACATGTACAAGTAGTATGTAATTGTTCTTGAAAAAGAACGACAACGAAAATATGACAACGACAATAATAATAATAATAATAATAATAAGTGTTTTTAATACACATATATATGAGTGGGGCATTCAAATCTCATCTGATGTGTTGACACATGTTTCACTGATCATATAAATCAGTTCTTAGACCTACTAATTTGTAAGTTACTTTAAACTCATCCCGAGGGGGTGCATAAACATTTTGAAACCAATGTGAAGAACTACTGACCCACCCCCACCTCCACCTCAATAATGTGACAGTCACTATAAGTATATAAGGTGTATGTGTGTGTGTGTGTGTGTGTTTGGATTTTTTACTTAACTTTAACATTTTTTTCAGTCATATCACTACGATGTCTGCAGTGTGGAAGTTTATAGTGATGCTAGCCCTGGGGCATCATGTCGCAGACATGTAGCATGATGTCCCACCCAGTCACATTATCCTGACACCAGGCCGACCAGCCCGAATACTAACCTCTTAATGCTGAGCGCAAAGCGATGCAGCTGTTAGTATAATTTTTGTAAGTCTTTGGTATGGTCTCGGCCGGGGATCGAACCCACGACCTCCCGCATCCGAGGCGGACGCTCTTACCACTAGGCCACAGGAGCGGTTAGGTGTGGAAGGAGTTTCATTACTCAAGCGGGGATTACACGGTCCCAAAAAAAGAATATTTATCTATTAGTACTGAATACGTTTGTGGGTCCTGTGGGTTTTTCCTTTGTCCCAAAAATAGTTATACTCCAGATTAGGAACATGTTATAATTTTGTCTGCAAAAGTCAATGCATGAAGAATTTAAGCAAACTCTACCAACCTTTACTTGATCGTTATCACCTCTTATCATTTGTTTTGTTCCGCAGTTCTCACGTTTTACATCTCACAGACGTATGGTAGTCGCCATTTTTACGAATTGACGACTTTTCTTCTTTGTTGAGCAATATCAGGTGGTGGTGTTTATAAGACATGAGGTGATATGTGTATAAACGTCGGGGTATTGTGGACAATATATTCGATCAGCTGATTAGGTGACTACAGGTAAAATGTTTACCACGCATTTTATATCCTGGATATTTGTGCATGGAGACTACTTTAAAGTTTAAACTTAGTAAAGGATTGTTTCTGTCATTTTTCATCTTCAGCGCGATGACGATGATGAATAATTGTTTTCATTTAAATGTCATTGATACGTTAATAACTTCAATAAATCTATACTTAACAAATGTAAAGTATTTTAAAATAAGTAAGTCAGTAAGTTGTTGTTGTTATTATTGTAGGGTTTAATGACATTTTTCAGCACAAAATAGGCAATATATGGCGGCCAGTATAAATGATGGAGGAAAACCATGGGATAATCCCGGAAAAAAACACCGACCCGCGAGAAGCTACTGGCAAGATATTTTACATATAAGTAAGTAAGTAAGTAAGTAGGTAAGTAAGTAAGTAAGTAGATAGGTAGGTAAGTAGGTAAGTAAGTAAGCAAGCAAGTAAGTAAGTAAGTAAGCAAGTAAGTAAGTAAGTAAGTAAGCAAGCAAGTAAGTAAGTAAGTAAGTAAGTAAGTAAGTAAGTAAGTAAAGAAAGGAAGAAAGGAAGGGAGGAAGGGAGGAAGGAAGCAAGCAAGCAAGTAAATAAAAAAGATGTGTTGAAATAAATTCATTTTCGATTATGATTTGTGTTTCCATCGGCCATTATATTATTCATTGTCCTTTGGTTATATCAAAGCTTTTAATTTGGACTAAAAACTTTCAGAGTTTTATTAATAATAAACCTAGTGGTCTTTATTAGCTCTCATTATTAAAGACATATACGTGCGCGTGAATTAACTTTTATATATTTGATAATCGGGTATCCAATTAAGAGTTAATATTTTATAAACGAAATATTTGCAGATCCTTAAAATGCTTGGAAAACGTTTTGTTCATTCAGTTTGTCTCCGAAAACTCTTCAGATGATGCACAGGACACTGATTGCTTTTGGTTTAGTATCGCCTACTCATCCTTATCTAAGATGATATGGACTTGTTGTGATGTATTACCGCCTACTCATCGTTATCCAAGATAGTATCGATTTGTTGTGGCTTATTATCGCCTACTCATCGTTATCCAATATAATATCGATTTGTTGCGATGTATTATCGTCTACTCATCGTTATCCAATTAATATCGATTTGTTGTGGTTTATTATCGCCTACTCATCGTTATCCAAGTAATATCTATTTGTTGTGATGTATTATCGCCTACTCATCGTTATTCAAGATAATATCGATTTGTTGTGGTTTATTATCGCCTACTCATTGTTATCCAATATAATATCGACTTGCAGTGATGTATTATCGCCTGTGCATCGCTATCCAATCCAAGATAATATCGACTTGTTGTGATGTATTTATCGCCGACTCATCGTTATTCAAGATAACTAGTGGCAAAAACTGCCTAAATTTTGCCTTGAAAAGAACTTTTATATCCACCACAGGACTAGAAAGTTGGAGAAAATCATTTCAATTTTATCGAGCTTCCAATGTTTTTTTTCATGTTGCTTTTGGATCTCACTTTTTGAAATCTGCATCAAGTGTGTTTCTGCGCTCTCGTCCTCACACACACACACACACACACCACCACCACCACCACCACCACCACCACGCACGTCTTTGTTTGCTGGAACCCATGATCTCCCGATTAGGACATACTCCTTTTAACGATCTTTAATCTACTCTGGTATTCTAAATTCACACCTCACACGGGGGAAAACATGTGCCGTATGTGACTAGCGTAATCACAGCATAACTGCATGTTGTTACTGTTATTTCAACGTATAGTTTCTAACTCCATCATCTGTGATAGAAAAACAAAACAAAAAACAAACAAACAAGCAAAAACATTAAGATTTAGCTGTTCATGTTGTACAGTTGCAAGGATCGGTAGCTTACGTCAGGAACATCATTAAAGCTACCCTGTCTTATAACGTATAGCCCGGACTAAAAACAGGGCCTGACTTACGCCGAATTTCAGATTTGGCCCAATCGAGCCCCGCACTCACAATGGCTCCGATCGTTAGTAATTTTAAAAAATATATCTTTAGAGAGAAAATAATTGTAAAGCGATGAAAGAAAATTTTAAGTTCAATATCATATAAAACTTGTTTAAAAGTTTATTTCCAAATACAGTGCTCACGGGAGGGCCCGCGTGTAAATCAAAGGGGCCCCACCAAGATGATCCAAATCGGACCCCGCGTTTGCTAAAGCCGTGACTTACCCAAAAAAAAAAATAAGTTAATTGACAGCGGAAAGATAATACAGGTAGCAGGCAGGTCTAAATTAGGGCGAAAAGTTATTTTAGCACAGAGAAATCAATAGGTTTAGACAAACAAACAAAAATTCACCAATTCGCGTAATAGATAAAACGGTCTTCACACTGGCAACCTGCCCATTTGAACACGCACAATGGAACTGTCGTCTGATAAACAATCGGCCAATGAAATATCGGAATTTACGTTCGATGAATAACCTGAGATCTAGATTAGCTGTACTGTATCTGCTTTTCCGATCAAGTCTATATTTAGAATCAGGTAGAGCTTCGTTCAAATCAAATTCATTCTTTTTTTCATGAAGTAAAGTCCGAAAGGATATTTATAGTGTGTTTCTGACAATTTCATTGGTCCTGTGCTTTCAGAAACCATTGACGTACAAAGTCTTTTGTTCCTTTTAAAAGATGTACGTGTTCATGGTAGATGCTAATGAAAAGATGTATTCTTTAAAATTAGAATAAGATGAACGATCCTGTCGAAGACTCTAACCCTCCAAAGATAAATCTATAATATGCGAGCACCCTCTTTTTCAGTTACTCTAAGTTTAGTTTTAAATTTATTTTATTGCTTTTAGCAATTCAGCAAATGGGTCGTGCAACAAGATTTCACAATATCGCACACACACAAATATGCATGACTATATTATTCACACAGACAGACAGACATACATACAGAGGCAGAGTAATATCCGACTATAGTTGGACTGTAAAACTTAAATATGCGTACATAAATGGAAACGAGTGTCAGATATGACTGTCGAATTCTAGATTAAGTGAATCTATTTGGGTTGGGTCTGTTTTCGTTTTATTAGGTTTTTGTCTGTTGTTTTCTTTGAGATTGGGGGTAATAAAACTTTGTACATACTTTAAAAATTCACAATTTACATCATAAATGTTGGGGTTGTTCACTTGTTTGTTTGTTTTTTGTTTCATTTTTGGGTTCTGGTGTTTGTGTTTTTGTGTTGTTTCGTTGTTTTTTGTTGTTGTTTTGTTTGTTTGTTTGTTTTGTTTTGTTTTTATTGTTGGTTTATTTTTTAACTTTTAATTTTTAATTTACAGAAAATCACCATGATTACCAGCTTTCAGCAATATTTGAAAGCAGTGATTCATACAATTGCGCCCAGTCATTTCCCAAGTCACATGAAATATTTAAAAATACATCATGACTCTTAAACTGTCTTCAAATCATGCTATTATTAGCTGTACATAATTAAGATAAATCGTTTGTACTCGCTTATAAGACATGTCCAACTATAAAATGTACTGACCAATATCTGCCGTCGTAAAATTTGCCGGCAGATATGACTCTATGAATTTTGTTAGGAGTAATCAGTAGAACACACAGCATAAACTCTGATCTGCCAGTGCATTATGCGACTTCAGATCAGGGTCTATTTTTGTGTGCAGTTGCACCTGACTTATAATTGAGTAACTTCGTAAATGCAAATAAATAAATAAATATGTAAATACAGATGGGAAAAGTAACGCTTGTGGAAATTAATTTATTTAAAACTTTGGAAAAATTAGCTTATCTATGGAGTGTTTGGTACGTCTTTGTAATAGTGCAAAACGTTGAAAACAATTTCGCAATATATTCTGTCGTGGTCAGCATGACACAGTCTTTAGACTGACGTACGGACTAGGCTCGCAATAACATGGCAGCTTGTAATAGTTAACCTCTCTTACTTGGATGCATAAGCGAATGTTGTAAACGCTAAGACAGATATGTTAAGGTAAGGTCGTGTACCGGGAAATGACAAAGCTATAACAAACCAAAGCCAAATTTTTACCGGGAAATGACTAAGCTATAACAAACCAAAGCCAAATTTTTAGGAAGTCTTGGGCCATTTGAAACGGGTGTCATAAAATTATATTTTCCAGAATAGCCATTAATGAAATCGGTCTGGGGATGATTATTCTGTCTTCGATGGGGGTCTTAAAAAATTTGACGAGTAGATAATGTAATCCTGATTGGTTAATCTAAACTACGAATTGTATTTCCCAGATGAAATTCAATTTTTAGGTAATCTCCCTCGCGAAATTAGTCAGTCTATGTTCTGAGGGGAGCCAGAACTATAGCCCCATGAAATAGCAAGTATTTCTCGTTGGAATGTCCAAGACATGTGTGTCGAATATTTTTAAAGTTATATATTATGTATGTATTTAGAAGATAATGTTCGCATATTCTTTCCCTTTAGTAAATCTTCTGCTCATATATATATATATATATATATATATATATATATATATATATATATATATATATATATATACACACACACACACACACACACATATGATTTTTTTCTCCCCTTTTTCTAATAGTGTATGGATGATTGTTCCAATTATTGATAAATATCTTTCTTTTCATTCAGTTATGTGTCTTTGTAAGTATAATTTACATATGCGGTAGATTTAAACAAAATAGGGATACGAAGTTATTTTTTGTTCGATTTCTTTTTATTCCATAAATCCAGCAGGTGGCGCTGCCGGGGATGATGTAAAATCCTGGCGTTAATAATAATAATAGCAATAATAATCTTTATAGACAAACACGCATACATACAGACATACGCATGCGTACATAGACACCTAAATAAACATGTATATAAATGGCTTTTTATATTGCAAATATGAAACTATAACCATTGTAATCAAGTAACTCTGGTGGCAGGGTAGAGTTTCGTAAATTCGTAAATTTCGTAACTTAAGGCTATGATGTGACTTTTTCATTTTCAACTGCATCACCAAGTTTAGTACATACTGTTTTGCAGAATTGTCATCTAGGAAAGGGGACTGTGTTTGCACTGTGAGCATCAAATGGTGTTAAAAATGACCTTCGGACATCAAAATTGTAGGTATAAATTATAGGTTGGAGTGCACAAACTTCTTCTGCGACGAACTGCCATTGACTTCTCTGGTCAAGTGGATAATATTTTTATGCATTGTTTTAACATAGGTATCTAAAAATATAGACCTTTTAGACCTCACTTATGTATCTGATGTTTTATGATTTTTTAATTCTAGGTCGCTGATTGCGGCATTACATTTGTACATAAAATCTGGCCCCTGCCCCCCCTTAAAGAAAATTGATAATTTTTGTATGGTGCAGTCAGCCACATCTATTATACTTTTCTGTTTCTTTGTGTATATTTAAATAATTTGTATGCATTAGCTTCATTATATTTCCTTCCTTTTTCCATATACTGTATCACTTAGTGTTGTATGCGATGCTCTTTGGAGAGGGAGGTAACTGTGTTTTGTACCTCAATGTGAGAACTGTTTACATCATGACAAAGTAGCCTATTTTGGACTTAACTTAGTAAATATGGGAACAACACGGTGACCATAATGTATTGTCTTGCTCTTTATGTAGCTGTCAAGGTATGCACCCCTATTTTTATGAATAGTATTCACATTTCAATACAGCACACAGAAACAATTGCATATCATGTCAACATACATTCTTAAAAATAATTTAACTCCACAGGAGCAGATAGACCTCAGAGGAGTGATTTTGTAAACTCCATAAATCATGAAAGTCAGTTGTAAGTGAATTGGTGTCTGAGAAGAAATTTCTCTGTTAACTTATATTGAGTAATTGTATATGTATGGTCAGTTTCAGTGGCTATGTATCAATGAATTTATTTAATATGTCACTTTGTAAGTTTAACAGGGTCCCACACATCAGTATATCAATATTCCAGCATGGTCTAGTGTTAATTGTTTAAACTTTGATCTCTCCAGATTAGCTAGACTGTTGTGTTCTGAATACCCCCCCCCCCCACACACACACACAACACTGATGTTGATATTAGCATGTCCAGAATGATAATCAAAGGTTAGGAACTGTTTATTTTATATCAGTCTAAAAGTACTTCTAAAGCACATTATTTACTTAAATGTGTGCTTTCTTTCAGTTTGCTAGAAGAGTTTATACAAACTTTTCACTTCTGTTACAGGAGGCCACGAGTGGCCGAGTGGTCTAAATCGCTCTGTTACGGATCAATGCCATCTCACCTCTGTCTACGTGGGTTCGAGTCTAGGATTCGGCCAATGTGGGTATGTGAGAAAGCTTGCCAGTAGCTTCTCGTGGGTCGGTGGTTCTTCCCGCGGTTTTCCCGGGTTCTTCCTCCACCATTATTACTGGCCACCATGCATAGCTTATCGTGTGCTGAAAAATGGCGTTAAACCCCACAACAACAACAACAACACTTCTGTCACTGACAACTAGCATAGCATTTCTATCGTTCACTCCTAAAATTTATAACTTCCAAATCTCTTCTTGACATTCATGAAGCATTGAAAAGGAATTTTGATTCTGTCCTGATGCTATGGTGGTAAACAATGACCAAAAGCATTGTAGGTTGCAAACAATGTGAAATCTTTCAAGAAATGCAGTCAGTCTACCTCACAGAGTAAATAATGCAGTGCAATTTGCCGCAAAGTAGTCATAAAAGCGTAATACCATTTTTAGTTTTATGCGCAAAAGGTTTTCCTTTATACCATTTTAATAGATAATGTCTAAATATGTGATATGTACACAACTTTTGACATATACCATTTTCAGCCAAATTCTTAAGGTGGCAGGGTACAGTTTCGTAAATGGCCCCTGGCAAATTTCGTAACTTAAGGCTATGTGTGACTTTTTACAGCTATTATTGTTTACTAATTAATATATGGATATATTTGTGAACTAGGTGTTTCGGGCTTATGTTGTTCATGAAATCGATGTCAGGCATGTACACCTTCCATAGTTACTCTGCAGTATGTTGATAGTGAAATACCAATAGTTGGCTAGGAAGAAGAGCTAGCCTCCCATAGCAGTAAACACGTGGGTTTGGGGGAAGTAGAATATCTCAAAAACGGCTTGGATGACAACTATTTCCAATTGCATCACCAAGTTTAGTACATACTGTTTTGCAGAATTGTCATCTAGGAAAGGGGACTGTGTTTGCACTGTGAGCATCAAATGGTGTCAAAAATGACCTTCGGACATCAAAATTGTAGGTATAAATTAAGGGTTGGAGTGCATAAACTTCTTCTGCTATGAACTGCCATTGACTTCTCTGGTCAAGTGGATAATATTTTTATGCTTTGAGTTAATATAAATATCTAAAAATATGGAATTTTGTGACCTCACTTGTGTATTTGACATTTTATGATTCTTTTTATATTTGGTCGCTGATTGCGGCATTAAATCTGTACATAAAAACTGGCCCCTGTCCCATCAGGTTAAAAATAAAAGTTAACTAATGCAATGGAGGGGAGACAACACACATCATATGTATAAATCTGGGTGAAAACTTATAGTATTGGTAGTCCTATGGTGTAAAGCCTCGACCCTGATATTTATGTTTTGGGTGTCGAGGTCTTACTGCCCACACAATGACGCTGTGTAGCCCGTTCCGATGTTGATTAAAATCGGAACGATAAGTCCGATTTTCAGGAATTCTCACACACTTGGCAGCCCAAATCGGCGCCTTTCTACAAATTAAACTTATATTGTTTTAGTAAGACTTTACTTATTCTGATGTCTTTTTCCTAATAATTTCAAGTTCCCACACAATCAAATGGACATGTTTTCAAGTTCCGTTGGCCTACATTCCAGTTGGCTGGAATGCGATGGAAGCAGGGAATTCCGAACTCGGTTGAAAGGATGAAGAATCTTGAACGTAGCGAAGCTATCTAAACACTTTCTTCAATATTAATATATTTTTATTCGTTTTTGTAAAGAATTTTTTTTCAACTTAACCCGATTTCGTCATTCCCGGCTTTCATCGCTTTCCAGCCAGCTGAAATGCAGGCCAACACAACTTTGGTAATTATGTGATACATTACCGGACATCTGCATGAACTTTGTTGCATCTTATGTAATTTTTTTTTAAGAAAGAACAAATCAGTAAGATAGGGACAGTTGTTTCTGCTCGTTCTAAGTCATCCCTTGTGGCCTGAAAAACTGTTATATTATTATTACAGTCTCGATTTTTTTTTAATTACACATTACTTCGAATTTCTGACAGACTAGTGTAAGTATACTAATATACTGCTCAAAAAGAAATGATAGCTTTTAAATGTTTTTATAGCTGCAGACCCAGGAGTGTAAAATAGGCCAGATAAGCCGCTCCCTTCCCTCCGCCAACGCGAAAGGAGAGTAATGAAAAAAACCTTCGTGATCTGGGGCGCAACCCGTAACGATGTTAATACTTGCAAGGTCAGCCCGTTTTAAATGAGTTCGATTTACATGAAATATTAGACTTAAATGAAACATCACTGTGTGGGCGTCCCATTAAACCCGATATATATATATATACACATCGATGTATTACGTTGTTGAAATTCGTGATTATAGTATATCCATTCCGAAAATAAACTATTTTCTATATACTTAGATGCTGCTGATGCTGAAACTATAATAGAAATGAATGCTGTTCGTTTTCTACGCAGACAATAAAGATTGAATTATCTATTTTCAAGTTATATGTCCAGCACTCATAGAAACAGCATCGTGCTTTTACTTTCATGCGTGTCTGAAATCGCCACAAAATTGTCCTCATGGGCAAACGAACGAACAGAGCCTATTGAAAAAGCAAACAGACTGTGGTTAATTTTTTTATTTTATGAAAAACTTTTATTCGTACAACATTCTTAGACGTAGTTGATACAGAATTCCAGTTAACACTACCAAACACGTGACGCAATGAGAATGTGAACATACATTCAATTTTATGTCTGCAATATGACTGTTAGAGGTGGGGATAATTATGCGTGATCCCAACGACGTAAGGTGGTTTGGTTATCGTTACGTAGGAGATGATCGACCACGGTGTTTCAGCGCTGATGGAGTAAAGAACAAAATAAAATATTGAATGAATGGAGAGAACAGCAGAGATCTGAGCAGAGATATAGAATATATTAACTCGAGCCCCGTTTGTAAAATATAACTATGTAATCAGTCACATAAGCAAAATGAAATTGAACATGACAATTGAACGATTCACTTTCTTTTAGAAATAGTTACATATTACATTCATTTAGCCGTCATGTTACACAGATAAAATACATTTCATCATATAATCGAGTGATTGATTGAACTCAAATTACCGGCATGTCAATATCACTTGGTTGCTCCGGTCCTTTCCAAACCACTGTTGGTTATAGGTCGGGGTTGCGGTATTTGTTCTCTCTCTCTCTTTCTTCCTCTAGCATCCTTGGGTCATCAACGGTCTTGGTTGCAGACTGCATTCTGTTCCACTGTGCAACACAGGTATGGAGCTATTTTTCATTGTGATTAGCTCTTACCATGCAGCCGAATCTCTTATTTTCGTGTCCTCAACTTGGTATGACTCGGCCGGGGATCGAACCCATGACCTCCCGCATCCGAACAGATCGAAATAAAAGGCATCAAAAGGCATCTAAAAGAAAATACAGCCACAACAACTGTGTGTATCGCTCAGTTTTATTGAGAAGCCACGGTTCAATTGACCAGCAGTTCTAGTTGTGCATCAGTGATGTCATCTTTGCGGTATGTTGAGTCTTCTTTGTATTCATAGCGCCGGCGTCTGCTACCTCCATTTGCCTGCAACAGTTGCTAAATTTGAAATACCTGAATGCTTCACAAAATAGATGGGTGGCGGTTGACGAGTTCTTTAATGATTATATCATCCTTTGGTACGGGACTCCATCAAGTCTACGAACTTTGAGCCAAGCTGATACAATAACTAAGGATGGGACCTTTGATTGCGTTCCAGCTATAATGGTGAGCTTTTTCCAATCCATGGATTTTACCATGACAGACTTTCGCCTTTGGTATACTGCTTGATGTCGTCAAAAAGCAGAACAGCTTTACAAAGAAGTTTTCCAGAAGATACAAATCAATTGCCAACGTCAAGGGCTGGTGTGTTTGATCCACCTATTGTTATTTCTGATTTCAAAAGCAGTTTGATGAATTCCCAAAGGCGCATCGCCAAGGAGCTACTTCCATTACAAGCAGCCAATTTGGAGAAAGGTCCAGCACTTGGGTTTGACAACGTCGTACACTTCTGATGAAAATATAAAAAAGCGAATACGCATGTTTTGCACCAACCATGTTGATTCGAAACGCCTTTCAGCAGCTCAAGAACTCTTCACCTCTAGTTCTACAAACTCTATTCCACTACTTTAAATAATACTGGATTGGGAATATCTTATTATAATATGGAATGCCCACGGAGTCGACATTCGTACCAATAATGACCGCAAAGGTTGGCACAATCGTTGCAACCGAATTGTCAACAAACACCATCCAGATATTCTGGTACCGTCTTCAGTGCATTAAAGACGGGTCCGTTATACTAACTTGGCAAACAATTTCAGCTGGTCATCAAGGAAGAAGATCTGTTAAGAAGTACAAGAAGAACAACTCTCGAGTGGCCACTCTTCGCCAACGATATCTGAGAGAAGACAATTGATGTTATAGCATTGATTAATGGCATTTCGCATGCTATTTGCTTTTAACACGCCATATCTCAACATTGTTTGTTATGTCACGTGATCATTTTCTTTCTTGCATTATTTATAAGTTCTTTCGAAATCTCATTTTGTATTGACATCGCAAGCCTATCTTATATCTATCTTAGTACCTCAGTGTGATTTCGTTAATATTGCATTGGGTTTTCGAAATCTACGTAATTTTATCAAATACAAGTTTCTTTATAACACCTACAAATTAAATGCTGTTAACTTTAAATCTTACTTTTAGTTTCATTTAATTAAGTCGAAATATTATATTACTTTTCTCTTTCTTTTTCGTTTCTAAATCTTTTTTACTGCCTTGTCAAGATTTAATGGCACTTTTCTATTTTCAATATATTTGTGTATCGCCCATCTGCATGTCACGGAAATGCCTGATGCAGAAATACCAGTTGCGGAAAATATTCGTTCCCGGGTGGCCTAGTGGTCTAAAGCGCTCGCCGTTATCGATCATTGCCATCTCACCTCTATCCATGTGGGTTTCAGTGTAAGTCTCAGTGTAAGGATCGGTGGTTCTCCAGGGTTTTTTCCCCAGCAGTTATATGATACCGTCATGCAAACCGTGTGCTGAAAAATGGCGTCAAACCCACAACAACAATCTACAGTAGCTTTTCTGTAATTAAGATAATTTTCCAAACCCTTTGTTGAACGATTTATTGTTAACTGTATCTGCTTTTAACCTTTGCTTTCAATTGCAGTTTATGTTGCCTAAGACTTTCATACATATAATGTGTAATTGTAAAGTCGACACGTTGCATAAGACTTTCCTACATAAAATGTGTAATTGTATAGTCGACACGTTGCATAAGACTTTCATACATAGAATGTATAATTGTATAGTCGACACGTTGCATAAGACTTTCGTACATATAATGTGTAATTGTAAAGTCGACACGTTGCCTAAGACTTTCATACATAGAATGTGTAATTGCATAGTCGACACGTTGTATAAGACTTTCATACATAGAATGTGTAATTTTATAGTCGACACGTTGCCTAAGACTTTCATACATAGAATGTGTAATTGTAATTTCGACACGTTGCATAAGACTTTCATGCATATAATGTGTAATTGTATATTCGACACGTTGTATAAGACTTTCATACATATAATGTGTAATTGTAAAGTCGACACGCTGCATAAGACTTTCCTACATGGAATGTGTAATTGTAAAGTCGACACCATGTGTTGTTGTAAGCATTTTAATGTTTCATTGATAATATAGATATGTCAAGTAATTCAGAGAAACTTGTTGGTTTCCCTATACCTAAAGCGATATAGTTTAGAAAATGTATTAAATATTTTCTAAATGGACCAGATAATTTATCTTCTACATCTAGTGAAACATTTAAATCTCACGGAACTTATCAACTACCTTACAAATCGCCAGCATTATTCCACAAACCTGTTCATTCAGAAATCATATACACCTGAACATTCAGAAATCTAATTACAGCTGGACAATAGATTGTAAAACGCCCACGGTATTCCACAAAACAGTTCATTCAGAATTATAATTACAACTGGAAATAAATTGTAAATCGAAGAAGATATTTTGAAATGAGAGAAATTTATGATTCAGATGAAATCCTTTGCAAAAGCAAAACTTATTAAATTTCTTATGCAATACATTAGATATGTAATAAATCCATTAGTGTATATATAATGTTAAATGGTTTTCAACTATATATATATATATATATATATATATATATATATATATATATATATATATATATATATATATATATATATATATATATATATAAGGTTTACAAAACATCTTACATAGTTTCTGAGATATCGTAAAGGTAGCAATAATGTTCAAACGTTTACGTTATCTCATGAAGTTTACTTTTATACTTCGTCAATTTTAAGACTTTTTTTAAGTTTGTGACATATCTTTACAATAATAAGAAATCGTTTTGTCTTGCATACTTATACTTGTATTTGATTTAATTTATATTTGATTCAATTTGTATTTGATTTGATTTGATTGTAGGTTTTGGAATCTTTTTCTTTTCTTTATATGTCAATGTAATGTAATTTTATTTACTAGAAATTTGATATTTTCCAGAAAATTCAGTTTGACCTGAATCTTTCCATAAATACCTAATAATAGAAACACTGTTTCTATTTCTGACTTAGTTCCTAGCCTTGATTGAGGGTCACGTAAACAACTTTTATAAAATGATTGATTCTTATCAAGGACATACAGGGGCTACTTGATTTTTATATGTAAACATGATCACGTGATCCTCTGTTTCGCAATTAGGCATTTCCAAAATTGCACATTGCGTAGTAATAATAGTGATGTTAAGAGAGAGATCTCAGAGTTTGGGCTTTTAAACACTTGATGTCAAGTTTTTCTTCTGTTGTTACCAGTTTGAGTTTTTGAGTTGTATTTTAATTTTTCAGAGTCTAATAGATTAATTTGCTTCTCTGGAACTTTTTTTGTGCTTGTACAGAATTCTTGAACAAAGACATTTCTTACAAATTTTGTTTGGATTTCCAAAACCAGAGGATTTTTTATTTTGTGTCTTCAAGGAACTGTATACTTAAACACAGTACAGATTACAGCATACGTCATCGTCTTCCCTCTTGGATTCTTCGCCGGGACTAGAACTTAAATCCATTAGAACATTTTATTATTAGGACTTCTAAACTTTTATTCTTGGATTATTCTTGGATTATGTTTGAAATTGATTTTTAAACCTTGAGTTCTTTTTTCTTCATTTTACAGTTATTTTCGAGGCAAATAAATTATTTGTAAATTTTTCAAAAGCTTGATGTTTGCACTTGTTCTTGTATTACTGTTTATTCGAGCCTAAACACGTACCATAAGAATTGGGGGCTCGTCCGGTAGTTAGAATGTTGGCTAGAATATATTAGGAAACTTTGTGTTTTGAAATTTGAATTTCCCATATTTTTGAAATCTTTAGTGAAATCGACACGCTTTTCTAAAATGTCATCAAAAGTGGATATTTTTCTCCAAATCCCGCCGATGAGCAATTAGATCTTTTTTAAAAAGATGAATTTATTCAATTTGCCAGAATAACCATCTTTCTGAGGTGAAGGCTAGCTTAACGAAACAGTAAATAAGAAATATTTTGGTTCAGTATTTGGTAGAAAAGAATGTTTTGGATAAAAGTGCTTTAGTTTCGATCAGTATGTCTGTATCAGACTCTAACACAAAGGTAAAGGAAGTAGAATTGAAATACAAGATGGAATTGGAGTTAAGTAAACTGGAACTTCAGAAAGAAGAAAGAGAGAAAGAGAGAGAGGGATGCAAACGTAGTTACAATAAAAACAAATTCATTTACAAGCGGAAGAAAAAGAGAAAGAAAGACAAATGCAGTTACAAAAAGAACAATTGCATTTAAAAGCGGAAGAGAGAGAGAGAGAAAAACAGATACAAATGCAGTTACAAGAAAAATAGATGCAAATATAGTTACAAGAAAAACAAATAGATATGGAAGAAAGAGAAAGAGAAAGAAAAAATGAAAGAAATGGAACTGGCAAGTGAAAAGCACACTCATACTTCAAATCCAAATTTAAGTTTTGATCTTGCAAAGAACTTTAGATTAGTGCCTCTTTCAGACAAAAAGAAGTAGACAAATACTTTACTCGTTTTGAAAAAGTTGCTGAAAATTTGAAATGGCCAAGGGAGCATTGGACTCGATTATTACAATGTGTACTCACTGGTAAAGCTAGTGATATTTACCGTTCACTGTAAGTTCAACAAAGTAGTGACTATCATGCGGTTAAAGAATGCATCTTAGGGGGTTATGAGTTAGTCCCTGAAGCTTATCGGCAAAAATTCAGAAACTATAGAAAATAGGCTGGACAAACTCATGTCGAATTTGCTAGACAAAAAGAGCAGTTAATTGATAGATGATGCATAGCCAAGAAAGTTGAACAAGATTAGGAAAGTCTGAAACAACTTACATTACTCGAAGAGTTCAAAAACTGTGTCAATAGTGACATTAAGTCTTATCTTGACGAGTATCAAATTGAAACATTGGAAAATGCTGCTCGAGCTGCTGATGAATATTCTTTAATTCATAAAGTTCCGTCTGTAAATAAGACTTCTACTCAACAGTCTTCTGGCAGAAAAGTGTTTCAGCAGAATACAAGCCCTTCTAAAACTCAGACTGGCACAACTCAGAAAATCAAGTTTCTGATAAGCTTGATTCGAAATCTTTGTCTCTTCCTACGTGTACCTATTGTAAGAAAATCGGCCACGTTATTTCTGATTGCTACAAATTGAAAAACAGCCATCAGAATCAAGACAGACCTATTCAAAATGCTCTTATTTCTAAGAGGTCAAGGTCACGGTCATGTATTGAAAGCAATACATTTGTTGGGTCTAATAAACCCCAGTCTGATTTTATGATGTAGAATTATGAACCGTTCATATAGAAGGGTTCTATATCACTCTTGGGTGATTCGGCTAATCCTATCCCTATTAAACTTTTAAGCGATACAGAAGATTCCTAGAGTCAATTATTGCCAGGTATTTTTGCCTTTCTGTGAGAAGTCTTCTTCTAATAAGAGTGCTCTTATTCAAGGAGTAGAGTGCGGCTTTGGTAGTGTTCCTCTCCATTGTGCAAATTTGTCATCATACGTAGTCTCAGAGCCAGTGACAGTCGGAACAGTGTTTAATTTACCCTCTGATGGCATTCATTTGTTACTAGGCAAAGACCTAGCCGGAGACAAGGGTGTGGTTAATCCACTTGTAACTGACAAGCCTGGCTTGGATCAGAAATTCGATCTAATTGAAAAAGAATTCCCTGATTTATTCCCAGCTTGTGCAGTTACCAGAGATATGGCAAAGAAAGCTCTTGAGAATGATGTTGATAAGGAAAGTACTCTTTATCTGACACATGTATTTGTCAGTTTTGATGAAGTCACTTTCATTCCTTGTTTGGATCAATCAGAAGATATTGATCATAGTGATCCTCTTTTAACAATTCATTATCTTTATTCTAATCAGGGTGATAAACGACAATCACTTGTCGTTGAACAGGAAAAAGATCCTGAGATCTGTTTGTTTCAAAGTTTCATTAGTGAAACAGAAGCCGCTGAAATTCCTGTCTTTTATTTAATTAAAAATGGAATATTTATGAAAATATGGAGACCTCTCGAGGTAATAGCTGATGACGAATGGTCAATGAACTATCAAATTGTAGTTCCAAAACCTTACAGACAGAAAATACTTAGTCTGCCCTATGCAATTCCATTGGCTGGTCATTTTGGGATCTATAAAACTTATCAAATGATCTTGATTCACTTCTATTGGCCAAAAATAAAAATTGATGTTAGTAAATACTGTAGATCTTGTCATACCTGTCAAATGGTGGAAACACCCAATCATAAAATACATAAGGCTCATTTAAAACCTATTCCTGCCTTTGATGAACCATTTAGTATAAATAATGGTAGATTGTGTTGGTACCTTACTTAAGACCAAGTCAGTTAACTAATATCTGTTGACCATTATGTGTGCGTCAACAAGGTTTCCAGAGGCAGTTCGTTTGTGGAATATTAAAACTTTGATGAACTTTTTTACTCCGTTTGGCCTTCCCAAATCTGTCCAATTGGGTCATGGGTCAAATTGTAGGTCTGAAACTTTCCAGCATATTATGCTTGCATTTGGCATTCAGCAGCTCAAGGCAAAAGCAAAACTATGGTTTTACTGAACTACAGTGGAGAGAAGTTTTGAGTGATAATAGAGTTGTGTCGTTTATCAAAAATTTCTTCAGATTAGATATTACGGCCCATACAAAGTTAAGAAGAAAACGGATGAGATAAATTATAATATTAGTGCTCCTGGGATCTAAATAAATTATAGGAGTACCAGTATATTGAAAGAGATAGCCAGGTTAAACATGCAATTAATTTAGTTGTACCTGTCCCACTCAGTGAAGATTTAAGTGAAGGAATATCATTGGCTTCTACTGACATTGGAGTGACACTTCTTCGGAATTCAGAAATTATGAAAGATCTGGACCAGAAACTTTCACATTAGAGCAAGAAAGAAATGAACTTAAACAGTTATTATTGAGTATGAACATTTATTTCTAGATGTTCTTAAAAGAACGAACAACATTTTTCATGACGTCGAAATTGTAAATTTCACACCTGTGAAACAAACAGGAATACTTGAAAAGGAAATTCAGTGTTTGCTGGAGAATGATTTTATAGAGCCCAGTAAAAGTGTCTGGAGTTCGCCTTACATACTTGATCCAAAACCAGATAAAACGTTCCGTATGTGGACTGGTTATAGGAAGGTAATAGTGTCACAAAAACAGATTCATTCCCATTACCAAGAATTGATGACTGTATTGATAAGTTCGGGAATGTCAAGTATGTCACCAAATTTGACCTTCTGAAAGGATTTTAGCAAATTCCACTAAAGGAATGTGCAAAGGAGATTTTGGCATTCGTGACTCCAAATGGACATTACCAATATAATCTAATGTCGTTTTGATGAAAGGAGCGCCAAGTACATTTTAACGTCTCATGAGTATGATTACCTCTGGTCTAGATAATTCTGATGGTTACATCGACGATTTTATCATCTACAACGACCCTGGAAAAATCCTTTAGCAACCTTTCATAATTTCTTTGACAGACTCACATATGCATGTTTGACAATTAATTTATCTAACAGTGAGTTCTGCCGTGCTAGCGTAACTTTTCTTTGACATATCGTGGGACATGGATAAGTTAAACCAATAGACGCTAAGGTCAAGGTTGAGTCTGAATTCCATGTGCCTGTATATAAATTGTGACTGATGCGATTTGCAGGTATGGTCAGATACTATCGAAAATTTTGTTCCAATTTTTTTCTATAATTGCTGAACCCTTGACAAATTTATTGAGTAAGAAAAACAAGTTCCTTTCGACTGAAAACTGTCAGAAGGCTTTTGACAAGTTAAAAGCCATACTTAAAAGCGTGGCAGTTCTTACATTTCCAAATTTCAGCCAATCATTTAAATTGTCTGTTGATCCAAGTGATGTTGGGGTTCGAGCAGTTTTGATTCAAGAAGATGAAAATGGTATTGATCATACAGTGTGCTATTTTCCTAAGAAATTAAATAAGCACCAAATAAATTATTCAACAATCGATAAGGAATTTTTGGCTTTGATATTGGAATTTCAACATTTTGAAGTTTACCTTAATTCAGCTCTTTCTTCGATTATTGTGTTTAGTGACCACAACCCCCTTACTTTCATCGGCAAGATGAAAAATAAAAACCAAAGACTACTAGGGTGGAGTTTGTTACATGAATATGATATTGACATCAGGCACATCAAGGGAAAATATAATTTAATAGCAGACGCACTTTCCCGTGTATAACAATATATTATTTCATGTACACTGTGTGTAACTTATGAGTTCTTTTTAATCTCATGTATGATTAGTCTGTGGTAAAAATAACGAAAGCTTTATCATATAAATCTTTCTTCTTCTTTATGGGGGAAGTGTTACGTATATTTGATCTAACTTATATTTGATTTGATTTGATTTGCTTATTTGTGGGTTTTGGAATCTTTTTATTTTCTTTACATGGAAAGGTAATGTAATTGTGTTTACTAGGAATTTTATATTTTCCAGAAAATTCAGTTTAACCTGAATCTTTCCATAAATACCTAATAATAAAAACACTGTTTCTATCTTTGATTTAGTTCCTAGCCTTTATTGAAGGTCAAGTAAACAACTTTTAAAATGACTGGTTCTTATCATGGATATACAGGGGCTACGTGATTTTTATATGTAAACATACTCACGTGATCCTCTATTTCGACTTAGGCATTTCCAAAATTGCGCATTACGTAGTATTAATAGTGATGCTAAGAGAGAGATCTCAGAGTTTGGGCTTTGTTTAACTTGATGTCAAATTGTTTTCTTCTGTTGTGACCAGTTTTTAGTTTTTGATTTTTTTTAAAAAATTTTTAGGAATCTTAAAGATTAATTCGTTTCTCTGAATTTTTGTGCTCATACAGAATTCTTGAACAAAGACATTTCTTAAAATTTTTATTTGGATTTCCAAAACCGGAGGATTGGTTATTGTGTTTCCACGAGGAACTGTAGACTTCAACACATTACAGGTTACAGCATACGTCATCGCCTTCCATCTTGGATTCTTCGTCCTGACTCGAACTTGAATTCATTAGAATATTTTATTATTAGTACTTCTAAAATTTTATTCGTGGATTATTCTTGGATCTTTTTGGATTTGATTCTTGAAACTGTAAGTTCTTTTTTTCCTCCATTTTTACGGCCATTTTCCAGGGAAATAAATTATTTGTTAAAGTTTTCAAAGCTTGTTGTTTGCACTCTTTCCTGTGTTACTATTTATTTGAGCCTAAACACGTAACAATACGTTATACGAATTCCTATACAATGAATTTCATAAATTGTATTATAAATCTCACACATCAGCTTTCAACATGTAATTATATTTTCTTGAAAAAAGCTTTATATTCCATACCTCAAAACGTAGACATTGGTCGCCCAGAATTAATGTTCTCATTCGTCTTTAGTAATATTGGCTTTGCCGACAATTTGCAGTTTTAGATTGTTTAATTTCCTTCACGCAGTGTGATTTCAGCATCTTGTGACTTTCTTTAACGTTCGGCTTTTTTCTTCTTCAAAATTCATGTGAACGTTTTGTTACTTGTTTTTTAAAGTTCAACTCTATTTGCCACATTTGGATTTTGTGAAGGTACCTTTTCATGTTAATTGGTTCAACTTAGTTTTGTTTTGTTGTGGGGCGGGTGTCGTGTTTACAGTCAATTTATTTGACATGAAAATTTGTAATCTGTCGTCTTCACGTCCAAGTTAACAAAACATTATATAATTTAACTTGTTTCCTTTCACGAAAAATGCCCAGCAAATACCAGATGCCAGCATCGAAAAGATCTTTTCTTTACCAAAAATATCCAACAAGTAACAGATATCAGCATCAAAAAAGGTCTTTTCAGGCTCAAAATAGAAACTTGGACTAACTAAATCTGGCAAAGAGTACATTTCGTAACCATACAAAATTATCAACACCATTATATTGAACACTAAAGAAAGTAATTTCAAGCGCTTTTCACATATGCCTTGACAATTCTAGGGATCATTTCAGTTTCGTTGCTTATACAACAGTATTCCGATCAGGCACATTTTGACCAGCATTCTGAAAACTATTAGTTAGTAAATATTTTGTCATTTTCACTCTTTCAGCATTCTAGACAAAGTCTAGAATCAAGCGATCACCCTTTATTATAATTTAACGTAGTACTTTAATAAGGGATGCAACGTAAACCAGTGTAAGTGATAACAATGACATCACTATACAATTTTCCTCGTAAACGATCAATCTAATACTTTCAAAACTAATCCAAATTTTGCAAAATGTTTCGTTAACATTTCTTTTTCGTGATACAAAAAATGTATATAACTGAATTTTGTTTTCTAAGACGATTTGATTTTTGTTTCTGGAAGACCGAAAAGATGCTCTCGTTTATTTGTTTTATTTTGCTTTTCCTTACCTGAACAAATAAAATATAAAATATTGTTTTTTAACTCAATATCTGCAAACTGAGTTAAATATATTTCTATTTTAAAAAACTGTTATCCCTTGAATACCCCTCAGATGCGGGAGGTCGTGGTTTCGAACCCTTGCCGAGTCATACCAAAGACTTATAAAAATGGTACTTGGAGCTGCCTCTCTTGGCGCTCAACATTAAGAGGTTAGTGTTAGGGCTGGTCGGCCTGGTGTCAGGATAATATGTGTGGGTGGGACATCATGTTACATGTCTGCCACTCTGCAAGACATCGTAGTGGTCTAACTGAAAACTTGTTAAAGATATTTACTGAACTTTAACCTCTTAGAATATTAGCAAAAGTTTCTAAAGCAACAACAATAAATAAATATGGCGATAATGGATATCCAGATTTTACCTCTCTTTTTCTTAATTAAAAATCGTCCCAAAAAGAAACCATCATTCATAACACATTCTTTTATTCCTCTATAAAATACATCTACCAATTTTCTAATGTACGTTTAAACACTAAATGTTTCGAGCACCCTATGTTGAAATTCCCAGTCTATCGAATCAAAGCATGTTCTATACCCACACTTAACGATATAACAGGAACAATAATTCTTTTGTTACATCAATACAGTCTAAGTTTGTCTTTTTGTTACAAATATATGTACGTTTCACAAAGACACCTTAATTTTCATTTATATTCTGCAGCAAAATGTTGTTACACCCAAATGCCAGAGATTTTGAAACTATGTTAATAGATATTTGACAGTAAAACAGGACGCCATTTAAAAAAAAAAAAAAAGAAAAAGAACAAACATCGTTTATCTTTATCTATTTGATCAATCAAGGGTTATTACAACTTACTTATGTGATACACCCATTTTTGCACACTAAAACGTTTGATGTATGCAAAAACTAAATAAACCAGCCATTTTCTCAACGACAATAAAACAGCGAAACTATTGTTGCTAAGGGACTGGTACGTCAGTAACTTGACCACGCTTGGATGGCCTCTTGACCAACAAGAAGCTTGTAAGGCAAAATACCTTTCAGTGGTTTTTTCCCAGCCAACTAGGTATAGGGTTGTTTAGCAAGCTATAAATACTGTATGATCTCATTTACCCACTAGGCATTGCGCCATCGGCCATATTTTGTTTTCCGAAGAGGGACTTTTAAATAATTTTTGTGATACAATATCGTTATGGAAAGTGGACTTTGTTCCTGCCGCTATGCATTGTTTAACCCTGCACAAATATATGAGAAACAAAAAGAAAATAATAATAATAATAATAATAATAATAATAATAATAATAATTACCATTATTATTATTGTTTTTGTTGTTGATTTTGTTGTTGGTGTCGTTGTTGTTCTTGTTGTTTTTATAATTTGATCTTTACTCAATTCAGTTGTAAATCTTTGGAAGTGAATTATAAGAAGAAAGTACATTTTCAAAACAAAAATTGTTTAACTATGCACACACCTCTCGAACAAAATCCCGTGATTTTAACTGACAGTAAAAAGGGGTTTGCCCGTGTCAAAGCACAAGCTTCTTCATTGCTGAATTGCCATTCTCTCTCTCTCTCTCTCTCTCTCTCTCTCTCCGGTGGCATAATGGTTAGAGCGTCCGCCTCGGATGAAGGAGGTCGCGGGGTCGAACCCCGGCCGAATCATGCCAAAAACTTATAATAATGGTACTAACAGCTGCCTCGCAAAGCACTCAGCGTTACGAGGTTAGTGTTAGGACTGGTCGGCCTGGTGTCAGGATAATGTGACTGGGTGGAGCATGATGCTTCATGTCTGCAGCATGATGTCCCAGTGCTAGACATCACTATAGACTGTGAAACTGCAGACATCGTAGCGATACGACTGAAAAATTGTTAAATATACGTTAAAAATCCAAATTACACACACACACACACACACACACACACACACACACACACACAATCTATATATATATATATATATATATATATATATATATATATATATATATATATATATATATATATATATATATATATATATATATATATATATATATATATATATATATATATATATATATATATCGTCTTTTCCAGGAAGTACTTTTGTAGCTGATATGTAGATAATCTGATGATTATACTTTTTTACCAATAAAGCAAATGGTATGTTATGATTTATTAACGTAGACTCTACTTGTTACTTACGAAATACTTAAGACTCAAAGCACTTGTAATTATTATCTCTCTATCACACACACACACACACACACGCACACACACACACACACACACACACACACAGATGGCAACCTATTATTAGCACATTGTTCAGTATTCCACCAGTCACACAAAGAGTAACCGACAAGTTGCACAGTGTTGAGTATTCCAGAAGTCACAAAAGAATTGTAATGGACAAGTTGGACTTGAAAAAAAAATATGCTGAATTTATGGCGTTATTTCTTTATGTTCATCAAACCTTTCTTATTTATCTTAGTCTGTATTACATAACAAAAAAATGTTGGTTGCTTGCTTTTCGGTTTCAATTTTGCACTGAAATGATGTGCATTTCCAAAGACATACTGAGGCAGTGGACCTAGCCAGGCGGCAGTCCTGGTCGGATATTGAACCACGATCTGGTGCGCTACCAACTGAGCTGTTGCGACTTTTTTGGATTTTACTTCACTGAGTAGATTTCCAGTCATCATTACATACATTCAAAATGATATGCATTGCTTACATTTCCAGTCATCATTACATACATTCAAAATGATACGCATTGCTTACATTTCCGGTCATCATTACATACATTCAAAATGATACGCATTGCTTACATTTCCAGTCATCATTACATACATTCAAAATGATACGCATTGCTTACATTTCCGGTCATCATTACATACATTCAAAATGATACGCATTGCTTACATTTCCAGTCATCATTACATACATTCAAAATGATACGCATTGCTTACATTTCCAGTCATCATTACATACATTCAAAATGATACGCATTGCTTACATTTCCGGTCATCATTACATACATTCAAAATGATACGCATTGCTTACATTTCCAGTCATCATTACATACATTCAAAATGATACGCATTGCTTACATTTCCGGTCATCATTACATACATTCAAAATGATACGCATTGCTTACATTTCCAGTCATCATTACATACATTCAAAATGATACGCATTGCTTACATTTCCGGTCATCATTACATACATTCAAAATGATACGCATTGCTTACATTTCCAGTCATCATTACATACATTCAAAATGATACGCATTGCTTACATTTCCAGTCATCATTACATACATTCAAAATGATACGCATTGCTTACATTTCCAGTCATCATTACATACATTCAAAATGATACGCATTGCTTACATTTCCGGTCATCATTACATACATTCAAAATGATACGTATTCCTTATATTTGTCTTATAAATTAACCTCATCGTAAGGCTTTTTTTATTCTTCTTCTAGCAAAGGTATATTCTCTATAGTTCCTGGTTGTCGACAATTTCAAATTGCACTCGTCCTACATACCATTGTACGTATATACACTGACCATCACTTGAGTTTGTTTTCATGTATGTATGTATTTATGTATGTATATATGTATGTATGTATGTATGTATGTATGTATGTATGTATGTGTGTATGCATATTTCACATATTCGTCGTAATACATTCCATTTTACCCAGACTTAAATACATCTTCATCCCCCCCCCCTTCACTACTATCATCCGTTCCTTTTTAACTGATTAAAATTGTCACATTTTGCAAGAAAAAATGTTTTCCTGCTTGTACTTTCCTAGAAAATGTCTACGTGGGAAGCGGCCATTAATTAAATCTACTTTTTAATCATTTTTCAACCACAATATAAGAAAACTAAATTACACAAAATTATTTGTTGTTGAGACAACATGTCCTTTCTCCAATTATATAGCTTTTTTAGGCTCTTTTGTCTGACTGTAATGCTTTCATTGAAAGATATTGTGCCGTCTGCTATTCTAGCTTCTAGAGAATGATTTAATATGCCGGTTACAGAAATATTACTGGAGGAGGTTTTTCAGAATGACTAGTGAATTAACTATATTAATGAAAAGGTCGAAACATCTGAGGAAACAAATGTGAACATTTTCTTCCTACCTGAGCACGTGACGTGGAAGTATATTAAGGGATGACATATGTCATATTTCAGTCAAATATCTGAGACATGTTAGTATATGTCCGAAAATGTTGACTTTCCAGAAATCCGCAATCCTAATCGTCTTGATAAAAGGTAAGATGTTTGAATTATTTTTACATACCAATGAGCTTTTGTGCGCATGCCCACAATATCAAGTTTAGCTCAAGTCACCAGAACAACTATTGTCTTGAATCATTACTTTCTTGTGTAAACAATTAATAGGAAAAAAAAGCAACTAAAATTTATATCAAATGCAAAAAGCTTATTATACGGAACATTTTCGGAATGATTAATTTTACAATATATAAACTCATATAACATAAATTTCAGTCTGTATATCTAAATAAAATAACATTTTGTGTCATATCTTATGGAATGCATCTTTGAAATTCTCATATCCAATCCAAATCTATTTAGGAAACGTTATCCTGAAGTCATTCTCCCTCGGTGACTAGTTAAACGTTTTGCCTTGTACACCAGTCGTTTCAATAGATCGTTTTCTTGCATGTACATTTGATCTAGTTTTCCTTAAATATAGTCCTTACTATTAAGAACACTCTCCCCTATGTAGAGAGAATCGTGAAAGTAAAATAAAAAAGACATTTTGGAAATAGTTTCTTGAGGTTTGGTTTATAATTTCTCTGACAAGCGTTGCTATTTATAAGGATTTGTTCTTTAATTTTTCATGCGGAATTTCATCAATCAAAGCAGTAGACATAAATAGGGAAACATGGTAGTAAATTTGAAATTAAATTTGGACGAATCTTTCCTTTATTTAAATATAATACGGAATGTCTTCGCAGATTAAAATAATTATATTCAAAATAATAGGTACAAATTTTTACAAAGCCTTCGTAACAAGTACTGACATTGGTTAAACTAGAAGTTATTGCTTCGTTATTCCAGAACGAGAAAGGAACCACATGCGCACTTCTTGTATGCTTTTGTGATATTTGTGAACAATGTTTAACATATAGTTCTGTTATTTATTTCTTGAGATTAAATTATATGTTTTTAACTGTTCATATTTGGAATGAAAAGGGCAAAAAGTCATATTTTATGAGATTCATGTAGTAATAGAACTTGAAAGTCTATAATTGTGCATGAAATGTCTTCGCTACGGGTTTATTGAAAAACGATCAGAGACAGTCTAGGAAATAACTTCGCTACTGGTTAGCATTAGTCTTACTTTACCATTATTTGGTGCAATATAGTCACTATTGTCCTGATGTGACATAAAAAAGATGCATGCATGCATCTGCCTTCGCTAGTCTGCAGGCAAGTATGAAGCTACACGACTTCACGGATCCTGTAAAATACAGCGTCCGGTTCTTAAATAAAAACGCTGCCTTTAATACTTTTAGCTAGGATTAAAGAGAATTTTTGGCAAGTGTTAATATGACTTGAGATAAGAGATTTAAAAGCCTCTCATTTTGAACCTTTAACAACACAATGAATCCGTTTCAGCTGCCAACACATCATTTCCTAAAAGTCACATAATTTCCTTGGTGAATTAATAAAGAAGAACAACTAATGGATGCTTTTAGCGTCATACTCTTATTCAAGAGGTTGCTTCTTTATGATTTGATGCAATATTATTCTTTTTGTCTGATCATGTTAAACAGTACTTGATATTTATTTTTGCTAGACAGTCTATATCACTGTAGCAGTGCCGGTTTAATGGATGGTTCACCTTGGATGTATTTGTGATTTAGCATGCATTTATCGCTCCATCACAGCTGTGTCCTGCCGTGAGCAAACACATCGTTATTTTACAAGTAGTGTCAATCGAAGATAAAAGAAGCAATACACTGACAGTGTAGTTAATTTGAATATACTAATAAACAAGAAAACCCACGAAGAACGTAGTTATCATAATTCACGTTTTGTTACACCCGTCAAGAGAGAGAGAGAGAGAGAGAGAGAGAGAGAGATTACCTTTTACTAAATGGTGAATTAGTTGAAAGAATATGACTCGATACTCTTGATACTACCATTAGACGAAATGACAACATTCACTCTCAAACACTAAGCTATCAGTGCTTGTCAAAGCCTGTCCAATTTTGAAATAGAATGAACACAGATGAAAACGTCCTGGAGAAACGTATTTACTTTTACATTTAATTTTTTAATACCAAAATATTTTACTCTAAAAAATAGTATCGGTAACCGGTTTGGTATTCGATAGAATTTTATTTAAAAAGAAAACCCAAACTGCAACCTTACTTAGAACAAAGGGTTAGATAACAAAGTACATATACTCAAGCTATGATATTTGCTGGCGAAATACCACAGAAATTTATTTTTCAACAAAATTATAAAATTAACTTTAACACTGTACTAATAAATCAGAAGATACTTTGAAAGACTCGTGTCTGTTCGTGCTGCTGTTTCTTTAAATTAGAAATAAGGTTTTCGAACGTTTATTAAATTATGAGTCAGCAGATGGTGCCCGGTATATATCAACGGTCTTGACGTTTCGGATGAAGATTTGATTTAGAACGTCACACGGGTCCTATTCAACATTGATCTGTGCATTATATTATACCGACCCAGACGATCACGTATCACGTATCATTTATACACTATCCAGAGTGAAAAGAAATACAACTGTGTTGACTATTTATACCACAATAGAATACAGTATTTTGTAAACGACAAGCAGAGTTTACGTGAATAAATCATTAAATAACATCTGCTTTATTGGTAAAAAAAGCAACCTATAAAGTCAGCTACAAAGGTTCTTCCTTGAAAAGACGATAGATAGATAGATAGATAGATAGATAGATAGATAGATATGGGGTGTGTGGGGTGGGGTGGGGGGTGGGGTGTGTGATTTTGGATTTTTAACGTGGCTTTAACAATTTTTCAGTTATATCGCTACGATGTCTGCAGTGTGGCAGTTTATATTGATGTCTAGCACTGTGGCATCATGCCCCAGACATGTAGGATCATGTCCCACCCAATCACATTATCCTGACACCGGGCGGACCAGTCCTAACACTAACCTCTTAACGCTGAACGCCTTGTGAGGCAGCTATTAGTACCATTTTTATAAGTCTGTCATATGACTCGGCCAGATTTGAACCCACGACTTCCCGCATCCGAGGCGGACGTTCCTACCACTAAGACAGACACACAAAACTGGAGGTATTGACGGATTAGATTAATTTATTCAAGGAAACACACAGACACACAGATTATCTAAATGTCAACTTCAAACGTTCTTCCTGGAAAATACGATATATATATAGATAGAGAAAGGGAGATAGAGGTACAGATTGATAGATAACTAGTTGTATTAACGGATTATATTAATGTATTAAAGAAACACACAGATACACACACAAATTATCTAAATAAATGTCAGCTACAAAAGTTCTTCCTGGAAAAGACGATACCACTTCTTATAGAATATTATACCACTTCTTATAGAATATTATACCACTTCTTATAGAATATTATACCACTTCTTATAGAATATTATACCACTTCTTATATTATACTATACCACTTCTTATATCATACTGTAAAACTTCTTATATCATACTATACCACTTCTTATATCATAATATACCACTTCTTATAGAATATTATACCACTTCTTATAGAATATTATACCACTTCTTATAGAATATTATACCACTTCTTATATAATATTATACCACTTCTTATATCATACTATACCACTTCTTATATCATACTATACCACTTCTTATATTATACTATACCACTTCTTATATCATACTATACCACTTCTTATATCATACTATACCACTTCTTATATCATACTATACCACTTCTTATATCATACTGTACCACTTCTTATATTATATTATACCACTTCTTATATAATATTATACCACTTCTTATATCATACTATACCACTTCTTATATCATACTATACCACTTCTTATATTATATTATACCACTTCTTATATCATACTATACCACTTCTTATAGAATATTATACCACTTCTTATAGAATATTATACCACTTCTTATAGAATATTATACCACTTCTTATAGAATATTATACCACTTCTTATATAATATTATACCACTTCTTATATAATATTATACCACTTCATATATCATACTATACCACTTCTTATATCATACTATACCACTTCTTATATTATACTATACCACTTCTTATATCATACTATACCACTTCTTATAGAATATTATACCACTTCTTATAGAATATTATACCACTTCTTATAGAATATTATACCACTTCTTATAGAATATTATACCTCTTCTTATAGAATATTATACCACTTCTTATATCATACTGTACCACTTCTTATATCATACTATACCACTTCTTATATCATACTATACCACTTCTTATATTATACTATACCACTTCTTATATCATACTATACCACTTCTTATATTATACTATACCACTTCTTATATCATACTGTACCACTTCTTATATCATACTATACCACTTCTTATATCATACTATACCACTTCTTATATCATACTATACCACTTCTTATATCATATTATACCACTTCTTATATCATACTATACCACTTCTTATATCATACTATACCACTTCTTATATCATACTATACCACTTCTTATATTATACTATACCACTTCTTATATCATATTATACCACTTCTTATATCATACTATACCACTTCTTATATCATACTATACCACTTCTTATATCATACTATACCACTTCTTATATTATACTATACCACTTCTTATATCATACTGTACCACTTCTTATATTATACTATACCACTTCTTATATCATATTATACCACTTCTTATATCATACTATACCACTTCTTATATCATACTATACCACTTCTTATATCATACTATACCACTTCTTATAGAATATTATACCACTTCTTATAGAATATTATACCACTTCTTATAGAATATTATACCACTTCTTATATCATACTATACCACTTCTTATATCATACTGTACCACTTCTTATATTATACTATACCACTTCTTATATTATACTATACCACTTCTTATATCATACTATACCACTTCTTATAGAATATTATACCACTTCTTATATAATATTATACCACTTCTTATATCATACTATACCACTTCTTATATCATACTGTACCACTTCTTATATTATACTAGACCACTTCTTATATCATATTATACCACTTCTTATATCATACTATACCACTTCTTATATCATACTATACCACTTCTTATATCATACTATACCACTTCTTATATCATACTATACCACTTCTTATATCATACTATACCACGTCTTATATCATACTATACCACTTCTTATATCATACTATACCACTTCTTATATCATATTATACCACTTCTTATATCATACTATACCACTTCTTATATCATACTATACCACTTCTTATATCATACTATACCACTTCTTATATCATATTATACCACTTCTTATAGAATATTATACCACTTCTTATATCATATTATACCACTTCTTATATCATACTATACCACTTCTTATATCATACTGTACCACTTCTTATATCATACTATACCACTTCTTATATCATACTATACCACTTCTTATATCATACTATACCACTTCTTATATCATGCTATACCACTTCTTATATCATACTATACCACTTCTTATAGAATATTATACCACTTCTTATAGAATATTATACCACTTCTTATAGAATATTATACCACTTCTTATATCATACTATACCACTTCTTATATCATACTGTACCACTTCTTATATTATACTATACCACTTCTTATATCATATTATACCACTTCTTATATCGTACTATACCACTTCTTATATTATACTATACCACTTCTTATATCATACTATACCACTTCTTATATCATACTATACCACTTCTTATATCATACTATACCACTTCTTATAGAATATTATACCACTTCTTATATCATATTATACCACTTCTTATATCATACTATACCACTTCTTATATCATACTATACCACTTCTTATATCATACTATACCACTTCTTATATCATACTATACCACTTCTTATATCATATTATACCACTTCTTATATCATACTATACCACTTCTTATATCATACTATACCACTTCTTATATTATACTATACCACTTCTTATATCATGCTGTACCACTTCTTATATTATACTATACCACTTCTTATATCATATTATACCACTTCTTATATCATACTATACCACTTCTTATATCATACTATACCACTTCTTATATCATACTATACCACTTCTTATAGAATATTATACCACTTCTTATTGAATATTATACCACTTCTTATAGAATATTATACCACTTCTTATATCATACTATACCACTTCTTATATCATACTGTACCACTTCTTATATTATACTATACCACTTCTTATATTATACTATACCACTTCTTATATCATACTATACCACTTCTTATAGAATATTATACCACTTCTTATATAATATTATACCACTTCTTATATCATACTATACCACTTCTTATATCATACTGTACCACTTCTTATATTATACTATACCACTTCTTATATCATATTATACCACTTCTTATATCATACTATACCACTTCTTATATCATACTATACCACTTCTTATATCATACTATACCACTTCTTATATCATACTATACCACGTCTTATATCATACTATACCACTTCTTATATCATACTGTACCACTTCTTATAGAATATTATACCACTTCTTATATCATACTATACCACTTCTTATATCATACTATACCACTTCTTATATCATATTATACCACTTCTTATAGAATATTATACCACTTCTTATATCATATTATACCACTTCTTATATCATACTATACCACTTCTTATATCATACTGTACCACTTCTTATAGAATATTATACCACTTCTTATATCATACTATACCACTTCTTATATCATACTATACCACTTCTTATATCATATTATACCACTTCTTATAGAATATTATACCACTTCTTATATCATATTATACCACTTCTTATATCATACTATACCACTTCTTATATCATACTGTACCACTTCTTATATCATACTATACCACTTCTTATATCATACTATACCACTTCTTATATCATACTATACCACTTCTTATATCATGCTATACCACTTCTTATATCATACTATACCACTTCTTATAGAATATTATACCACTTCTTATAGAATATTATACCACTTCTTATAGAATATTATACCACTTCTTATATAATATTATACCACTTCTTATATCATACTATACCACTTCTTATATCATACTGTACCACTTCTTATATTATACTATACCACTTCTTATATCATATTATACCACTTCTTATATCGTACTATACCACTTCTTATATTATACTATACCACTTCTTATATCATATTATACCACTTCTTATATCATACTATACCACTTCTTATATCATACTATACCACTTCTTATATCATACTATACCACTTCTTATATCATACTATACCACTTCTTATATCATATTATACCACTTCTTATAGAATATTATACCACTTCTTATATCATATTATACCACTTCTTATATCATACTATACCACTTCTTATATCATACTATACCACTTCTTATATCATACTATACCACTTCTTATATCATACTATACCACTTCTTATATCATACTATACCACTTCTTATATCATATTATACCACTTCTTATATCATACTATACCACTTCTTATATCATACTATACCACTTCTTATATCATACTATACCACTTCTTATATCATACTATACCACTTCTTATATCATACTATACCACTTCTTATATCATATTATACCACTTCTTATATCATACTATACCACTTCTTATATCGTACTATACCACTTCTTATATCATACTATACCACTTCTTATATCATACTGTACCATTTCTTATATTATATTATACCACTTCTTATATCATACTATACCACTTCTTATAGAATATTATACCACTTCTTATATCATACTATACCACTTCTTATATCATATTATACCACTTCTTATATCATACTATACCACTTCTTATATCATACTATACCACTTCTTATATCATACTCTACCACTTCTTATATCATACTATACCACTTCTTATATCATATTATACCACTTCTTATATCATATTATACCACTTCTTATATTATATTATACCACTTCGTATATAATAATCTACGACTTTGTGCTTTTGAAAGGACGTTTATTTGCAAATCTAGGTGAATGAATCTTTTTTCTTCTTCTATACCTCAGTCTTGAGAGTTTTTAATTGTTCTTTGTAATAGGAACTTGCACAAATTTTAAGAATTAATGGAGCAGAACAGTCGGCAGCAGAGAGGGTTAAAGACCCTGCCGGACTTAATGTTCAAAGCCTATAAAAGGTGAAGCGTTGTTCTAAATGCATCAAAAAATGGAGTACAAATGAAAAAATTGCTGTCAAACTTTTCTTTCAGTATGCTTTCATTGGGTAACGATCCTGATAAAATATCATGATCAACGTATTTGTTCTAATTAGGTAGAGCATTTGCTTCTGTTTGAGATGTACCTCAAAGGCTGAAGGTCAAAGGTCTTTTGTTTTGGTATACGCTGAATCATTTTGATTTATTCCATGAACTTATTAAAATATTGGATGATTTATTCGTTAAGTTCAGATACTGTTCTGGTAGCATATTATTAAGGTTCCGTGGTTCCTCTAAATCATGGGAGCGAGAGGGGTTGGGGTGTTTCTTTTGTTGTTCTTGTGTTTGTTTTGTTTCTATTATTATTGTTATTATTATTATTATTATTATTATTATTATTATTATTATTAAGAAAGAATTAATAAATTAATGAATTTATTTATTTATTTTTATTTATTTATTTATTTTGTTTGTTTGTATTGGTTTAATTATGTTTGCCTACAAATAACCTTGCCAGACATGTAAGTATCTTTCACGTCTTTGTTGTTATGTACTCAAGTACTCCGTACTTCTATAACCCAATTACGGTAGTAAATACAACTTAAGTGAAATCATAGATATACATAACAATTTGACTATATTTAATATTAGTCTTCAAAATATAAGCTAGTCATATATTAGACTTACTTTTTTAATATTTTTTATTAAAATTCAGTACATTAGCTCAATTTCACCCAAATTATGAGTACTTGGACACACAAACTTAGTTCAGGTCAAATGGCAGTTTATGAAAATAGAAACACTGGAATTAAAAGATTGAAATGTTGAGTGTGAGAAACATTTTCAGAATAGATACACTGAAATTAAAAGATTGAAATGTTGGGTGCAAGATACGTTTTCAGAATAGAAACACTGGAATTAAAAGATTGAAATGTTGAGTGTAAGAGACATTTTCAGAATAGATGCACTGGAATTAAAAGATTGAAATGTTGAGTGCAAGAGACATTTTCAGAATAGATACACTGGAATTAAAAGATTGAAACGTTGATTGCAAGTGACATTTTCAGAATAGATACACCGGAATTAAGCGATTTAAATGTTGAGTGTAAGAGACATTTTCAGAATAGATACATTGGAATTAAAAGATTGAAATGTTGAGTACAAGAGACATTTTCAGAATAGATACATTGGAATTAAAAGATTTAAATGTTGATTGCAAGAGACATTTTCAAAATAGATACACTGGAATTAAGCGATTTAAATGTTGAGCGTAAGAGACATTTTCAGAATAGATATACTGGAATTAAAAGATTGAAATGTTGAGTGCAAGTGACATTTTCAGAATAGATACATTGGAATTAAAAGATTGAAATGTTGATTGCAAGAGACATTTTCAAAATAGAAACACTGGAATTAAGCGATTTAAATGTTGAGCGTAAGAGACATTTTCAGAATAGATATACTGGAATTAAAAGATTGAAATGTTGAGTGCAAGAGACATTTTCAGAATAGATACATTGGAATTAAGCGATTTAAATGTTGAGCGTGAGAGACATTTTCAGAATAGATACACTGGCACCAAAAGATTTAAATGTTGATTGTAAGAGACATTTTCAGAATAGAAACACTGGAATTAAAAGATTGAAATGTTGATTGCAAGAGACATTTTCAGAATAGAAACACTGGAATTTAGCGATTCAAATGTTGAGCGTAAGAGACATTTTCAGAATAGATATACTGGAATTAAAAGACTGAAATGTTGATTGCAAGAGACATTTTCAGAATAGATACATTGGGATTAAAAGATTTAAATATTGATTGCAAGAGACATTTTCAGAATAGAAACACTGGAATTAAGCGATTTAAATGTTGAGCGTAAGAGACATTTTCAGAATAGATACACTGGCACTAAAAGATTTAAATGTTGATTGCAAGAGACATTTTCAGAATAGATACACTGGCACCAAAAGATTTAAATGTTGATTGCAAGAGACATTTTCAGAATAGAAACACTGGAATTAAAAGATTGAAATGTTGATTGCAAGAGACATTTTCAGAATAGAAACACTGGAATTAAAAGATTGAAATGTTGATTGCAAGAGACATTTTCAGAATAGATACACTGGAATTAAAAGATTGAAAGGTTGAATACAGGAGACATTTTCAGAATAGATACATTGGAATTAAAAGACTGAAATGTTGATTGCAAGAGACATTTTCAGAATAGATACACTGAAATTAAAGGATTGAAATATTGAGTGGAAGAGACATTTTTACAATAGCTGAAATCACACCTCTTCGCTTTCTCATCAACTCTGAAGCAGAACGTGAGTGAACATTCTTATGATACGTGTTTACGCTCAAATAAACAGTAGCACAATAAAGAGTTATATAAAAAAAAACAAGCTTTGAAAAATATAATAATTTATTTCCCTGGAAAAATACTGCAAAAATGAAAACAATATGAACTTTTGTTTTTGAGAATCAAATCTAAAACTAATCCAAGCATAATCCACGAATAAAATTTTAGAAGTCCTAATAATAAAATATTTTAATGATTTCAAGTTCGAGTCCAGGCGAAGAATCAAAGATGGAAGACGATGACGTATGCTGTAACATGTAGTGTATTGAAGTCTACAGTTCCTTGTAAAAACAAGAAATATAACTCTGGTTTTGGAAATCCAAATGGTTTTTCTTAATAAGAGCTGCATTTATTCAGGAATATCATATGAACACACACATTTTGCAAGGAAAAACGGAATTAATCCTTTTGAATCTAAGTAATTTGAAATAACTCCAAATGACACAACAGACACTTTCCAGTGTAAGAGTCCAACTGAGAATATCTCTCTAAACCAAAGGTTATATCGTAGTTCCTAGTAATCATTATTTTGACATACAATGAAATTTTTAAAAAATAAAATGATTTTAAAACTTACAAACAATTTAATCAGGTACAATTAAATCAAATATACATAACACTTCCCGCCATAAAAAAGAAAGATTTATATGATAAAGCTTTCTATTTACCACAGACTAATTATACATTGTAACACACGGGAAAGTGCGTCTGCTATTAAATTATATTTTCCCTTGATGTGCCTGATGTCAAGATTATATTCCTGTAACAACAAACTCCACCTTAGTTGACTTTGATTTTATGTGTCATCTTTCCGATGAAAGAAAGGGGGTTGCGGTTACTAAACACAGTAATCGAAGAAGAAGCTGAACAAAGGTAAACTTCAAAATGTTTTAACGCCAATATCAAAGCCAAACATACCTTCTCGATTGTTGAATAATTTATTTGGTGCTTATTTAATTTCATAGAAAAAAAGCACACTGGATGATCAATGCCATTTTCATCTTTTTGAATCAAAACAGCTCCAACCCCAATATCACTTGCAATAAAAGACAGTGTAAACGATTGCCTGAAATTTGCAGCTGTAAGAACTGGCGCATTATTACGTATGGCTTTTAACTTTTCAAAAGCCACCTGACATTGTTCAGTCCAAAGGAACCTGTTTTTCTTACTAAATAAATTTGTCAGGGGTTCAGCAATTATAGAAAAATTGGAACACATTTTTCGATAGTATCCGACCATACCTACAACTCGCATCAGTTGCTTTTCATTTACAGGCACAGGAAATTCAGAGATAGCCTTGACCTTAGCATCTATTGGTTTAACTTGTCCATGTCCCACAATATGTCAAAGAAAAGTTACACTAGCATGACAGAACTCACTTTTATATAAATTAATTGTCAAGCATGCATCTGTGAGTCTGTCAAAGAATTTCCGAAATGCTGCTAAATGTTCTGTCCAGGTGTCGTTGTAGATGGTGACATCATCGATGTAGGTATCACAGTTGCCTAGACCAGAGGTAATCATATTTATGAGACGTTGAAATGTACTTGGCGAACCTTTCATCAAAGCGGTATTATTTTATATTGGTAATGTACCTGAGTGGGACAGGTACAACTAAATTAATTGTATGTTTAACCTGGATATCTCCTTGAATATACTCCTTTAGCATGTTAATGTGACAGAGTTATTTTTGGTTCCGCCTCCCAGGAGTATTTATGATGTAATTTAAATCATTTACTTTCCTGTCAACTGTGTAGGGACCATAATACTTGGCCTGAAGAGGATTTTGTGGTATGGGCAAGAGAGCCAAGTCTCTATCGCCAGGCTGAAAGCTCATTTCCTTCGAGCTTTTATCAAATCTTGACTTCATTTTGGTATGAATAGAGTGCAGACTTGCTCTTACAACTTCACAAGCCTTTAACAACTTATACTTAAAATTAGAAACATAATCAAGAAGATTAATTTCAGAATCTTCGTTAGAAAGAATTTTCTTTTGCAATAAATTCAATGGTTTACGCACAGTGTGTCCAAAACCCAGTTCAAAGGGACAGAAACCTAAAGATTCTTGAACTGATTCGTTAACAGCAACGAATAGTAAATGAATGCCTTCATCCCAATCTTTACCCATATCAAAACAATATGATGGAATCATATTTTTCAAAGTCTGATGGAATCTTTCCAATGCCCCTTGGCTCTCCGGATGATAGGCAGAAGATTTGAATTATAGGATGCCTAATTCGTACATAACTTGCTGGAAAATTCAGGTTTGGGAAGGCCAAATTGATTATTAAAAAACTTTATCAAATCTTTTACGATTTGTTTAGATTTTATATTCCTCAAGGGCATTGCCTTTGGAAACCTTGTTGATGCACACATAGTGGTCAACATGTATTGATTACCTGACTTTGTCTTAGGTAAGGGACAAACACAATCTACCATAATTCTACTAAATGGTTCGTCAAATGCAGGAATATGTTGTAGGTGAGCCTTGGAAATTTTCTGATTGGGTTTTCCTACCATTTGACAAGTTTGACAAGATCTACAGTATTTACCAACATCACTTTTGATTTTTGGCCAATAGAAATGAGTCAAGATCTTGTGATAAGTTTTATTGATCCCTAAATGACCAGCCAATAGAGTTTCATGGGCCAGACTAAGTATTTGATGTCTGTAAGGTTTTGGAACTACAATGCGACAGTTCACTGACCATTCGTCATCAGCAGGTACCTCAGGAGGTCTCCATTTTCTCATGAGAATTCCATTTTTAATGAAATAATAGGTAGGAAATTCAGTAGCTTCTATTTCACTAATGGCCTTTTGAAACAAACGGGAGATCTCGTGATCTTTTTCCTGGTTTATGACAAGTGATTGTCGTTTATCACCCTTATTAGAATAAAGAGAATGAGTCGTTAAAAGAGGATCACTGTGATCAATATCTTCTGATTGATCCAAAACAAGGAGTGAAAGTGACATCATCAAAAGCCTGACCAATACATGTGTCAGCAAAATGAATACTTTCCTTATCAACATTATTCTCAAAAGCTTTCTTTGCTATAGCTCTGGTAACTGCAAAAACTGAATAAATCAGGGAATTCTTTTTCAATCGGATCGACTTTCTGATCCAAGCAAGGCTTGTCAGCTACAAGTGGATTAACCATAAACTTGTCTCCAGCTAGGTTTTTGCCACGTAATAAATGAATGCCCTCAACGGGTAAAACAAAGACTGTTCCGACTGTCACGGGTCCTGAGACTACGTCTGATGACAAATGTAAACAATGAAGAGGAACATGAAAAAAGCCGCACTTTACTCCTTGAATAAGAACACTATCATTAGAAGAAGACTTCTCACAGAAAGGCAAAATACCTGACAATAAAAACAACTGAGTAGCTACTGCGTCCCTTAAAATATTAATAGGGATAGGATTGCCCGAATCACCCAATAGTGATATAGAACCCTTCGATATGAATGGTTCATAATTCTCCATCATAAAATCAGACTGGGGTTTATTAGACACAACACATGTATTGCTTTCAATACATGACCGTGACCTTGACCTCTTAGAAATAAGAGCATTTGGAATAGGTCTGTCTTGATTCTGATGCCTATTTTTCAATTTGTAGCAATCCGAAATAACACGTCCTTTCTTCTTGCAATAGGTACACGTATTAAGGGACAAGGATTTTGAATCAAGCTTGTCAGAAGCTTGATTTTTAGAATTTGTTCCAGTTTGAGTTTTAGAAGGGCTTGTATTTGGCTGAAATATATTTCTGCCAGAAGACTGTTGAGTAGAAGTCTTATTTACAGAAGGAACTTTATGAATTAAAGAATACTCATCAGCAGCTCGAGCAGCATTTTCCAATGTTTCAATCTGATGCTCGTCAAGATAAGACTTAATATCAGTATGGACACAGTTTTTGAACTCTTCAAGTAATATAAGTTGTTTGAGACTTTCCTAATCTTGCTCAACTTTCTCGGCTAAGCTCCATATATTAAACAACTGCTCTTTTTCTCTAGCAAATTCGACATGAGTTTGTCCAGCTTCTTTCCTATAGTTTCTGAATTTTTGCCTATAAGCTTCAGGGACTAACTCATAACCCATTAAAATGCATTCTTTAACCACATTATAGTTACCACTTCGGTATACTGACAGTGAATTGTAAATATCACTAGCCTTACAAGTATGTAGACATTGTAATAACTGAGTCCAATGCTCCATTTGCCATTTCAAAAAATTTTCAGCAACATTTTCAAAATAAGGAAAATATTTGTTTACGTCTTTTCCTCTAAAAGGAGCACTAATCTAATATTCTTTGCAAGATCAAAACTTAAATTTGTATTTGAAGTATGAACATGCTTTTCACTTGCCAGCTCCATTTCTTTTATTTTAAATTGTTATTTCCTCTCTTCCTTCGCTTTTTGCATTTGCATTTGCATCTCTCTCTCTCCCTGTCTCTTTTTCTTCCTTTTGAATTTGTTCTTTTGTAATAGCATTTGTCTTTTCTTTCTCTTTTTCTTCTGCCTGAAAATGCATTTGTTTTTTTTCTCTTACCTGTCTCTCTCTCTCCTCTTACTCAAATTTTAACTGTGTTTGTTCTTTTTTGTAATAACATTTGTTCTTTTTTTTCTCCAATTTCATTTTTTTTCCAATCGCAAATGCATTTGCTTTTCTGCTTTTTCTTTCTGAAGTTCCCGCTTCCTCAACTCCAATTCCATCTTGCATTTTAATTATATTTCCTTTACTTTTATGTGAGTGTCTGATACAGGCATACTGATCGAAACCAAGTCACTTTTATCCAAAACATTCTTTCCTACCAAATTCTGAACCAAAATATTTCTTATTTCCTGTCTCGTTACGGAAGCCTTTACCTCAGAAAGATCGTATTTTCTGGCAAGTTGAATCAATTCATCTTTTTTGAAAAGATCTAATTGTTCATGGGTAGGATTTGAAAGAAAGATTTCCACTTCTGATGACATTTTAGAAAAAGCTTGCCGACTTCACTAAAGATTGAAAAAAACTAGAGGAATTCGAATTTCAAAAAAGCAAATTGTTTTGAAATATTCAAGCCGAAATTCAAGATAATCCTTAGGACGAATGCACAATTCTTATGTTACGTGTTTAGGCTCGAATAAACAGGAACACAAGAAACAGTGAAAACAACTAGCTTTGAAAAATATTATAATTTATTTCCATGAAAAAATACTGTAAAAATGAAAAAATATGAACTTAGGGTTTTAAGATCAAATCCAAAAATAATCAAAGAATAATCCACGAACAAAATTTTAAAAGTCCTAATAATAAAAAGCATCCAAGATGGAAGACGATGAAATATGCTGTAACCTGTAGTGTGTTGAAGTCTACAGTTCCTTGTAAAAACAAGAAATATCACTCCGGTTTTGGAAATCCAAATAGATTTTTATAAGAGCTGTCTTTCTTCAGGAATTTCATATGAGCACACGTATATTGCCAGGAAAGAAAAAGAATTAATCCTTTTGAATCCAAGTAATTCGAAATAACTCCAAACGGCACAACAGACACTTTCCAGTGTAAGAGTCCAATATCTCTGTAAATCAAAGGTTATATCGTATTCTAAAAGGCAGTGTCGAAAAATCCCAAGTTGCGAAATCGAAAGGGGCACATGATCGTGTTTATATCATGACCTAACATGACCTTGACGAAAACCAAGCATTTTACTCTTTAAAAAAATACAAAAATTGTTTACATCTTAAACCACGCAGTCCCACCATGACCTCGACAACAACCAATCATTTTAAAATGAAATAGAACTTATTTCCGTTGTTGCTACTAATTTTGAATCAAGGTCAGGATCTAGGTCAAAATTTGGTGTTTATTAAAATGAACAGTCAATGTCAAACTATTTTCCTAGATAACATTATTTTGACATATAATGAAATTTAAAAATATAAAAAGATTTTTAAACTTACAAACAATTAAATCAGATTTAATTAAATCAAATATAGATAACAAAATTTAATTATAATATAAATAAAAATAATAGTGCAAGTGGAGATCATAAAAGCGCAACCACCCATGCATGTTCTTAGTATGGAACGGAACCATCTGTAACAAGTTCTTGCGTTCTAAATAGTTGTATGTGCTGCCACTAATATTTTCCACATATCTGATCATTTATCAACACCGTGACACGTCAAACCAGATTTGGATCTCCGTAGAGTACGAATTAAAATTATCTAACCTGTATGTTGTTATTTATTCGTGTCAATGATATAAAGAAGTCTCCTGTATGATCTCTCTCTTTCTCCGTCTCTGTTTCTCTCTCTCTCTCTCTCTCTCTCTGTCTCTCTCTCTCTCTCTCTCTCTCTCTCTCTCTCTCTCTCTCTCTTTCTCTCATATCCTGCATTACATTCAGCTTTTGTTGTTGCTGATCTTATATCAGTGTAATTTTGGTCAAGTCTCTACATCATTCTTTCAATGCATCTGCGTTTAAAGATAATCAGTTAGTTGATTTTCCAATTTGTTCTATATCCATACATTTTCTGTCTAACGTTTCGTTCCAGAATTTGATACATTTCGAATCATTATCCTGCAAAGGCTTAATAATCTGTGTATCAACAGGTTTTACACATGCTGTAAAGGACCTTCATCAGACAATGTTACAAGATATAAATAAAATTGTCATACTATGTATGTTAATATATGTTGTTGTTTGTTTATTGACTGACCTTTGACAGGATTTTCCCCCTTGTTTTCGATATATTAATATTCCAACTCAAATGGACTTCTAAAAGATATGTATCCAGTAATGCTAGAACTTTATTGCTCTGTTTATTTAGTATGATTGGTAATTGTTGTCTAATCTATATCAAATGCGCAGGTTCCAGTTATACCGCTGAAATACATTGCTTTTCGATCTTCATTTTTAAAGGTGATGTTTGATCTGTTTTTGGTTCATCTTTTAATTTGTTTGTCATTTTCATTAATACTGTAGGAGGCAAAATCACTTTCAAAAACACCTTTCACGGGTTGTGAATCTAACAAAATCAAACTCATACCGTTAAAGTAAGTCTTGATTTTATTGATCTTGCTGAGGAAAACTTTTATATTTAGATTTTCAATACCCTATAAATTGTATCTGATTCTGTCTATACAATCGTTCAATTCAATTCCGGGGATTTCGAGTTACTGCTGGTTGCAGATATTATGTCTTCCTCGTTTTGTTTTCTTTCAAAATGTAAATTTATATCCGTAAATGTTATTAACTTACACTCAATGCAGAAAGACATAATTCTAACCTAAACGATAAAGATCAGTTAAATTACGTTCTTTGTCGTGTAATCTTCTTTCAATTTTGTCTGCAATTCAGTGAAATTATCGATTGGAAGAAATCTATTCATAACAGATGCTAATCAAGTATAAATACTTTTGGCAATTACCTTGACACCTGAGCTGATCTAGAATTTAAAAGGACTTTGTCTTGTTTTCTTACTTGGTTTTCCGTTTATATTTTCTAAATCGGTGTCAGTTAAACGTTTACTAGTTATTTCCCTGCATATTCTATTTGCGATATTAAGTTTGAATTCCTGAATGCATTCTTTTTTTTCTTTGTTTGGGTGAAAACACCTCATGTAATTACAAACTTCATTTTTTTCTGTCACAGTTATGTTTGCTTCCTATAAAACCCATTTCGTTATTCAGGTTGTTTTTATGTATTCATCTTAAAAGTGCAAAATGGGAAATGATAATGGAGTGGATTTCGATAATCTCGTTACAATTGACGACATTCACGATGACGATGGGTGCGATAATTAAACTACATTGACGCTTCAGACACAAAACGTTACCATGAACTAAAGATAGAAATAATACAAAGTCTAAAAAAGAAAACCAAAAACGACCCACAAGAAAAATAATATAAACTTAACGGGCCTAATTCAAAGATACTGATGTCATTTTCTAATGCCTTTGGGTTGGTCAAGAAAAGAAATTATACCGAGGCTAGCAAAAACTAAACTGAAAGAACAATGACGATACATGTAAAGTGAATAAAACGTTATAGCCTACAGTTACATACATGAATCATATACCCTTGATATAATGATATACCCTTGATATAATGATATACCCTGATATAATGATATACCCTTGATATAATGATATACCTTTGAGATAATGATATACCCTTGATATAATAATATACCTTTGATATAATGATATACTCTTGATATAATGATATACTTTTTATATAATTAAATACCCTTGATATAATGATATACCTTGATATAATGATATACCTTTGATATAGTGATATACCCTTGATATAATGATATACCTTTGATATAATGATATACCTTGATATAATGATATACCTTTGATATAGTGATATACCCTTGATATAATGATATACCTTTGATATAATGAAATACCTTGATATAATGATATACCTTTGATATAATGATATACCCTTAAGATAATGATATACCCTTGACATAAGGATATACACTTGGTATAATCATATACCCTTGGCATAATCATATACCCTTGGTATAATTATGTTGGCTCGACTTCACTTGCGAAGATTTAGGAAGGGGGTTGTCCACGTCTATTGCACGCGCGGTGGTAGCTGACTAGCCCAATACGTGACAGGCGCATCCATCCACAGAGGCTGCAGGGGATTCTCTGGGTTGTTGTGGGTGCTGCCGATGGTTCACATTTTTTTCTTTGCCATCTTTTTCATCCAAGCTGGCCGGTCTGTTTTGTTCAAAAGTGGCCATGGCCCGGTGAACTGTACGTCGCCAGCTTTTAATGGTCAGCAGGTTGTGATGCCCATTGGCGGAGATCGATGCTACAGGTGGTGAGGGTCTTTTTCAAGGATTATTATAGTAGCCAGTGGACAGCTCACCATACAATGCGATCTTTGGCAGGCGATGATCCTCCATCCCGGAAAAGTGCCCTGTTAAGCGTAGTTGTATTTTCATGATCGTGGCCTCAATGCTTGTGATTTCTGCTTGTTTGAGGACTTCAGTGATGTTGACGAAGTCACTCCAGTGGATGTTGAGGATGGTGCGGAGGCAGCGCTGATGGAAGCGTTCAAGGAGGTAGAGGTGACGGCTATAGGTGAACCAAGATTCTGCGCCATATAGGCGGGTGGTCAGTACGACAGCTCAGTAGATGCTGATCTCTCTTGAGACTGGCGTTGTACCACACTCATTTATAGAGTCTGCCGAAGGCGCTGCTTGCCTTGGCCAGTCTGTTTTCTATTTCTTTCTCGATCTTGGCATCAGAGGAAATCACACAGCCCCGGTTGTTGAACTGGTGGATTACTTTCAGCTCTGACTGGTCATTGAAGGTGCTGGCTGGTGAAATACATCTCAGTTTCTTTAGGCTGATCTCAAGGCTGCGGCAGGCCAACTGGGGTGTGTGTAAGAAGACGAGCTTTGGTTAGGCCACCTTTTGTAGGCCCCTCTCCATGCGGAACAAGCAGTGCTGTCCCTAGAAAAGGCTGCTCGGTCACTCAGGCTGCTACCTGGTGATGGTGTCGTCGCCTGAGTCGCCTGCATGTAGGATTGGGGCTGCGGCTTCCAGTGACATCTTTCACTTGCCGTTTTCGCCCCTTTCCCCTATAATAATTATATACCCCTGATATAATGATATATAATTTATATAATGATATACCCTACATATGATAACATACCCTTGGTAAAATAATATACCCTTAGTACAATGATATACCTTTATATAATAATGCACCCTTGAGAAAATGATAAAACGTTGGTATAAAACATCCTTGGTATAGTGATATACCCTTGATATAATGATACGCCATTGGTATAATTATATTCTCTTCGTATAATGATAGACCCTTGGTACAATGATATTCTCTTGGTATAATGATAGACCCCTGACATAATGATATATCACATGTAGCCCTAATGTATAATACTTGTAACCCTAACCTATACTTGTAGCCCTAATGTATTTCAACTGTAGCCCTAATGTATATAACGTGTAGTCCTAATGTATATCACTTGCAGCCCTAATGTATATCACATGTAGCCTTAATGTATATCACATGTAGCCCTAATGTATATCACTTTTAGCCCTAATGCGTATCACTTGTAGCCAAGATGTATATCATTTGTAGCCCTAATGCATATCACATGTAGCCCTAATGTATAATTCTTGTAACCCTAATATGTACTTGTAGCCCTAATGTATATCACTTGTAGCCCTAATGTATATCGCTTGTATCCCTAATGTGTATCACTTGTAGCCATAGTGTTTATCACTTGTAGCCCTAATCTATATCACTTGTAGCCCTAATATATATCACTTATAGCCCTAATGTATGATACTTGTAAACCTAATCTATATCACCTATAGCCCTAATCTATATCATTTGTAGCCCTAATATATATCACTTGTAGCCCTAATGTATATCACATGTAGCCCTAATATATGATACTTGTAACCCTAATCTATATCACTTGTAACCGTCATTTATATCACTTGTAGCCCTAATGTAATTAATTTGTAGCCCTAATGTATATCACTTGTAGCCCGAATGTATATCACTTATAACCCTAATCTATATCCTTTGTAACCATAATGTATTTCACTTGTAGCCCTAATATATGATACTTGTAATCCTAATCTATATCACTTGTAGCCGTCCTATTTATCACTTGTAGCACTAATGTAATTAATTTGTAGCCCTAATGTATGATACTTGTTACCCTAATGTATATCACTTGTAGCCCTAATGTATGATACTTCTAGCCCTAATGTAAGATACTTGTAACCCTAATGCATATCACTTGTAGCCCTAATGTATGATACTTGTAACCCTGATGTATATCACTTATAACCCTAATGTATGATACTTGTAACCCTAATGTATATCATCTGTAGCCCTAATGTATGATACTTGTAGCCCTAATGTATCTCACTTGTAGCCCTAATGCATGATACTTATAACCCAAATCTATTTCACTTGTAGTCTTCCTGTATATCACTTGTAGCCCTAATGTATATCATTTGTAGCCCTAATGTATGATACTTGTAACACTAATCTATATCATTTGTAGCCCTAATGGATATCACTTGTAGCCCTAATGTATATCACATGTAGCCCTAATGTATGATACTTGTAACCCTAATGAATATCGCCTATAACCCTAATCTATATCACTTGTAGCCCTAATCTATATCACTTGTAGCCCTAATGTATATCCTTTGTAGCTCTACTGTATATCACTTGTAGCCCTAATGTATGATACTTGTAACCCTAATCTATTTCACCTATAACCGTCCTGTATATCACTTGTAGCCCTAATGTATATCACTCGATTCCCCAATGTATGATACTTTTAACCCTAATGAATATCACCAGTAACCCTAATATATATCACTTGTAGCCCTAATCTTTATCACTTGTAGCTCTAATGTATATCAGGGTTCGTAGATATAGTTATTTTCTAGTGTATTTTATATATCTGGAACAAATGCTAATTCAGACAAACAGATCCATACTGCATGAGATCGTACAGCGTGATTTAGTTCCAGGAGGCAAAGCAAAGTGATAACCTGCTGATAAAACGCGTACCTGTTTAGATGATTGTGATCTATAAAACTTTGAACCAAGAGGTTAAAAGCTGATTGGTTTGTCCTCCTTTATTACAAATTTTTGACATTTTGAGGCTTTAATAATTGCATGCATATTAACTGTAATGAAAATGAACAACTCATTAAAAGTATTTAAATAAGTTTGAAAGAAATCATTGAAAATAATGAATATCTCTTTATGCTCAATACTGTTCCCCTTAACATTTCTCGAAGAAATGATTTATTGTAATGCTTAAGAATTCCTTTTCCTTAAAGAACATTTTTATGCAACGTGCATAGTGTTTATGTGCTTGTGTATTTACAATTTAGTTTGAGTTTCTCTCTCTCCTCTCTGCCTGTCTGTCTCTCTGTCTCTCTCCTCTCTGTCTGTCTCTCTCCACTCTCTATCTGTATGTCTGTCTGTCTCTCTGCCTGTCTCTCTCCTCTCTCTGTCTCTGTCTCTGTCTGTCTGTCTGTCTGTCTCTCTCTCTCTTCTCTCTCTCTCTCTCTCTCTCTCTCTCTCTCTCTCTCTCTCTCTCTCTCTCTCTCTCTCTCTCTCTCTATATATATATATATATATATATATATATATATATATATATATATATATATATATATATATATATAGTGTGTCCATAATACGTTGCATGCACCCTATTTTTTAAAATTATATATGATGTTTGTGCTGTACAGTCTAATAATTTATTATTTTAATATGAGCGTACGGTCAATAATTAAGATAACATTTAACCTAATTAATTACATTGCTATCTTTTTCTAAATTAAGACAATCCTTTCAATAATAATAATAATAATAATAATAAGTATTATAATTATTCTTACAAGTTTTAGTGTATGATGTTTCTTAAAAAAGCTTGTACTGTGTTTTTCAATGATGATGATGAAGATGATGATTATTATTATTATTATCAACATTATTATTATTATTATTATTATTATTATTATTATTATTATTATTATTATTATTATCAACATTATTATTATTATTATTATCATTGAAGAATGTATTATTATTACTTTTGCAGTATTGGTTGCTAGTGCTTTGGACAGATGTAATTGCCCCGGATCGCGATGTGCGAATATTCCCAATACGTCTGATCGATGCAAATGCTGCATCTATGTGGTACTGGGAAAGCGAAGTGGAGAATCGAGTGACTTTACCAGTCGCGATCCTAGCCCGTCAGGGGAAGAAAACATCGTACCGTATGTAACATCATATAGCAGTATTCCCAAATTTTACGGTAACTGGATAAAGAGCACAGATGACGATTACAGAAAGTTACTATATGGAATATTCACTGTCGAAAAAAATCCAACATTTAACAATCGTTTCTATTAAACTTTGAATCAGGAATATGGAAGGTGGGAACGATTTTTTTCTAGCAAATTCACTTTTTAGTGGGATCCATGTAAAATTATTGATATATATCCAAACTGCCTTCGCCAAAAAAGAAGCCACAAGAAAACACGGACTGCAAAATAGAATATTTGAGCTTGTCATTGTCCAAGGCTACGCATCTGCCCATCACCAAAGTTTTCAGAAATGACCGTTTTAGCTGCTTTCAAATGTTTTAGAATTTTAATAAAAATGAATGTGACAGTTTAAATTCTTAGAATTAGTTAAAAAGTAATCAAAATTAGTATTGTTATATATGATGTCCTGATATTACGAAATCTGAAGATATAGCGTCCATGTCATACTATATTAAAGCCTGTTTGCAAACTTTCACAGTGGTATTTGTTTATGAGCAGCTATATCGATAAACGATATCGAGATCATTCTGAGCACCTCGGGATTTACTGAGATGACTATTTATCTCAACAACTGTAACCATTGGTAAAAGTGTTTAGGGAAACAGGAGCCACTCAGTGAAGGAAACCATCTGAGAAAAGAGCTTTTATTTTATTGTCTGTGTTGGGTTTCTTGGCCATCATCGTTTTCCTCAAGCACATCTTATAGTGAAATTGCATGCAAAAAATATCTCGAATAGTACAAGTCTTTGTTATTTAGAAAACAAAGAAGAGTTAAGTAAGCTTTTGCTTGTAGTTTTAATATAAGCGATGTTCTCCCCAAAACGATGTAGAAAACTATAGGCATTAAAGTGGAATACAATAAAATTTATATCAGCTGACGTATTGTTTTAGCATATCTGACAGCCTCAGTTATATCGACCATAATTGTAATGAATCTTACCCAACACTCAGTTATATCGATAGATGGAAGAAAGGTAATTTAAGCTATCTAGTCTGGTTCTTTGTTTCAGAAAGCTTTATGTATTAAAATAGTTCATAACACAGCCGAATGGTTGCATATACAATTACGCCATCTGGATGACTAATGCATAGGTGACTTCCGTGCATTTGAACAAATGACACAGCAAAAAAACAAACACAAAAAACAACAACAACAGGCTGGAAACTTAACTGCCAACACATGTTGATGTCTGCAGTATTCTTGTATACATACTTGAGGTTTGTATTTACCTCGTTTTAAAATATTTCGGAAATGTAAGAAACATATATAAACTATAACACTGAAAACCAGCACCTCGAGCATCGTTACTTTAAACTTCGCATTTTATATATCTCAAAGTGCTTTAATGACTAGTCAAACCGAAACTGAACATCATCCTAATTTATGTACGGACAATGACGTTGTTTGCCAACTGGGGCACAGTTTGTGGCAACGGCTTTCGACATTGACCAAGTTAAGATAATGCAAAAAATCATAAAATGAAATCAGATTTCTGCATCATTGATGTTTAGGTAGATTTCTATACCCGATCTTTGTTATAACTGGTATTCATAAAATTTGTTTTCTGAAAACTTTAGTAAATCAATGGCTGAGAGATTGCTAATAGAAAACATTTATTATATAAGACTTAACTAGGTTGGGCGGGCTAACCTCGGTCTCTGGTAAATTAAACATTTGGTTTACTTAGATCTTAACCAGTTTTCCGTGTTCAACTGGTCATAAGAGTTATTTCTGAATTATTTGAAATAAATGTTATTGCATGCTTAATTTAAGTTGTTTTCTCCTGGAAATCAAAAGTAACGCTATATTTGGATTACTTTAATTGACGAAGTTAAGGAGCCATAATTGAAAACCGCCGAGAAGATGAAAACATAACGACTTCTGATTCGTTACTGCCAGTGATGACGTTCTTGGTAACATTATAGATAACGCTGTTGTTTTCAAACTGTTAGCAGTCATTTTAAAGGATTAAATACGCAAACCAGTATCGACTCCATTTCTTGAAATACTTTTATAAGAACCATATGACCATGACCATATTGGACGAACATTAATGTTCATCTTCGTATTCTTATCGTACACAATTCAGAAGAGTTACACATTAACTACAGTTGCAAACTTGTTCATCTTCGTATTCTTATCGTACACAATTCAGAAGAGTTACACATTAACTTCAGTTGCCAACTTGTTCATCTTCGTATTCTTATCGTACACAATTCAGAAGAGTTACACATTAACTACAGTTGCAAACTTGTTCATCTTCGTATTCTTATCGTACACAATTCAGAAGAGTTACACATTAACTACAGTTGCAAATTCCTTTGCTATGGAATTAAAAGTAGTTAAAGAGACTGTGTCCTGTCTAAGTTAACCTACACTAACCCGTGTTAGTGATCCATTGTGTTTCATAAAATTGGGGTGGGTGTTTGGGGGTGGGTGGATTTCGCGGCACTAAACCAGAAGGTACAGGGTAACTGAGCCAGGACGCTACTGCTATTGAATAATAATAATAATAATAATAATAATAATAATAATAATAATAGGTAAAAAAAGCGACTACCGTTGTAAAAGTGTTTGAACAGAAGCAAAATGCGAAAAGATATATCCGTACAAAATATGTATCGTTCAGAAAGATTACTTAAGGTGTTAGATATTTAGCAGATCCAGGCTTGCTATTGGTAGAATAGATGGGTAAACTGACTGTCTTTTTCTCCCTATTAAAATAAAAATGAGCTGCTTTGCATTTTGGCTCTTCTCCACCAGAATACCACTAACTGACACAGGCTATAATTCAAGAGACAGATATAAAAAATCGGTTCAAGAGAGGGCGGAGGAAATATGACCCTCAGTTTGCTCTCTCTCTCTCTCTCTCTCTCTCTCTCTCTCTCTCTCTCTCTCTCTCTCAGATATATAAGTAACTATTGTTTGACTCATTTTAGCTATACCCGCATTTCAGATAACAACGACATGTATAATTTTGATATAAACAAAGAAAATGACTACTTTTAAAAATTTCAAGAAAAATTATAATATCAAAATTTCATTTTAGGAGTACTGTTTATTGCTTCCACTTTAATACTGTACAATTACTGATCATTATTATCGATCCAAATTTCATAGCAGAAGTTAAATGCATTTATTCTAAAGTGTTCTTTCGAAGATTTATAACTACGCTACTGTAAATACTTCTTCTACTGTGACCGCTACTACTGATAATAACAATACATTACTAATAAAAATGGCTGAATTTGATAATAACAATACATTACTAATAAAAATGGCTAAATTTGACAATTAGACTTCAATCAGTAATGTGCACATATGAATACAGTATTATGTGTTTTATATATTTGGAGTTTTATGCACATTATCCATATGTGAATATATGAACGTTTCTCTTGGTTCAAAACTATAGGACAAGTTATAAGAAAATAGTATTCATATTTAATTTAGTGTCACATAATTGGTCTAGTCTATCTGCCTACCAAAATATTTTTGTGTCAATCTATATTTACTCTTAGAGGTAAATTTCCTGCTATTGATATAGAAATTATAGTTCCTAAATATTTTTCACGAAGAATATCCTTGTGACATGTAAACTTACCTTGTATGCACTCGTACATATGTGATATATCTGTATCATTTATTTCGTTGTTGAATTCCTCCATGACAACATCTTCACGTCGTTATCTAGACCTTTTTAAAAAAATACTCACACAGTGCCACTACTAACGCATCTTGAGGGTCGGACACGTGATCTAAATATCGCTTATTTGAGTTACCACGGCTTCATGTTGAGATAAGTGAACGTGTCCAGTGTGAAAATTGTTTTCATTTTGTTTGGATTAATGCAATTTTTCAGCACACGATAAGCTCTGGTGTCCAGCTTATCTGGTAAAGGAAGAACCAATGCAGACCCAGGGAAGAACCACCATCCCAAGGGAAGCTACTGACAAAACTTTCTCACCATATCCACGCTGGTAAAGCCGAGACGCGAACGCACGTGGATTGACCACTCGGACACCCGACGTCCAGACCTACGCGGAGAGAAGATACAAAATGATAAGCAAAATCTATATAACAAGAAGAAAACTTTTAAATAACTCATGGAAGATTTCAACATATTTGTCTATTAACGTCTGCCAATAACACTTTTTACGAGAATTTTAAGGTTTGCTGGGACAAATGGAGCTTGATAACACATGAAAAACCCCAGTAATCACAGGAAACAAATGGTATGTACGCTGTATAATAATAATAATAATAATAATAATAATTATATTAATAATAATTTAATTAAATTAATCTTTCTTATTTGTATCCTTTACCAAGAATATTATTATAATTGTAATATTGGACCGCACAGGATCTTTAATATTCGCTTGCAGAAATGGATTTAACATGGACTTGTGCGAAGATGTTACCAATGAATCGCACAAAGATTGTGACAGGAGGTTGCACACAATAAAATCTTTAAATGTAACTTGCAAAGACCATTGACACTGAGTACTTTCTTCAACAAAATCTTTAATATTAACTTGGAAGCAAACTGTAACACTGGCTTCTAAAAAACGTTATTATTGCCTTGCACAAGCTTGCACAATTCTAACATTGGCCTGTGCACAAACGTTAACTTTGTCATTCAAAAATCGTTAACATTGCTCTGCAAAACTCCTAGCACTGGCTTGCAGGTAAACTGTTACATTGTTTTGTACAAAAGTACAACATCTGCTTGTACAAATGGGATAGTTATTGTAAAGCCTCATTCTGGCCCACACATTCACACATTTTCAAAGACGTTGTTGATCTTATAGCATCGTTGCAAATAAATGTATCAACATTTGAGAAACTTAAACTTGCGATTGAGTTTTAAAACAAATATTTGATAATATGTCATTGGTTCACGATGTCGCATATGGCTAACAGTTTTGCCTTTGTGTACTAAAATTGAATCTATTAAAAAAAATAAGGTGGTCCACATGCGGCAACTAAATTCATATTTTTGCAGAATATAAAGGTATGCGCATATTAACCTTTACTAGCATATCATATTAACCTTTACTAGCATATCATATTAACCTTTACTATCATATATTAACCTTTATTAGTATATCATATTAACCTTTACTAGCATATCATATTAACCTTTACTAGCATATCATATTGGTTGCCGCATGTGGACCATGTGAAAAACATTTTAAAATAAACGACACAATTTAAGTCCGTCAGCGTCCATTGGTACCTTGCTTCTCTACTACTGTCACGTATATAGAGGAGCGAAATGGATAAGGATTTAATATTGAATTTGTGAAATGAGTTGAATAATGTCCAGCTTTTGCGACCGAAGGCTCGCAAAAGCTGGCCATTATTTAAAGTATTTCATAAATTTAATGTTAAATCATTGCCCATTGAGATTCTTTTTATCACATCGGTTTTTTTTTCTTCAGTAGAAAGCATTTAGATAGAAAAAAGAATGAATAATTTCATTCATTCTGACAGACGTTGCACCTTTCATTTGTTGTGCGTAAAAAAATAGTCCTAAACAAAATTGAAATAGTAAAAGTAGATTATACATTTTTGCTAACTATTACTGTAATGTATTTGTGACCGGATATTTGTAATATTGGGTATGGAACATTCGACTGTACAGAAGACGTAAACAAATCTCTATTTTAGTCGGACTCGCATCACATATTTACCGCGTAAATATGCAATGGTTGGACAAAGTTCTATCATTTGGAGAGACCGGGTTTATGTCTACATTCTTTTGTGAACAAAGGTGAGATTTTTTAGTTCTGTAAGTTCACATTTAACCCACTCTTGTACATAAGGTGGATTCCATGCTAAAGATATACTATCTTTCCACCCCCACCCCACTATCAACTGGGCAATACTTGGACTTTTACTTGTTCTTATTGTAATTGTCGTGTTTTTTGTAGTTGCCATTTTTCATGTTATGATATTTTATACATGACTAAACAAACCCATGTGGGGTAAATTGGGCATATTGAAACAGACGAGACCAAATTCACCCCCAATTCCTTTCATGAATCGAATAAAAAAAGATGGCGGACAAAATGTTCATTGACATTAAAACATTCAAGAAGGTGGAGTTAAAACGTTTTCCCACGATCGCAGCCTATCAGTAAAATGAATACTGTACAATAATTTCATGGGCTTATTTGAACCAATCAGACTCAAATAAAGTGATATATTCACATGTTATAATATCAAAACTACGAAACTGTACACACTATAGGTACAGTGTACCGACTATGTGATAACAAATACATCTCAACTGACGTTTCTGCTACAATGAAAACATACAGTAAGTTCGACATCTACCACAATGACTACATGTCCACTGTAACATGCATACGTATAGTATTGTGAAACACTAAAATAAACATTTAATTTTGTTCAAAAGTAAATGAGATCATGTTCATCACAAACCGCAAGTTTCAATATATTTCTGCATATTCAAAGACTTCACAAACTGCCCAGCGAAAATGACAACATATTTTATTTATTTGACGGAAGACACCTTTTGCAAAACCGTCTACACATATACAACTTTCAAACGCATTCTTGTCTGAGCTTCTCTTTAACGAAAAGCCCAATAAGACAAACCTTGTTCTTAACTCACCTAAAATGTTCTTATGGGACCATACCATACAATTCAAGTATCACAAATTGCCTTTTTTCTCCATTAAAACAAATTCATTCAATGTCGTCTGTCATGTTGTTTTCGTCATTGGCGGCTCAGTCTCGAGTGACCATGCGAATAGCACCCTTGGAGTGTCGTCTGTCTCTGGCATGTCGCATGCCTTCATGTCCATCTTGCACACATCCTTGAAACGGAGCGATGGGCGGCCGACTCTTCTGGTGCCAGTGGCCAGCTGTCCATATAGGATGTCCTTTGGCAGTCTCCCATCATCCATGCCTTGGACGTGTCACAGAAATCGAAGGCGGCGTTTGTTAAGCAGGGAGTATATAATGGGGATACTTGCACTCTGAAGTATCTCGCTGTGTGGGACGTGGTCTTGCCAGCTGATTTTCAAGATGCGTTTTAGACACCGTATATGGAAGGAGCTGAGCCGGCGCTCTTTCCTAATGAAGGTGCTCCAGGTCTCACTTCCCTATAGAAGGGTGCTGAGTGCGCAAGCCTTGTAGAATTGGATCTTGGTGTGCTCTGTTAGGGCGCTGTTTTGCTACACCCTCGTCGTTAGTTGTGTCATGATGGTGTTTGCCTTTCCAGCCTTCTGTCCAGCTCCACATCAAGCGAGAGAGTTTTGCTGATGGTTGACCACAGGTAAGTAAAGATGTTGACTGCTTCCAGGGTGACACCGTCAATTTTGATGGAAGGGGCAATGGTGGTATGTTGCACGCAGACGTTTGTCTCTTCCAGGCTGATAGTGAGCCAACACTGCTTGCAGGCATCAGCGAAAGGGTCTCTCAGTCTCTGGAGGGCGTACTCAGTGTGGGTCACAAGAGCCGCGTCATCTGCAAAAAGCATCTCCCTGATGAGCACCGACCTCACTTTGGTCTTCGGCCGCAGTCGTGCTAGGTTGGACAGCCTCTCGTCGGACCTGATGTATAGATATACGCCGTCAGTGGACCAGTCGAAGACGTAGGACAGAAGCAGAGAGAAGTAGATCCCGAAAAGGGTTGGCCCCAGCACGCAGCTCTCCTTCATTCAGCAGTTGATTGGGAGGGAGGCTGAGGAAGATCCATTACACAGGACTGTTCCCTTCACATCGGCCTGGAAAGAGATTATCATGCTGCGTAGTTTTGTGTCTGTGTGTGCGTGGAGGGGGGGGGGGGGTAACCGATCGTACTGAGGAGTTCCAAAAGGTCCTTTGTGCTGACCAGGTCAAAGGCCTTGGTGATGTCGGTGAACATCGTGTAGAGTGGTTGACCTTGCTCTCTGCTCTTATCTTAGAGTTGTCGTATGGAGAAGATCATGTCTGTCGTCGAACTGCCCGCTCTGATGCCGCACTGAGATTCCGGGTACACACGGTCGTCAGCAACTGCAGCTTGTTGAGCATGATGCGGGTATACACTTTGCCAACGATGCTCAGGAGCGAGATCCCTCAGTTAATTATTACAGTCACTGCGGTCGCCCTTGTTTTTGTAAATGGACACAATCGTGGCGTCGCGCATATCTTGGGGGACTGCTCCTTCCGTTCAGCAGAGGCAATGTAGCTCATGCAACGGCTAAAGCAATGTTGGTTCGCCACTTTTTATAGCTTTTGGTGGGATGATGTCACTAACTGGTGCTTTGTCGTTTGGGAGGGAGTCGATTGCTTTGCTGAACTCCTCTAAGGTGGGAACTTTGTCCAGCTCCTCCATGGTGGGCAGTTTCTTTGCGCTGCTAAGGGCCGCATCGACGTTTCTCAGGAATAGAGCTCTGAGTAGTGCTCCACCCATCTGGCCATATGTTGCTCACCATCAGTGATCTTCTCTCCCATCAGAGATTTCAGGGGTGCGACCTCTTTCACTATCGGTCCTAGAGCCTTCTTAATGCCACTGTACCTTGGATGTTTCTTGACTCGGCACTGCGCAGGAATTATTCACACATTTGTTGCCAGTACTCTTTCGCGTACTGTCTAGCAATGCGCTGGGTGTTGCTTCGGGCACTTCTGAGACTAGCAAGCGTCCGTTCAATGTGACATTTTTTGTAAGCTATGAAGGCTTTTCGTTTGTCTTCGATTATTGGTTCCATCCTTGACAGATGTGTATTAAACCAGACCTGGCTGGGCCGTTCCTTCTTGCCAAACGTGGACATGGCTGTGCTGTATATGGCACCCTTCATGGCGTTCCACTTGGTGTGGCATCGTGCTTTGGCAGGTTCTAGAGAACCTGGTCTAGCGTGAACGCATACTCCTCCACCTTGGAGGGGACAGACATCTGCGGAGTCCTTATGCGAGGGCGTCCTTTTGGTTTTGAGCGGTGTAGTGTGTGTGGCTGTAGACGCACCCTGCTGCTCACAAGGGCGTGGTTGGAGTCGCAGTCTGCACTGTGGTAGGTTCTGGTGGAGAGGACGCTGTTAATGGCAGAGTGCCTGGTGATGACCATGTCGAGCTAGTATCAGCGATGAGACCTGGTGTGTTTCCATGATACTGTAAAAAACAAAAATAGATTGTAACAGTTGTCTCCCACCACAACTGACAGCCCCCTCCCCCTTCCAGTTTGATATATTAGAATTACATAATCTGGTTGTACACAATAACTATAGCTCTTATTTATTTATTTATTTTCACAATTCATTAAACATTGTCAAATTGTTATCGATTTTATGTTGATGATATAACCCCTCTTCCATCGCCCCAACCCCAAGCGTTTGGCCTTTTCTAACATAACAGAATCAGTTCCTATGTACAAAAATATGTAACACCCTTAGGGACCAAAAATGGCCTTACAATACTTTGTGTTGCGGCTTACACTTGAAGAAGGTGTTTGTGACACATTGGTCATGGTAGGCGCACAGCTCCAGCGGTCTCTGACCGTTTTCGTTGGTCTTTCCAGTGCTATGATGTCATGTAGGCCATGACTCGTGGTCCGCACCTACTGTGGCATTAAAGTCTCCAAGGAGGAATCATGGTTCTTCTTTGGGGCATCCTTTGCCCATAAAACGGATCCTTTGTGTCTTCTGGGGACGTGAGGGTATGGGCGTAGACACTGAGGACATTGACAGGACCTACAGCAGTGTTGAGGTGGATGGACAAGAGACGCTCAGTGTCCCCCGTGGGAGGCTCAACAGAGGCAAGGAGGTTGTTTTTGATGGCAAAGTCCACTACGTGCTGCGGAGATCCTCAGGTTCTCGAATCTGCCAGAAGAAGGTGTAGTTTTCCTCCCTGAGGGAGCCACTAGAGGCAAGCCTGGTTTCCTGGAGGGAAGCTATGCTGATATTTAGTGTAGTGAGTTCTATATCGCTGACGGCCGTCTTCCTGGTGTCGTCTACCTCCCTGAGGTCGTCAGAGATCCGATGCACATGGTAATGCGTTCCAGTCTGGTGTGGAATTACCGTCTGCTTGTGATGCTGAGTAACACACTGAGCTCCGAACACACACTGGAGCATGTAGACGATGACGGGTCAACACCTTACTGACCTGGGGCTGCCCAGCTTGAGGTGGACGATAGTCGGCCAGTGGGACACTATGATCTCTACCACCGTCGAAGCTGACCCGTGGCACCCCTTCCCTACGCCAATAGGGTGGGACTTATAACCGTTAAACTGCCAGCTTCCGTGTTGTTTCCTCATTCAGTAGCCAGACTGGAGTGACCTCCCCAGGGCGCAAGCCTGGGCGTGGAGTATGGAGATCCTGGGCTGCCCAAACGTCAGGATCCACCTCTCTTTCTTGCTGGTGGGGTCCAAAGGAATGCTAAGCATGACATTTGGCACCAGTTTGGATGCAGGAGCTGCCGGAACGAAGTCATAGTTGACACCCATGCCGCCTTAGGGGCTCCACTCCGGATTTTCTGTCTGGGTTTACTCCCGTAGCCTTTCCTTCTCGTGAAGATATCCACAAGGCAGCGGAGCCATCATCCAATGGCGTCGACTTGGCGGGTTTGGAATCAGAGTTTCCTTCTCCTAGACGAACTGACTGACAAGGCTAACAAGCTCCATCTGCCCGGGATTGGAGTCAGATCTTTCCTTCTCATAGACTGGCTGTCTGCCAAGGCTAACAAGCCCAGTCTGCCCACCCAGTTATCCCGCCGGGCAGTCGGTTGCGCCACTCAGCATGCTCTGTGTAAACAAGAGGCCCGCGTAAAGGTGCTGATGTGGATACAATAGTGTAGGAGAGGCCATATGCAGGTAACATTCTGCCCAGCAGAGCCAGACAGTGGTCCTGCGGCGATCACTACACCTGGAAAGGAAAGGCTGTGAGAGACGCTTCACTTTCCTTGGGCAAGCGGGACGTCAGGCCCAGGCTTCACCCCCTCCATGTTCTATTAGTTTTGCCTTTATTATATTTTGATATTTTGGACATTTATACTGGAGTATGTTATCTAGACATAAAATTGGAAACTAGGACTATTCCTTATTGATAAACGTTTAGGACATTTTTCACACCAGACATTTTGCTGATTTTCCTGTTTAATAGTTGACTTTAACATTATTATAAAAATGGCGTGCGTCTTGTACAGGTTTCGTTCTATCTTTACATCCTTACATCCTGTACAGGTTTCGTTTTTTTTTTTACATTCTTACAGATTTAACTTCAGTGCCATGTGATCTTATTTTTTGCAAGTACAATCATTTGGGAATACAAAATTTCATCAAGAGAAAATGCGTTGGTGTATAGCTGGATATTTATTCCATGTCAATTAATATAAAATTTAAAAACTCGGGAAATAAATAGAAAAATATGTCACGATTTTCTATAAAAATGAAATCTATAGCCCTTTTCTGATTATATAAACCACTAAATATACCGGATTGCAAGGGATAAACACCATGTATTTAAGAATTAATGACTAGATAATGATGACTCCAGATGGATATGCCACAGCAATGATGTCGATGATAAGATTATGGGCGGGGAGAACATTGCGCACTGGAACAAATACATTTGTATTAATCAGTCTGACTGCATTTTTTTCTAATCATCCATTCTGGAGATTCACTTGATATATAATAAGAAACCATTGTGCCAGTTACATCATTGTCCTCGCAATAAATACATAAAAACTGATATCCTCAGTCATTGAAGAAATAAAACTGTACTATACATGTTTAAGGAGTGCCGCGCTGTGTAGTTTACAGCTATTTTAATCTCTCTCTCTCTCTCTCTCTCTCTCTCTCTCTCTCTTAATATGGATATAAATATATAAAATGATAGAATAAAACATCGTCATATAAAATATTGTTTTAGAATTATTAATAACATGAACTAAGCTTTTCCCCGAACGATGCTTAAACAAATCTGCTTTTGTCGCTGACATTTTGAAGATGTTTAATTCTTCTCTATACACATTATCAACATTCAGCTATTATTAATGTACAAAGTATATCTCCACCATTTTTGTGTGAAAACTAATAAATATATACATACGTTTTCTTTTCTGGGTCGATTCTTGCAATAATACGACATTAAGTCAGCGCTAAGCATATGCATCGCAAAAAGTTTTAAATAAAAGCGAAATTAGGCGTAAGAGGTAATGAACCGAACCTAATGGAAATATATACACGTCATTTATCCATTGTTCTAAGAGAAAGATCAAGCTTTAAAGCTCGTATCATTGACTGTATATACATTACATACAAATCCACAATTTATGATACATTTTGTTGTAAATATTCATGATAGGAGCTTTTCAGTTTACATGTCTATAATCCACGAATATAGGTACCACAACAGAAAAACCCCATAGGCAATTTAACTGTTAACATCCTTTATTAAAAGCAATCACGGATAAAAATCGAATATACATTTAAAGAAGAGAGAGAGAGGGGCATATGAATTTCGCTTGGATCTGAGTATGGGTGGAAAATGACCTTTACAGTACCAACCATTTATCACTGACGTACTCATGGTCATGCGCAAAGCCTATAATATATAAATCGTCGGCACAGAAACCTTAACATTGACCTGTGCAAAACTTTAACATTGACTTGCATAAAAACCTTACCATGAGCATCCACAACGACTTTACCATGGGCCTGAACAAGCACGCAAACACAGATTTGCAGGATGTCTTTAACATGGGCCTGAACAAGCACGCAAACACAGATTTGCAGGATGACTTTAACATGGGCCTGAACAAGCACGCAAACACAGATTTGCAGGAAGACATTACCATGGGCCTGAACAAGCACGCAAACACAGATTTGCAGGAAGACTTTAACATGGGCCTGAACAAACACGCAAACACAGATTTGCAGGATGACTTTAACAAGGGCCTGAACAAGCACGCAAACACAGACTTGTAGGAAGACATTACCATGGGCCTGAACAAGCACGCAAACACAGATTTGCAGAATGTCTTTAACATGGGACTGAATAAGCACGCAAACACAGATTTGTAGGAAGACTTTACCATGGGCCTGAACAAGCACGCAAACACAGATTTGCAGGAAGACTTTAACATGGGCCGGAGCAAGCACGCAAACACAGATTTGCAGGAAGACTTTACCATGGGTCTGAACAAGCACGCAAACACAGATTTGCAGGATGTCTTTAACAAGGGCTTGAACAAGCACGCAAACACAGATTTGCAGGATGTCTTTAACATGGGCCGTAACAAGCACGCAAACACAGATTTGCAGGATGACTTTGACATGGGCCTGAACAAGCACGCAAAAACAGATTGCAGGAAGACTTTAACATGGGCCGGAACAAGCACGCAAACACAGATTTGTAGGATATCTTTAACATGGGCCTGAACAAGCAAGCAAACACAGATTTGCAGGATGACTTTAACATGGGCCTGAACAAGCACGCAAAGACAGATTAGCAGGAAGACTTTAACATGGGCCTGAACAAGCACGCAAACACAGATTTGCAGGAAGACTTTAAAATGGGCCTGCATAAGCACGCAAACACAGATTTGCAGGAAGACTTTAACAAGGGCCTGAACAAGCACGCAAACACAGATTTGCAGGAAGACTTTAACATGGGCCTGAACAAGAACGCAAACACAGATTTGCAGGAAGACTTTAACAAGGGCCTGAACAAGCACGCAAACACAGATTTGCAGCATGTCTTTAACATGGGCCTGAACAAGCACGCAAACACAGATTTGCAGAATGTCTTTAACATGGGCCTGAACAAGCACGCAAACACAGATTTGCAGGATGACTTTAACATGGACCTGAACAAGCACGCAAAGACAGATTTGCAAGAAGACTTTAACATGGGCCGGAACAAGCACGCAAACATAGATTTGCAGGATGTCTTTAACATGGGCCTGAACAAGCACGCAAACAGAGATTTGCAGGATGTCTTTAACATGGGCCTGAACAAGCACGCAAACACAGATTTGCAGGATGTCTTTAACATGGGCCGTAACAAGTATGCAAACACAGATTTGCAGGATGACTTTAACATGGGCCTGAACAAGCACCCAAACACAGATTTGTAGGATATCTTTAATGGCCTGAGCAAGCAAGCAAACACAAAATTGCAGGATGTCTTTAACATGGTCCGGAACAAGCACGCAAACACAAATTTGCAGGATGACTTTAACATGGGCCTGAACAAGCACACAAGCACAGATTAGCAGGAAGAGTTTAACATGGGCCTGAACAAGCACGCAAACACAGATTTGCAGGTTGACTTTAACATGGGCCTGCATAAGCACGCAAACACAGATTTGCAGGAAGACTTTAACAGGGGCCTGAACAAGCACGCAAACACAGATTTGCAGGATGTCTTTAACATGGGCCTGAACAAGAACGCAAACAGAGATTTGCAGGATGACTTTAACATGGGCCTGAACAAGCACGCAAACACAGATTTGCAGGAAGACGTTAACAAGGGCCTGAACAAGCACGCAAACACAGATTTGCAGGATGTCTTTAACATGGGCCTGAACAAGCACGCAAACACAGATTTGCAGGATGACTTTACCATGGGCCTGCATAGGCACGCAAACTCAGATTTGCAGGAGGACTTTACCATGGGCCTGCATAGGCACGCAAACACAGATTTGCAGGATGTCTTTAACATGGGCCTGAACAAGCACGCAAACACAGATTTGCAGGATATCTTTAACATGGGCCTGAACAAGCACCCAAACACAGATTTGCAGGAAGACTTTAACATGGACCTGAACAAGCACGCAAACACAGATTTGCAGGAAGACATTAACATTTTAAATTGATTTTCATAATAGCTTTAGCATGAGCTTGTATAACGAGTTTAACACGGACTTGCGCAATAATGTATCACTTGCTTAAATAAAGATGTTAAGACACTTTAGAATGGAGTTGAAGCAAGACTTTAACAAAATGGATCGCAGAAGATGTTTATATTGACTTGTACACAGACTTTCACTTTGACTTTTACAAACGCTACAGCGTCGGGAAAAAAAAACAAGAAACTTTAATATTGGCTTTGAAAACTAAGATTTTAATTCCTAACATTGGGTTGTACAAAACTTTAAAAAGATCTTTTACAAAACCTTAACCCTGGCACAAAGCCTTAACATTGTAACAAAGTCATTAACATTAACGTGCATAAATACTTTAACATTCGCTTGCAATCAGACTTTAAGATTCGCTTGTACAGAACGTATTAGAACTGCGTGAACAAAATTTGAACATTGGCTTGCACACATAACATAACATGAGTTCTTACAAAGCCTTTAACATAGGCTTGCACACATAACATGACATCAGCTCTTACAAATCCTTTAACATTGGCTTGCACACATAACATAACATCAGCTCTTACAAATCCTTTAACATTGGCTTCCACACATACTTTAACATCAGCTCTTACAAAGCCTTTACCATTGGCTTGCACGCATAACATAACATCAGCTCTTACAAAGCCTTTAACATAGGCTTGCACACATAACATGACATCAGCTCTTACAAATCCTTTAACACTGGCTTGCACGCATAACATAACATCAGCTCTTACAAAGCCTTTAACATAGGCTTGCACGCATAACATAACATCAGCTCTTACAAAGCCTTTAACATAGACTTGCACACATAACAGAACATCAGCTCTTACAAAGCCTTTAACTTTGGCTTGCACACGCAATGTAATATCAACTCGTATAAAACCTTTAACATTCGCTTGCACAGAACCTTTAACATTAGCTTGTATAAAACATCAACACTGATCTGACTAAACGTTTAGCATTGGCTTCCGAACAAACCAATAGCATTGGCTTGCACATAAATGTTAATATAGGCCTGTACGTATTGTCTAATATTGGTTTGGACAATAACTTTAACACGTTAACAAAATCGTTAACGTTGGATTGCACAAAGCCTTAAACATTGATTGGTATACAACTTGTATCATTGGCTAGAAAAAATACATTCACGTTTTGGATTGCACACAAACTTTAACCTTGCATTGTACAAAAATGTTAACATAGGCTTGTGGCTTTCACGCAATATTTTACATTCGCTTGTTAACATTGATTTACAATGTCATAGCCTAAATATTTAAGATCGTCTTGTACCAAAAAAAAAACCCGTAACATTAATTTTGTTCAGAAACATAACACTGGATTGGACATAATATTTAATGTGAGCTTCTACAAAAACTTTAATATTGACTTGCACAAAAATCCTAAATTGTCTTGTACAGAAACTTTAACATCGGTTTATGCAAATCTTTAACAAGGATTTCCAAAACAAATTTAACATCGGCATACAATTATAGTTAATTGCGCGCACAAACACATTAACCTTCGCTTGCACAAGGACTTTAAGATTCGCTTTTATAAAACGTATAACACGAACTTCTACAAAACCTTGGACATTAGTTAATATACAATATTTTAACTTTGGCTTGTCAAAATTCTATACATCTTGCTTGTTCCAATTCTTTATCATTGGCCGGCACAAAAACGTTAACACTGGCTTACCTACTCTAATACTAAGTTGATGCCGCTGCCGTCGACAACGACGACTGATAACGCTGCATGTTACGTCTGGTAAAAATGACACCTGTATATACATGTATTTAGACTAACCTTGACTAGTGAGACGCAAGATGTCAAAATACGAGTTTCTAATATACGTTGATAATGAATAAATAGAGCAAACAAGTGAGGGCACAATGTAGTATTCTTTAACAGGATTTCTTTTGGAGTAGCTTAAACTCATACTTTTTACCTCAAGCTTTTAGGAGGTGTCTGAGAACTTATCAATATTCATTTACCGATGCTGGTATATAGCTCTACAAAGGTTTATTATATCCAAACTCTATACTCCATCACCTATTAGAGTAAATACGAATTACATGATATGCGATCGCTGGAAGTGTTCACTAATTACTTAAAGAATTATATTTAACTGTCTCGTTTAAAAAGAACAACTACCCACATTCTGCCTTGTCTTATTCCCTGCATCAAAGAATTTAGCTGCCCTAGAATAGTTTTTTATGCTGAAACATATTGAAATCAATATATTACAAATTGGTTACTTATTTAAGACGGAAATTGGGTAATTACATATAATATATAAATGAAAAGTGCCCATTGTTCTCCAAATTAAGGAAATGAAAAACAGATTGCTTTAATTCTAGAAAGACATTTTTTTTAAAAATCATGTGCATTTTAATATTTCTAATGGAGACTATGTGAATAATTTGATGTATCCATTATGACTAGTGCATTCGTTGGTGCGCATTTTTAGTAGAGTAGATGTGTCTTATGTTTCTTTATTAACACTCATATTGATTGACTTATGGTTACTTATGGACTCCGCATGCTGAGGGTGTTAATTCGGGAACCAATGTTTAGTTTGGGTTTCCATCCCACTGCATTACTGTTTCCTGATTTGGGATCACATTCTGATGATTCAGATTAGATTTAACAATTTCTCTGCTGGTTGTGGTGGACTTTTAGAAGTAAACACACTGGTTGAAGCTGCGATGCTTGTTGTTGTGTGTGGTGTGGTCCGTTAAATGAAACGAATTCCTAAATACATGGCTTACTTGATTCTTACTGGTCTGAGCGGCTTGCTCTGTTAGTCCGTTTGAACTAGGATAGTATGGTGAAACTTACATGTAGTTGACACTATTCAGGTAGATTGAGCTGCTTGAACTCCCCTGTGATGCAAGTTCCACTGCCGCTGAAGGAAATCTCTTAAATGGTTGCATAAATTTCAGTCAGTTTCTAGATAATCACTGAAGAAGAACTGTTCATGCCACGTACATCAGGAATTCACTATTACCATACGCATTTTGTTCAAGTAGGGTTCAACATAATATATGCGCAGTTGAGTGAATATTTTATGTTGATGTTGCTATTGCGCCCGATCAAGGGGTACCGGTGAACTTTCCCTTTCCTCTGGTGATTAACTTATTTCTTGTCTTCATTGAGTGTGGTCCACCAAACATAATTGCTTGCTAGACATTTCATTTTATTTAAACCAGGATGTCCATCACGCAGTTCTTATAGAATTCTGCGTTGCCCTGAAATATATGTGTCTTTCACCAGTCGTAGTCCTGGTGGTTCTGATTTTGTCAGAACTGTATCATGAGTTATGTTATGTTATATATCTATAGTCCAAAACATTGTTGACCAACTGATTAATCTGTCCATTACGTAGCCGTTACACCTTGTCGTGATCAACTGAACCTATCCGTGACGTTGCCGTTGCAGCTTGTGACCAACTGAACCTATCAATGACGTTTCCGATGCAGCTTGTCGTGTTGAACTGAACCTGTCCATGACATAGCCTTTGCTGCTTGTCAACTTAATCTCTTCATGATATAGCCCTTGTAGGTGTTCATAACGAAATTAATATGTTTATAGCTTAGTCCTAGAAGCTTCTCGTGATGAACTGTATCTATCCATGACAGAGTCTTGAAGCCTGTTGGGAGCATCTGATTGAATAGAACGAGTCATTCTGACCTCCTAAAGTTGAGACCGAAATAGTGTAATGCATCGATGTGATAACAACAGTCTCTCCTGTTCGCCAATAAAAGGACCATCTTCTCCATCGACACCGGTTGTTGTTGTGGGGTTTAACGCCATTTTTCAACACACGATAGGCTATACATAGCGGCCAGTATTAATGGTGGAGGAAGAACCCGGGAAAGCCCCGGAAAGAACCACCGATCCGCGAGAAGCTACTGGCAAGCTTTCTCACATACCCACATTGGCTGAATCTGAAACTCGAACCGGCGCAGACAGAGGTGAAATGGCAGTGATCCGTAACAGAGAGCGCTTTAGACCACTCGGCCACTCGGGGCCCCTCTCATCGACACCGGACGAGACCCACGACAAGCTTGTTTCTTCCATTAGCTGCCTCTTACTCCACGCAGGAGGGGTCATCGGGTCTTATCTAAGTCACAGAGACCGCAAGGGGTAAATAAGAACTATAAGCCAAAGACAAACTATTGTGTTAATTAGGGAAATGAAAATGAAATAATAAAATGACCGCATTGGTTCTTCAGGTATATTTATTGACATGAATTCAATCGCAACATCTTGTCTTTTCGCCAACAGAAAATAACTGAATGCAATACTATTATAGACACACTGGAACTATCTGAATGGCACAAATATGATTATAGACGTGAAATATCCGTATAAAATTCATATATATATATATATATATATATATATATATATATATATATATATATATATATATATATATATATATATATATATATATATATATATATATATATATATATATATATATATATATATACATATATATATATACATATATATATATACATATATATATATATATATATATATATATATATATATATATATATATATATATATATATATATATATATATATATATATATATATATATATATATATATATATATATATATATATATATATGGTTATCCTGGTACATAGAAAAATATCCCTGCTATCATTCGTAATTTCCTCTGCGTCGAAGAAGTAGTCTCTGGAGATGATTACAGAACATTTTGAAGAGTTCGGTTTTGCTCCGTCAATAAAAAGAGACTTTTTCATCTCTTTCCACCCAAAAAAGTAATTAATAAATTTATAAATAAATTAATTAAAAGGAAATGAATAATAATGAACTTACTCGTGAATATAGGCACATTTGCTTCATGACACATACTTAGTAATTAACTAGTCTCTAAATAGGCTGTCATTCTGGACTACCTTGAAATAAATCAAGGCAAAGAAATTGTAATATTATAAGGAATCAGGTCACATTTAATACTTCCAGTTCAGTATCCACTAATATAGTTCTAGTCTATTTTTAGAAATTTTTTCCCTCTCTCATTTTGGTGGTGATAGAAGAGTTTTATTTATGCTTTTTTGGTATGGTATTTGTTTATTTTTGAGAATATGAGCTCAGGGTGTTGTTGTCTTGAGTATTTCGGCGACAGTGCACAGTGAGTAATAAGGCCTTGGTGATGATCCGGAAGTGAAATCTGTGTTCTGTTTACATGCTGCTATGCTAACAGTCCAGCATCTCAAAAGAGAGCAGGTCAACCTTTGACGAGAATTTCACCGTGAAGTCATCTTTGAAGGTATTTCAGATTAACATATGATTTGTATTGATTGTCACACAGTGGAAAGGTCAGTACTGAGAAATAAATGTAGAGAACATATAGTAAAATTAATTGTTCTATGTCCGTAACTTACATATATGCATAAAATAGAAGGAGAGTGCTGTCCCTTGATCTAGAGGAAGACGTGTGTTATATCAAGTTAATTTACAAATAGACTCCAGCATTATTATTCGCTAATGTACAAAGACTGTGATCCGTTGTCGACCTTGATAAGTATAATGAAAGTGTCACATTACCTCTATTATCCTTCTAACAATATCTAAACATCCATGCATTGCCTAGAGGAACTTTATATAACTTTTGTTGTTATTGTTGTTGTTGAGACAAATTATCATTGTGAGCAATCGACTTTGTAGTACTTGATTATCTTAGAATAACTGCGTGCTTTCAATCTGTTGTTATCATTGCTGATGAGATAAATTATCATTGTGAGCAATCGACTTTGTAGTACTTGATTATCTTTGAATAACTGCGTGCTTTCAGTCTTGTTTGCTTAATTGCTTTTTTCTATTATTAGCAAAACGGGCTATATTTTTGATAGGAGATGGGCATCGTATTACAAGTTAAAAGCCACTCATTCCAAGGTGCTTCCTGTCAATTTTGATTCAATACTATTCAGTGGCTTTTCAGACAAAGTTCTATAAATAGTTGATGTTTTTTAAATATAGTTAATAATGGCGGCAATATCCAATGACAATTGAGGATCGGTTTAAAATCCCTTATTGTTAGTATGCTTTCTGCTAAATTTGGCCAAATTGTTTTTTCAGTAAGTCTCGCTTAGTAAGCCCTATAAATAGAATTTGTCTCGTTAAATTGTATCACGTGTGCGGTTTTTGTGAAAAAGTTGTTGTTTTTGTGGGGTGGGGGGATGGGGTTTGGGGTTATTTTATGTTCTATTTTTAGTAATAGTGGTCATATTTAATGGCGGATTTGCATCATCTGCATATGCAACAAAAATGAGTCAAAATATGTTGATCAGTTTTTAGAGGTTTAAATGTTGTTGGCCAGGGAGTTGTATATGTAATATATTAGTGTTTAAAGGCACACCAATACAAGAATGGCTATATACAGCCAATTAAAAGTAAAGTTTTAAAGATGTAAAAATGAAGAATTGCACACATACTTTGGGTGTTTGGTAAAGACAGCCATGGTTTTCTTTCTTTTTTTGGGGGGGGGGTGCATTGACGTAATTGGAATAAAATGTAAAGCCCTTTATGACACATTGCCTTAAGTCAAATCTGTATCAATAACGATTTAACCTTTTAGATTTTGTTAATTTAAAAAAAAAAAACGAAAACAAGAAATTTCCCACGATTCAGCATGCCAGAAGAAGCACAGGACCTTAAAGTTCAGTTTCTAAAACCAGATCTAAGATTTAAAATCATCAAAACACCCATCGTTTGTGTGCAAAAGACCAAGCATTTTATATAAATAAAGACAAATAATGAATGTGACAAAGAAACAACTATACCCCACTGCAGTTCGGATCCAGAGAGTTATTAATCAATCTGCCAAACCAGATTATTGCGACATCAAGAAAAACATAAAGAAACCATTGGAATTAATAACAATTCTATTATGTTACGATACTGGCAAGATTACGTCATGTTTACATGATGTTCCTGATTATTTAGCCAATTCAAGTAGATGAAACTGGGAATTAGGCACCTTAATTCTGGACGAAATTTCAATACCGTGATTTTTATATATACTTACAATGATGACCCAGAGTGAGCGACTTTTTTTAATGTTCTAATACTAATGAGTAGCTGCCAGTACTGTCACTTTGGATCCTGTTTGTAAGGCAAGAATTAACTAAAACGTGTGTGATAGTTTAAAAAGTATATGCTACTTTTTTCTTAAAACAAATATCGTTATAAACAATATCACAGGTCCTTTCTAAAACAAAATCTGTAATGACAACTGCAGTGATTTTACCGGCGTTAATATTGGTCATTCGTCTGTTATTTTAGTCTGGGCAGTAAACAGTATTGATTTTTTTAATGAATTTCAATTGACGATATTGTAGAAGATTATATAAATATCGAAATGGGTTTTGTGGTGTGTGTAGAAATGCATTTTTCATTTATTTCTCAAATGACCTGCATAGTAAAAAAGATATATAATTTGATGAGAAATATTTGGGGGCCGCCTTTATGAATCGAAAACAATTTGGGGTTTTCGGGGTATCAGGGTATCAAGCTAACTATAATGTGTGCAGAGGGATATTATAATTTTGCACTAATACCATCTGACCCGCTGAACTTATCGCTGAACTTATCGCTGAACTTATCTCGTTTCATGACTGAAATAAGAATGTTACAAACCTCATTAATCTAAAAATGACAAATCCAATAAAAGAAGTATTCATTTTGCTACAAAATCAACTTGAATTAAAGGTTATGTGGAGTGGAAATACCATTTTCATCAAGGGGATTCCTGATAGACACGAAACGAATTCATCCTATTTGAGTGCCATTTACATTGTATACAGTTTCATTAATCACAATAATTTATTGTTGGATATAGAAATCCATCGACGAGTTAACGTCTTTGAACTATTTCCAGATGATCTTTATGTCATAAATACCAGAAATTAAACTACAGAAATATTTTTCTTACATTCTTTATAATTCTGTCAAAGTTTGATAAATCTGCAAATCTTTGTTTCTGTGATAGAAGTCATGCCATATACAGCCTTTATTTATATCACTGACATACCATTCGGGTATGATGTGTGTCGCTTAAGACTTATGATTTTAGTTGTGTACTTTTCTGGTTGTTTCGTTCGCTTAACACTAATGGTTTTCAGCTGAGCATGTTTATTTAGTAAGAATAGAACCCTATAAGACAAAAATTTAAAAGCATTGTCCAGTGTAAAAGATAAACTGATGCTTTCATGGACGCTGAGGATAGTTCGTCAAAGAGCGGATCGTTTTCAAAATGACTGAATGATCTGTATTTAATATTATTAAAAGTATTTTATACGTGATGATGAATTTGATTTCCCGATTCGAAGACCAGTGTATTAGACAACTCTTTCCCCGGGGAAACAATTCTTTTCCCGCGGGATAAATTTGACTACTACTACACTGGATACTGTTTGCAAAGAGCTATGTTGGTTATAATGGTTTCTGATACGGATTGTACTTGAGTACTGTAAATGTGATCAATCAAGCTAGATGTCGGTTCTGTTACAATTGCTGATTAATTGGCAGGTTCTGTAAAGTTATGATAGGATATCATGAACTCACAAATTACAGCAATTATGATTCTGAATAATAAAATCTATGTTAAATCGCCCATCATGACACAATATTACGCATGTTGAGAGTGGCACGGTCAGTTTCAAACTCGAAGACGTCAATCCAACGTGCTGGAGAGTTCTGGGACGGTGAACTGAACAAATAAAGGAAGATCCTGATTCTTATTTAACAACATTAAACAACAATAACAGCAGCAATAATAATTACAATTATTATTATTGTTGTTATTATTATTATTATTATTATTATTATTACAATTTTGATAGGTAATTGTAAAAATATATATCAGAAGAGTTCGTAACAGCGTCACACAAATGTTTGCAATTAAGTTGCACCAAAACCGAAAGTCGTCATTAAATAAATACTCATCAGAAGTACGACGATGGATACTTTTTAAAATCGATAATGGTGAGACGGAACGTTTATTTATTTATTTATTAAAATTAAGTTTGCATTAATACATTTTTAGCATAAATATATAGTATGCGCTAGTTGTTTTTAAAACAAACAACAAATAAAGTACTTTATAAATAAATAAACAAAATTGACCGACATGTTTTATATTTCTGCAACATTGCAGGAGCTTATGCTAAACATAAGTGAAAAAATGAGTCACAAACACTCTATTTAAGAACTGGAGTTCATATTTAACAGGAATCGTGATTTCACGAAGCTTGAAAATAGAGTACACTCCGAATGTAGCTCTCATGTCTCTTATAGTGACTTTTTCCATTTAGTTAGATGCTCGTACTGACATTTTTAATGGAACGTTCTTCATATTTTTCAACAATAAATATACAAATTTCGTTACAACGTTTAAAATTATAATTGATATAATTGATATAAAAATTAATGTAATTAGACACTCCACGTCAATAGGTAATGAAATCCTGTTACAAACAGATTGCATTTATGAATGTATCTCTTCTAACAGAAGCTGGTATTGTTTAAATAGAAATATTCTTATTGTACAGCTTTTTAGTTATTGTATGACAGCGGTTTTCAGGCCCGACCCTAGGACGTGCGGGACCCAAGGCAGCATGTGATGAGCGTGGGGTCCCAAGTAAAATAAACTGCACTGCCTGAAAGCGCGGGGCCCACGGCGGTTGCCTCGTTCGCCTTGACCTAGGGCAAGGCCTGACTTTCCAGTGTTATAATAATTGGTACCCCACGCAAGACGTTGCTTTATGTTCAGCTGGTGTTTAACAGAGTGGTGTGACCAAGAATGGTACTGATTAATGCATGGGCGTACCTAAAGTAGTTGGCATTCGGGGCGGATCCTTCCTTTGGCACCAGCAGAAATAATTTTAAAATGTAAACACAGAGAAAACTGTACAATGCTGGGGTAAACAAATAGGAAATAACTTTATTTTTGCGAATTTTTTCATTTGGTTTGAAAAGTTGTACGGGTATTTCAACTCTCCCAATGGCACGCTCCCCCCCCCCCCCCGCCCCCCCCCCCCCACCAATCTGCTTATATGGCTGTCACCACGGGCAAACACAGAGGGCATCGCATATGTCTTCTTCTCTTCCTCAAACATCTTCTGACTTCTGGACCGTAGATGAGGACTCTCTTTAAACAGCCTTGTCTCTCCACATAGATTCTTCTTTTCCAAACGCTCGTATAGGTGATCCGAATAATTGTCCATGATGATTTAATATACATGGGTAAGTCCGTACGGAACAGCATCGACGATACGAGAGTAGATGATTCAACATTAGTCCACATCTTGTGACGAGAACAGGTGAAGGGAATGCAGTCAACTGCGGTTATTTATAGAAAAAGAGCGGCTCGAAACGAATTAAGCTCTTTCACCAATCCTTAAACGCGTTACAAAATTCAGTCACAGTGCTGAGTCTGTCTTTCAATCCGAAGAGTGCAGTCAGTGACGTTACATTCCCTATATAGATGGGCTAGTGTCTGTGAGCAGTGAATCCATGCGACAGAATTTTCAAACATGACGGAAACTAAGAAGATGATGAAATGGGGTGCAGCGGCGGTGGAGACGATAAGCGGTGATGTAGTAGCGGCTACCAAAGTCAACACAGACCTACTTCCAGAAGAGGTCGATTTAAATTGGGATTTAGTCAATTTTCTTCCTTCTTCGCAAGAATTTGTTCCGGTACCAGTACCTTCGCCACCTTCTCCTTCTTTACCACACGTTGAGGATTTTAAACAGAGACAGAAAGAAGAATTGGAGAAATTTTTACAGGAGCAGAAACAATCAGAACAAGCTTTTTTCGTTCAACACCAACAGCAAGAAGAAGAAGAAGCAAGAAGGAAACGACAGGAAGAAGCAGCTAAGAAGAAAGAAGATCTTGGGGAGAAGGAGGACAGTGAAGTGAGTGAAAGAGATGTTTTCCCTCACGTCCGTGCTTGAAGTATATAAATCATAGCGGTCGTTAGTATGTATGAACCAAACAATGCGCTCACGAAAAGCACATCGAGCACAACCCAGCAGGACTCGACCAAGAACAAGGAAAAGGAGCAAATGTCTGACGCAGTCCAAAGAACCAAGACCAAACCGACCCAAACAAATGTACCAAAACCACCTGCAGCCTATGAAAAGGTCATTAAATTGCATCCGAAGTACAACTTCCTAAACAATAATGACCTAGTCATAGAGTTAATAACCCAAGGAGCTGACATATCCAAGTCTTCCAGATTAAAGTCAAGTCACAGAAAACTGACCAACAAAATATTACTGGAATTCTACTCAGTCCCACCATTGCTTGTCTACTTCGATGGCTACTCTTATCCACTCCTTGAAAACATAAATAAACCTCGCTTCTGCAGTCATTGCAATGCATGGGGACATCACGCCAACTAGTGCAAGAACAAAAAAAGTTGTGATACCTGCTGCGGCAGCCACAGCAGCAAATGCACATTCATAGGCCAGAGGTGTGCAAATGGCAACGGACCCCATCACCCCATTTCCTAGGACTGCCCATACATCAGGAGAGAAGAAGAAATTATTCAACTTATGACGGATAAAAAATTGCCATACACAAAAGCAAAAGCCTCAACGCAATTGAAAAATATCATGCAGGAAAAGGAGCCAGAACCACAACGATATGTTATCCCTAACCCTAAGCCCGCCCCTACCCAAGCACAACCCAACCCAACAAACCAGTTCACAAAATGACCATCATCCTTGCCCTCAAACGATAATAAGAAACAGGCAGAATACCCATTGAAAAAAAGAAAGCAATGTTAATGGGAACACCATCAAACCAACCAACCCTGACATATCGACCTTCATTCGGGGGGTTCGTAATCAAACAAAAATAGAAAATAAAGATAAATCAATGACGAGCAATGCAAGTAACAAGGGCAAAAGCAATGCAAATAATACAAGTGCGCCCCCCCCCCTTTCCGAGGTCTTTTCACATGCCATCATTATGTACTACCTAAAAGACCATTTTCCCATACTTATTACGATATACCTTACCAATCCAGTTGCCACTTCCTCAAAAGTACCCAAATGGAGATTCGACAAATCCAACTGGCATATATTCAATTCCTTACTTACCGGTATAACTATAGCCAATCTACGGGAAGACGACATCGACAAATACAACACAAAATTCCTTGAAGCGATAAAAGCATCCGCATTACTGGAACGGAGATCACTCCAAATGCAAAACAACCCATTCCATGGTGGAATGACGACTGCAAAAATATAATCAAGGAGAAAAAGAACATCCTCAATAAATTTCACCATACAGGACTGTGAAGTGGCAAAATTCTGGTGATCTAACAGGAATACATTAGTTGAGACCAGAGAACCATTAATTAGATTTATTGAGACAGGCGCATATCATATCGCCATACTACCGTGTACGGTAATGTCCTTTAGAGGGAGAATTTTGTTCCTAATTAAGCATTTGTTTATACAGCAGCCAGACGGACTCTTAGAGACAAAGAAAACTTCATTTTTCATGGTAAAGCTTCACAGTTGAGAAATCGCAGAAACTCTGTTACTCAAACTACCAGGTCAAGCTGACCATGACTTTGGCGCCTCTGGAAAAAGGCGACAGAGATATTTGATTCTGATTGGTTACGTTAAATAAGGAGCGTGTTTCCCACACAAAATTTTCTAGGTTTTTAAAATCGCCAAATCGGAAATTCTAATCAGTCTAAGCTTTTCTACGTGAGAAACCAGAGTAGGCTCCGGGGGATTTGCAAGAAATTCCTCGTAAAAGAACTGTTGTCTAAAGGGGACTATTGTCGAAAGGAACCGACGAACTAATTTACCGATTAGAGGGAGGAACGTTGAAAGCAAAGGGAGAAAATAGCTCCTGAGACGTATAATCCTGAGACGTATTATCCTGAGACGTATAATCCTGAGACGTATAATCCTGATACGTGTTATCCTGAAACGTATTATTCTGGGACGTATGATGTGATGTTATCCTGATATGTATACTGAGAAGTATAGAGAAAAGTGCAATGAGACGTATAATCTTGTGACGCAATCCTGCGACGTATTAATTTCTGAAACGCATTCTGAGAGTATCCTGAGACGGATGGTGGAAAGTATCATCCTGAGATCCAAGCGTCTGAACAGCTACAGCGGCAGCAGAACAACTGAGGACGAACAGTTATGCAATCGTACAAGACGTTGACTTCGATTGTTCACTCGATCCTATGTGAATTTTCACAGTGTTTTTATGTAATTGATTAAATTGTTTGTTTACATGTACGGGGGCTCGTGTTGGTTTGTTCTATATACCTGCTCAGATTTCTATCTATTTCACATATAAGTTTCACCACTTATATTTATATTTACTCGAACCGGGCAATAACATCGAGGGCGGTCAACCCCTAGATAACGAAAACCAAATTTAGTGGGACACCCACCAGGGACAATCCTCCCCCGATTACAACGACAATCAACTGACTAAATTGACTACAAAACAAAAAACAACAACAAAAAAAAAACACAAAAAAGCGAAAACTTTTATCAAAAGAGCAAAGGAAGCCTCTTGGCAAGAATTTCAAGGGTGCGTCAACTAACCTAGAAAAAGCAGAACATATAGCGAAATATTTCGCCGGAATGAGCAAGAACGATGACCATTCAGCTCAATTCACATCACACACAGCAACAGTAGAGTGTAAATATACCTACCTCTTTACCGACCTAGACTCCAGGATTTCTCCGCTAAACGACCTTTTCACCTTAGACGAATGGAGATCAGCCATTAGAAATAAGAAATCTACCTCTCCAGGAGAAGATAATCTAGGATATGAAATATATAAGAACATACCAACCAATATTAAAGAAATCATATTAGACATGATTAATCAATCATGGTAGACAGGACAAATTCCCCCAAAATTGAAACAGGCTATAGTTATCCTAATCCCAAAAGCTGGTTCAGACCAATCGCCCTCACTGATACTATATGCAAGGTGATGGAGACAATGATAAACAACAGACTTAAACATCACCTTGAAAGCAACAATCTTCTCTTACAAAACCAAAGTGACTTCCGCAATAAAACTATTCACCCTAGATCAACTAATAAGGCTTGAGTCTCGCGTCAAACTAGTTTTCAATGCTAAATGAAAATGTGATCGACATATCATAGCTCTCTTCCTAGACCTTGAGAAAGCCTTCGGTGTAGTTTGGACTGATGGTCTCATCGCCAAATTTAACCATTATAGAATCAACGGCCACATGCATAAATGGATCAAAAACTTCTTAAAAGACAGACGTATCAGAACTAGAATAGGTAATCAATATTCAGAAGAATATGTGGTAGAGAATGGCAATCCACAAGGAAGTGTCTTAAGCCCGGCCCTATTTAATTTCACGATAAACTACCTAGAACGCTCTGTTGACCTCAGCAAAATCGATTTATCACAATTTGCTGACGACAGTGGCATATGGAAAGCTGGCAACCGACGCATCCAACAGTTAATTACTGAACTGCAAGCCAATTTAACCAACACTGACAAATGCGCTGACAAATGAGTGTTCAAACTATCAAAAGGAAAAACAACTGGAATACTATTCGCTCCCCATCCACCCACCCCCCTCCAAGGGGTACACTTTATAACTCCCAACCCTATACATTCAAAGCGAAGTAATCAAATTCGAAAACGTTGCAAACATTTTAGGTATGTATTACGACCAGCACCTCTCATGGAAACATCACATCACCGAATTAGTATGCAAATGTAATGGAGACCTAAATCTCCTGAAAAACATCAAAGGTTTACAATGGGGTGCAGATCAAGACACATTAGTAACACTCTACAGGGCCTTAATTAGATCCAAAATGGAGTATGGATACCATATCTACGCCTCTGCCAAACCATCAATCCTCAAACGCCTTCATATACTCCAGGCTAAAGCTCTGCGCATATGTACAGGCACACTCAAAAATGTCTCCAGAAGAGAACTACTGATCCTTACAGGCGAAATATTCTGAACATTAGGAAGAGAAGAATTAACATTAGGATATGCAGCCAGAATCTCCATACACAACCCCAGCCATCCCACAATGGACATCATTAACAAAGGCATCATCCCATTCAGCCAGAGATTTGTCCCTTTCCCACCATCTGGGAAAAACAGTCACTCATTATGTAAAGAACTACAACTATACTGCCTACGTGAAGAACCAACACGATATCCAGATCCCACAACATGGACAAGCAAAAACCCTAATATCAACACTTTAGCAATAAATGTCGGATCCAAAGAAGAACAACCATTAGAAATATGATCCAAGATCTTGTCTATATTAGACCATTCTTAAAAGGAATTCGTCAAAATATACACAGTTGGATCAAAATCAAATAACCCAAACAAAACTGCTGAAGCACTCACTATCCCGGACGTGAATAAGGAAATAGGAAGCACAATCCTGGATAATTGTTCAACATATACAGCAGCATTTTGGGCCATATTCGAAGCACTGAAGACAGCATATCAACAGAAATTCAGGAAAACAATAATAAACGATTCACTTAGTGTACTAAAAACGTTGGAAACAGACAATTCAAAGGGGCGTGAAAACGTCCTAAAAGAAACAAACTTGTTACTTAACAACATGGAAAAAAACAAGACCAAATTGTAGAATTCATGTGGGTCCCATCCCATATTAACATCCCAGGCAATGACAGGGCTGACCTAACAGCGAAGAGCCAACTCAACGGACTAGAACCAGTCCTAATCGATTACAGCGTCCCAGAATTATACAGCATGATTTCCAAAAAAATCGCATTTAAATGGCAAATCGAATGGGATACATGCCCCAAAGGACGCACGCTGTACTCGATACAAAAAACAGTGAGTCGCAAGATCAAAGCACTATCAACTAACACCAAACACCATCAACGGATCATGAACCGAATAAAAACAGGAAAAACCGTACTTGCAGGTAGTATGGGAAAATATGTCCTGGCTCATCGAGGAAATGGAGCAAAATGCCACAGTTGCGTCGATGATGAAGACCTCCGGCATGTATTCAATGTCTGCGATATGGAGACCAAAGGAAAAAATTAACAATCTCGACCAGTTAAAAAGCTCATCATTCGAGACTTAACCAGTCGCAAAAGCACTTAGTTGCGTAAGCGACTTTTATTTTTATTCGTCATCATTATCATCATCATCATCATCATCATCATCATCATCATCATCATCATCATCATTATCATCATCATCATCATTATGCATGTATTTTGATGAGCATCTCACCTGGAAAACATTAAAGGATTAAATTGGGGAGCAGACCAGGATACCCTCTTAATCCTATACAGATTATTAATGAGATCTAAGTTAGATTAAGGGTGTCAGGTGTATGCCTCGTCGAAGTCTTACATATTATAAAAGTTAGACAACATTCAACTAAAAGCCCTTCGCATATGTACAGGTGTGCATAAAAATGCCACAAGAAAGGAAATACAAATCTTAACAGGAGAAGCCCCACTTCGTTTACGAAGAGAAGAACTATTACTAAGATATGCTTCCAGATTATCGATCCATGAAGACTCACTCACACCCAACCAAGATCTGTGTAGCAAAATGTAACATCCCTTCAGATGTAAGTTAGTCCCGGAGACACCAGGAGGAAAGAAGATTCACGAATTAACCAAAAATCTTGAAATTCCAAACATAAAAGCTGAGCATATCCTGATCCCATACCATGGACATGCAACACAGTGCATATCAATTTCAGCGCAACCAGGATTGGACCTAAAATTGGCATACCTCTAGAGATAAGATCTACAATACTCTCCAACATAGAAACCTCGTATAAGATTATATTGAGATTTACACAGATGGATCAAAAACAAACGTTCATATCAGAACAGCAGCCGCCATAGTAGTACCGGAAAAAGACCTAGAGCTTGGAGCTAGATTCCCAGATAACTGCTCTATTTGCACTTCATAATTTTGGGCCATAATTGAAGCAATTAAATGGGTGAAATCCACAAACATTCGGAAAGTACTAATTGTCAGTGATTCGCTAAGTGTCTTAAATTCACTGAAATCCGGCATCTCCACCTGTCGTGACAATTTCGTAAAAGAGACCAACCTGTTACTGAGGCAAATGGAAAACAATGACAGGATAATCAAATTTATGTGGGTACCAGCCCATATCAACATCCCAAGAAACGAAAAAGCTGACCAAGCAGCTAAAAACAAACTTCAAGAAAGCAACCATGTCATACTCCAGTACATCTGTAAAGAATACTATAGCATAATCAGGAATAAAATTATATGGAAATGGCAGCAGGAATGGGACAATAGTACAAAAGGTCGCACGCTTTACCTCATACAAAAGGAAGTATCCAGGAACACAAAAGTGCCGACACTGGCAAATAGACACAGTCAGAAAGTTACAAACAGAATCAAAACTGGAAATACATTATTGGCCTACAGTTTTGGAAAATACATTCATATTAACAATGTTAGAGGCATGAATTATCCTACCCCAGAAGATGTATGCCATGTATTTAATGAGTGCAACAAATATGCACAACGGAAAAAATTTAAGACAAATTCAAAAACACATAGGATCCCTCATACTTACTCGGTATTCCTGTCCTTCTGTGACAGTAACATCAATTCGACATACAATAATATCCTGATTTTCCTGAAAGAAATTGGCAAACAAGGAAAAATTTAACCCTTAATGATCATCCCCTTACTCCACTCAGAACCATAAACTATCAAATGATACAAATAAAAACCCTATGAAAATAAAGTAGAACTTAATACCAATTTTTTTAAAAAATTATATTTAAAAAAAATAAACAAATTTTTAATATTATTATTCTTTTTCTTTTTTCACTATATCCAACAGCACAGATACAATCTTTCAAAATTCAGCAAGACGCTATTTATTCTAGAAATTGGGATCTAAATTAACTCTGGATGTCACAAACGGCTCACTTCCTATTTATACCCCCACCGACCCACCCTCAACCGAACATTCAATCATACTATGCTAGCACGTATTAAACCTATCAGCCCAATTAACGTACCATCACGATACTTGGGTATCGCTATAAGTGGGGTGTAATTTCTCAATAAGCGAAGCAATTGATACAGACTACTAAAAATGAGCATGGGTGCTTCTGTTCACGCTTGTCGTTTGTCCCGTGGGATTACATTATCTCGAAATCGGACACAATTAAGTAGCACACAGAGCATTAAAGCGTTGGGAGATGAGGCTCTTTTTCCTTCCCCCTCGAACAATTAATTAGTCAACGTTTGCAGAATTTAAATCGTCGCGCATGCACTGTGTGCGCAATTGACGCTAATAAAATCTCATCATCATAGTATGGTAATCATTCATTCATCTTTCCATTCCATTACATTCAGCAAGAGGACATCGACCAGCAAACATAGTGGAGCACTACATCTGAGCGTTTGCGTGGCGTCTACGAATTAATCAGGAAGATCGAAGAAACGATGAACCACCAGCCAAACAAGGACTAATATGTTTGCCCGGGACGACAAAGAGTAGTGCAGGATTACTTCGCTGGAAAGCTGACCTTGCTGAACCATGATTTTCTGATGAGCCATTGAGGGGTTATTTCAGAACCGCAGCTGGCACTATGACGAAGTTGCATGACGGCGGCATAGCAAGCATGCTGAACGAGCGGACAAAGGGACCCGCAGGATTCTGAAAGAACAAAGACAGTTGTCCGTCAATACCTACATGACAAAGGGTCTCTACTATTGAATTATAGTGGAGTATACTGCTGTTAGTAAAAAGAACCTTACTCTGCAGTACTCAAGGAAGTACATACTAGCTGGGAACTTAGCGGTCCGGTCGTCGATGTGGACTCTCATGAAAGGCCTTTTCAATAATGAGGAACCAACGACGAATGTGGGACATGACGATAGCTCACCGTGAACCAAGTGTTGCCTTACGTCTGAAGACCCCAGACATACTCGATACTGAAAAGGTCGAGCAACCTACCAGAATTGCCTTAAAAAAGCATACAGTTTCCATTTGGCTAGAAACTGCTTTAGATAAAATTTCTATCTTAGAACCCAATTTGATCATTTCGATAACGCCATCAAAATTCCATTACTGTTTTCTTATTTATGCGGGATACAAAACATTATTGTAGTCATGCTGACTTAACCGATTGGTATTTTTCAGTATTACGATGTTCACTTTGTACACAAAATTCCAACTTTATTTATTTATGAATCATTTTACAACATTTTTGACTCAGTTTTTTGGATTAATTTCAGAGGTGGCTTACACAATGTTGGAAGTGTTATGTCACTAGATTAACTGGATTAGATTTGGTTAAGTACGGGCTGGCGTTTGAGGGCTCTGTGTTGTTTGCGCCTGTTTTCCGGGTACCTTTCCTCCCTTGCCTCTACCGGACTTCTGTACCATGACGGAGATTTGGTACCATTACCACCCGTCTAAACCTGGGTGTCCCGATGTGACGTCATAGTGGCGACCAATCGCTACTGGCGTCACATATTGCTTTGGTTGACACCCATCTCAGTGATGGCAGACTGAAATTCTTCTATTTAGGCATGAGTGTGTGTTGGGTCCATTCACACTCATGTAAGCCCTACATTCAGGTCGTTAGGAACTTAAAATAATAGTCCTACGACCTGACGGCTGAATCAATCACTACTCTGTGAGCGCATACATGCCTGGGGGATGATGCACTTATTCCTTCCCCCAGGAGTAATTAAACATACTGCCTTGCAGGAATAAAACTTTAGTACATGTACGAACGTACAAAAAAACATTAATTCAATTATAGATAGATAGTCTGGCTACCCAGTGTTGACTAGTCAACACGTTTGGAAAATGGATTTGTTTAACAACCTGAAAGACAGTTGGCACTGGATGGTGGATACCGCCTATGTGGTGGAAAGGCTTGAACATGAATGAAGGTATCCGGTTACCAAAGACTTTGTGACAAGAAAGGTGACCCGTCTGAATGTAGCCAGGTATCTAGTGAAAAGAATGATAGAGGGGGAAAATTAGAAATTATGAAGCTTCATTCAGCCTAAGTATGTGAGAGTGGGAACACTGAAGCAGGCCGTTGATAATGTGATCAAAGTGAGGTGCTTTTTACAAGTTATATTGAATTTCACAGAGTGGTCTTTTGTAAAGTGAAAGCTAGATCAATTAAAAAAAGGAGAAGAAATGATGAGAAAAGTGCTGGGAAAAGAAGTGAAAAAATTCAAGATAACTGGGCTAAAGAGAGATTGGAAAAAGAAAACAGAAAAAGGTAGACTTTGAAAAAAATGAACTAAAACTGGATGAAGGTACAGGAAAAATTTAGATTTATGAGGCATCCTGACTGGATACCAGACGATGAAAAGAAGACGAAGAACGGAATCATTGAGAAAGTGAGGAGATGGTTGAAGAACTGGAGAAAATAGAAGAAAAAACCCAAAGGCCCTTTTCTGGCCACTCATATGCCTCGAAAAGATTTGCTTTCTTGTCTAATTTTTTTAGTGGGTTGTATAGTTTTTTGTGTGATAGATTAATGTCATCCATCTATGTCTGTATGTTGTATGCTGTATGTGTTATATATGTCTATGCCCCGCCAAGCGTTCTATGTTTTTCCCTCTGTTTGTGTCGAATGAGATCAGCCCCTGCTACATTGTTACCAATCTTCAGTACCGTGACGTCACCTCACCTGTTCCATACATATTGTCCCTATACAGTCCCAATACATTTTTGTCCCTCTATAGGCCCACCCATGTTAAAATTCCCCATGTTAAATTCCCCTTGTCCCCAAATGTTCCCACTACCTTTTTGACTGGGATTTCCATTGTCGCTAGAGTGGCCCATTAAATTCCCCATGTTAAATTCCCCTTGTCGCCAGAGTGACCCACCACCTTTTTGACTGGGTTTTCCAGTGTTGCTAAGGTGGCCCACCTTACTACTTACGCTACATGAGCTGATGTAGCAAAGCAAGCCCTTTCATGTATTGTGTGTAATCAACATCATAATTCACGACTTCGTGACTCTTGTAAAATATGACGTCATAATTTTAAATTAGTTATACAAATAATAAAGAATCTCAATAAATAAATAACAGAACTATATTTTAAACAGTGTTTATAAATAATTTTATAGCACAAAAGAAAAGCGCATGAATACATAAGTAGTACCTATATAGCGTTATTAACTAATAACTTCTAATTTTCTACGTGACATGATGCAGTTTGGACCAATCGAAATGCTTGTTACAAAGGCTTTGTAAAAGCACACAATTTACATTAAAACAAGTGAAAGAGACAGAGATAGAGAACAAGGTTTCTAACCTATTAACAATATATAATGAAAATGTATTCTCAAATTTTGAAAAGACAAAAATTAATCATAGTTTGGCAATTTATGCAACTATAAATTCCGCACAACCAGCTCATTCGAACACGTACAACAATAAGTTCCCTAACATAATGCATCGTAATATATCAAATTAACTGTAGGACGGGCTGTCAAAAAGTTGAAACAATTTTCAATAAATTTTCCTTCAGTATACGAGGTATTTGCATTATTCCTTCAACAAAAGAAGAATATCAACGGAAAAGATAACATTTTTGTTGATATCAAGTATTCAAAAGAGCACATGGTCGATAGAAGATAAAATTCATATTCAGAACACTGTATAAATGAATGAATAAATGAACGTACGATTGGGACAGAAACATGTACACATAAATCCTATGGGGCGGGGGATCGAAAAACATCGAGAGAAGATAATCTAAGTTAGAATGCATTGTACACATATTTGCCAAGGTATATATTATACATAGTAGCGGTTTTAGCAAACGCGGTTTCTGATTTGGATCATTTTGGCGGGGCTCCCTGAATTTACGCGAGGGGCTCCCTGAGAGAACGGCATTAGGAAATAAACTTTTAAATAAGCTTTATGTGATACTGAGCTAAGAAATTTTTTTACATCGCTTTAAAATGACCTTCTCTTAAATAGTACTATCATTCAAATGTTATTCTAATGTCTCATTGCAATTCAGCTAGAGAGCAGTTTTATAAACAGGATTCCATTTATAGTGTAGCATTGTATAGCTCATGTTATTCCAAGTCTTTGTCAATATTACGAATGATGCATGTTGTTATTTCTTCCGTAGTATCAAAGATTTTCGATGTTAACCCCACTTTGTATCAAAAATAAAATATTCTTTGCTTCTTTGAAAGTGTCACTTATTCCATTTTATCTTAAAGCCCACGTTAGTATCAAGAATTACATATATTGTTGTTTCATTCTTAGTGCCAATGTTATTTGATGTTATCCCACACCAGTGTCAGTATCAAGAATTACATATATTGTTGTTTCATTCTTAGTGCCAATGTTATTTGATGTTATCCCACACCAGTGTCAGTATCAAGAATTACATATATTGTTGTTTCTTTCTTAGTGCCAATGTTATTTGATGTTATCCCAAACCTGTGTCAATATAAAAAATTACATATTTTGTTGTTTATTTGTTAGTGCCAATGTTATTTGATGTTATCCCAAACCTGTGTCAATATCATGCTATGATACATATACGGAAGTTAAGATATTCCACATACATTAAAATAAATAATGTTGCAAGTCACTACATTTTCTTATCTAATTCGATTAGACCATTAATGTTTAACTATACCCAAAATGTTAATTCTTGTAATCATCGTTCTTTTCGTTGTAAGATAATGAGAAAATCGATATCTGATTTTCAATACAGTTAATGCGGCCAAAAGGTAATACATGCTTTTCTTCGTATTTTTATCTTATACAGCTGAATTACCGTTAAAAGATGGTTTCCATTTCCCCTACCCACGACTCCACCCACCCACCCCAACCCCCCCCCACCCCACCCCACCCCCACAGAGGGTTGTTGACATGCTGAGCCGTAACGATAGAACTGCTGATTAAAACAATTAGTCGCGTAACTCAGCTGTAAGGCGAATATTCAAAGATATGTTAAACTCCACATAACTAGAAAGATGAAAATGACACAGTTCAGTTAATGCCTATCTATACCCCAAACTAGTCTGAACAACGTTTAGATTTGGTTTTGCTGACTTGCAAACTTCATTTGATTCCAACATAATACGGCAACCATGCACATTTCAGCATTATAATTTGTCATTCTTGCCTTGGCTTCAACAGCAATGTTCATTTCTATATTTACCTGATACGTATGGTTTCGTTCAATCAGTCATTCAATGTATAAGAATTCTGAATTGTCTTATTTTAATTTATGATTTTAATTAGATGTGGATTTAACTAGAATGTACCAATGAAATAGTCTGAACTCAACCGCTTAAATGCTAAATCATTTTTGTCATTACATTGGTGGTTGAAATTCATGATGTTAGACATCAGCATGTTAGATGAGAATTTTTGTATAATAACAGCCTCTCAGCAAATGACAAAGAAGCTAAATAATAATAACTTTGCTCCTTGACCAAGTAAATGTCGTGTTTACATTTTCAGAAGGCACTTTCCTATCAAGAAAAGCGATTATTATCCTAATTTACCCTGAAAAAGGTTTGATTTTTGCGGTGTCAGATGATCAAGAAAATTTGACAGAATCTATAAGAAAATGATAGATAAATCTTGTTATAATATTTAAGAAAACTACAAATAGGGCTGGCCGGGCAAGTCGGACATACTGTTTGCTACAATTCTTTCATGTCAGGTTATAACTCATTAAGAAGAACGTTAAGGAATCGATAGTATAGACCATTATATTGCAATGTAATAAAGAAATGCAAGCGTAAGTAAATTAAGATTCCAGAATATAAATTTCATACCAGCTCAGCGTTTTCATTGAACCTTGTATGGTTCTTCTTTCTATTCATAAGTATTCGTTCCTATGACTTAAGCGCATTTGTTTATTGGTGCATTTATATCTTTGGAACTGCTCCTCTTTTATCTCTATGCGAAAGATGCTCCTTTTTCTAAACCTAAGCGTACATACTTAGCAAAACAAAGTAAAACATTAAAGAAGCAAATACCATAATTTGTGTAGTTTCATACTTACACAAGGATAGTTATTTTTGTGTAATATTTTAAATTCCAGTAGGTGAAGAATTTTGTTGAAAAGCAAAGATTTTAATTTGCAACTCGAACTTTTGGGTATCATTTTATAAACAACAACATTTATCATTCTTGATACTGATACAGAATTGGGATAACATTGAAAAACAGCGACATTATGAAAGAAACAACAAAATATGTTATTTTCTATATTGACACTGACTCGAGATAACATGGAATAACATTGACACGAAGAAAGAAACAACTAATTATGTTGTTATTATCTAAATAGTCACAGTATTTGGATCCCGCATTTAAAATAAAATAAATAAGAATATCATACAAGTTATGAAAATGTAAAAATAAAAATTAAAACTTCTATTAATATTATCAATCATTCTCTATAAAATCCAAAGATAGCAATCTCTCTCTCTCTCTCTCTCTCTCTCTCTCTCTCAATCAATCAATCAATCAATCAATCAAGCTTCTCCTCGATATATAGTTGCTAACCCTTTTAACCACTGAAAATTCGACTATTCACATGAATCTTGAAAAAGTGTTTTGTATTTTTTGTAATCGGAAGCCATATCTTTGAAAAAGGCTATTTGTTTAATATCTCGTATTAATATGACACATTCCCTACGGCCGAAGTGTAATTAAGAGAATAACAATGCGATAGTTTGTTGCAGCTCTGAATTGCGTAGGAGTGACTATACACCTTATAATGACTGTCCCATTACCTATAATTGAAAATTTATGGACAATTCAGGATTTTTTCTGTCTCAATAAATCACTCATCTGAATAAATGTACTTTCATTTTAGACTTTTGACAAGTTATTTGCCCAGCATAATTTGTAGAATCTATCACAGATTGTTTTCTAAATCAAATGTTTGTAAAGCTTTTAGAGTTCTGTTGTTTTGAAAGTGGTTGTCGAAAATGGATGACACACATGGCATGTCACCCCACGCTTCAAAATTGGCGCTCAGCATTTAATGCAACAGGGTAACTCCCACTTGTTTCCGGCGCATTTGGAAAGATGTTGTTTTGCATACGTGCCTTTTGTTTAAAGGTTTTTATTCCTTAGGAGCGCGTTGTAAAAATTTTCAAAAGTTTTGACTGTCATTATCGATTTAGCTTATTAAGAGATAAAATTATCAAATCATCCCATATAAAACTTGAATTATACTCAAAACCTTATTCTCACTTCGGATATTCCATGGAATCATTGTCTTCGTTTTCCGAAGCCAAATAATTACTGTCAGAATTTAAAAATACAGCAAAACGTTGGACAGTCTCTTCGGAAGAAGCAAAGGTAAGTAAATCAGATGTTTTATTATATATGTGTGTGTGTGTGTGTGTGTGTGTGTGTGTGTGTGTGTGTGTGAAGCAATAGTATTAAATATTATCACACGGGTTAGAGAATTTTATAATCGTGCAAATAGTCTATGGAGATTCGAATCCGGGTCTGAGGGTAACGTCACCCATTGCCTTGTAGGCACACACTATTCCATTTTTCCAGTCGACCATGCAAGCATCACCCGCATACTGACTCAATAATTAATTCTCATCTTTCTACGCAGTCACTCCTGGTTCCGGTGTCGGAAATCAAGGTATATAGACATTATAGAGAATATACACCAAAGAGGTCGGAAAGTCATATCCCAGGGTCCTATGTGTTGGTTGATGCATGCACAATATATCTGGAGACTAGTGGTTGTTGCGCGCAGGCAATGCGATGGGTTTCATGACCAGGGTATTTTGATTACCTTAGAGTACGGTTTAAAAAATAACAATTCTCAAACCTCTATGATAATAATATTTCCTCATATTTAAAACTTCACGTTAGGTCTAATGGTAAAGCACAAATCAGGGATAGCTCGGTGGGCAATGGTACTCTGATCATGTTGAAATGGCAACAAATTATGGTAATAGTGATGTCCCATTTCCTTCGGTTTACTATCCTGTGACATTTAGTAGTGAGTGTGAAAAGAAAATTATAAATAAATAAATTTTAAAAAATTCATACCATTTTGTCCACAGCCTTTGATGCCGTGTACAACAATATGGAGTCTGCATGCGCTGAAATAGAAATATAACTTAAACTTATGAGAATATTCCATTTAATGGCAAGTAAATATGTGTGTGTGTGTGTGTGTGTGTGTGTGTGTGTGTGTGTGATTAGGATTTTTAAAGTAGCTTTAACATTTTTTCAGTCATATCACTACGATGTCTGCAGTGTGGCAGTTTATAGTGATGTCTAGCACTGGGGCATCATGCCGCAGACATGTAGCATGATATCACACCCAGTCACATTATCCTGACACCAGGCCGACTAGTCCTAACAATAACTTCTTAATGGTGAGCGCCAAGCGAGGTAGCTGTTAGTACCATTTTTGTATGTCTTTGGTATGACACGGCCGGGGATCGAACCCACGACTTCCCGCTTCCGAGGCGGACGCTCTAGCCACTAGGCCACCAGAGCGGTCTGCCTGGTGTCACGATAATGTGACTGGGTGGAACATGATGTTACGTGTCTGCGGCGTGATGCCCCAGTACTTGACATCATTATAAACTGCCACACTGCAGACATCGCAGCGATATGACTTAAAAATTGTTAAACCTACGTTAAAAATCCAATTTTTGTAGAAATCTTGGACAAATTGAACATTGGTTTTTTTGCACGTACTGTTGCAAATAAAATGTTTGCTTTTTTACCAGTCCTGAACAACATTGACATTAGTTCCTGATAAAGGTACGAAGGCCTGTACTGACAACATTGACCGCTCCGGTGGCCTAGTGGCTAGAGCGTCCGCCTATTAGTGCATGATAAGGTAAGAAGGACTGTAGTGACAACATTGACATTAGTTCCTGGTAAAAGTACGAAGGCCTGTACTGACAACATTGACATTTGTGCATGATAAAAGTACGAAGGCCTGTACTGACAACATTGACATTAGTGCATGATAAAAGTACGAAGGCCTGTACTGACAACATTGACATTAGTTCCTGACAAAAGTACGAAGGCCTGTACTGACAACATTGCCATTAGTTCCTGATAAAGGTACGAAGGCCTGTACTGACAACATTGACATCAGTGCCGTACTGGCCATAAGCAGTATTTAATGATGAAGATGAAATCTGGCTATGTATTTTTGATAGATCCGAAAATGTTAGTGATTTTTCTCATGGCAAGTTTCCCTGACATATGAATACATGCCAAGGTTAGGTGTTGTCAAGCATTGCTGGTTATTTTAAAATAAATGATTTCAGATATATATGTGAAAATATATATCTTTGACTGCCTTACTGTATTACTTTTTATTTATATTTACAACCACAGGTTTGTCTCAACTTGATGAACACTGCACGTATGTATAAACTTATTTTTATAAAAATCATATAAAATAATATACAGCAAGAACGTATATATATATATATATATATATATATATATATATATATATATATATATATATATATATATATATATATATATATATATATATATATATATATATATATATATATATATGCATATATGTGTGTGTGTGTGTGTGTGTGTGTGTGTTGAGAATTTAGAATTTTAATTCGTGGAAACTTATATCTTAGAAACAAGAAAATTAAAGAAACTCCGTGGTGTTGATACATTTAGCCGAGGGATAATTTTCGTTTACCTGGAGATTGATTGTATTCCCATGCACAGCGATCATGTTGCTTCGATTAAGCTCGATCACTTGTTGTGGATGAGTGCACGACCGATATGGAAATGTGTAAATATAGCGAGAGGTAGGCGATAGGCAAAGATGCTGCTGTAGCGGGATCTCCATCCCCCTTCTCTCTCTCTCTCTCTCTCTGAAAATGATCCACCATTTTCAATAGATCCTAAAGAAACTTAGACATCTTCTTCAAAGAAAATGAAAAAGTTTCTTTAACTAATTGTTCACCTAAACCCAACGCAAAAAGTAGGCTAAACAGATGACTTTTTCTTTACTGACAATATTTTTAATTAAAAATAATTATACGTACGGTTATATGAAGTTCGTTATATGCGGGAGATAATGTGGTTAAATATTTTGTTCCTTGTTTGTTCCCTTGTTTATGTTTTGTGTAGATGTAAAACGAGCATTTAGACTCACCCCACCCCCAACTATGGGTTGAGTCCGAACCCTCAGCTGCCCTTAAAGTGTGGTTCTGAACCAGCTATTCCACCTCTTACGCCTACTGCTATGTTTCTATAGTGTTTTTATGGAGAAGTATCTAAAATGTTTGTTGCAAAAACGTGTTTCTGGTTAATGAACTAAAGAACAGGACTTACGTCACGGTGATTAGCTTCCATCCTATTTTCGACATGAAATGTTGCAATTGGTATTTTTATCAGCAAAATATTTGCCACGAAAACTCTGTTTTGGAGAGGAAAGTCCACAAACTGACTTATGCACGCACACAATGTTCTAGTTTCGGACGCGATGCGTCAGTAGAATGTTTACTATGCTTGAAAGAATATTACATCAACTCGCTGACACACAATGCACACACAATGTTCTAGTCCAAGACGTGACACTTAAGACTTGAGTTTTACACATTATGCTTGCCCTTCATGCACTACTTTCTAGCTGGAACAAAAGAAACGAAATGGTAATAAAGTGTGAGTATGGTTGGGCCTAGTGCAGATTTTGGGAGACAATAATTAGTTGGACTGCTGTGTGATGTGACTATTAGAGGAAACCCCTCCTTATGAGGCCGGTTCAAACTCTGCATCCTCGTCTCGCCCCAATCTTAATCAGTATGTGTCAACCCCAAGATGGCGCAGGTGCTCTTTTACCAGTGGTTTGTAGTCCTTGTCGATCACAACGTGTAGTGTTTGCTGCGCTAATACCCCCTTGTAACTTACATGATCCCGTCAAGGGGTACAAAATGATTGCTGTTCGCCGTCCAACTCAGGTCGCTGCTGCTTGGTTTTATTTTGCCCTTTGTTTCTAGAGTTGTAAATGGGATAGCTGAAGATGGTCAGAGTGGCCGAAGAACTCATGGTATATATCCTCCTTAGTAGGCCTATGGAAACATCATGATATTTAAAAATTCAATGACTTCACATTTCTGAATGTATAATTGTCAGTATAGGCATATCCTTGATGTCAGCTTCTATGCATAGAAAACCAAATGAGCCGAGGCATATTTTGGATCCACGTGTAATTTTAAACATATGTTTTCAATTCCGCAATAAAATAGAAAGGTGCTAATTTCAATGATGAGGTCACAAAGTTATAATACTCCTGCACCGTACTGTATTACCATCAAATTTTAAATTCAGTCTGATTTAATTCGTTTCTGATATACCGAGTGTGCCTAAAACTTAGCAGAGTCGATTTTTTTACAGTATAGGCTATGGGTTGCTTATTAATTAATTAATCAATTAATTAAGCACAAAATTGTGCTTTTGTGCAGAAAGGTTCTTTCTGATTAATTATTAGTAGAGTTTAAGAAGAAGAAGAAGAAGAAGAATCTATCTATACAAAATCACAATGGAGGGTGATGGCTATTGCTAGATTACGTTGCTAGTATTTGATTGCCTTTCTTTAATAACAGCGTCGTTTCAGTCACTTACGAATTTTGAAATGATTTCCTTTATGATGTGTTAAGTTTTTCTCATTTGATATTCAAAGATTCAGAAATAAGTCTCTAAACTTTGTTCGAAATAAAAACACAAGAAAAAAATTGCAAAAAGCTTTTATTCGTTTTTGTAGCTTCAGAACTCCAACAAATGGTGCTAGACGCATCCTATTTCCACTGATTTTAATGCTTTACTGTTGAATTACTACTCGCTATGGGATTTGTTCTTTATTTACAAGTGAATAATGAATTTTGCGTCCATTAATATATACAATTAAGGCGTTAGAACGGACTAGTCAGTCATTGTTTCCAAACAGCTCTTTTCTTATCAAATTTAAAAATATCGTTTCACTCATTCAAGCCTATCGCACCAATAGGCATGTTGGAAGTATTTGAATAAGTGTGTTTTGAATCTGACATTTGCTTAATTCATTCCCACTGGAGATTCATGTTTCTGAGCTTTGAATTTCTAACAGAGGCGGATACAGTTTCACCTGCGAATCGATAAGTTAGATGATATTGTTGCAAATCGGAGAATAGAACCTAATGAACTGTATCCCTATTGAGAAAAAGGCTGATCGTGTTTTCGTTAATATTGTTGATGTCATTTAACGTATAAAAAAATACACGCTGTCATTAAATCGCTCATTGTTGAACGGTTTTATTAATCAATTTCACTGATTTATCTAGTTTTATAATGGTCTTTACGAATCCGTATTTGCCGATAAATCAGTCCTGCATCACGCCCAGGATGGAGTCAAATGATACTGCAAACAATGTGATATTTTACACATAATTTGAACATGTCACAGATTTTTATATATTTTATTTTATTTTTATTTCTTTACTGTTTTGCGGGCTAGCTATCTTTTATAGTTTCGAAAACGTCTTACGATAACGGTACAATAAATAGCCATTCTTAGAAAACAGGAGTGACATACGACAGAAATAATACCAACCAGGGTCAAGGCCACGCTAACAAACAAAATTTCCACCGTAAATAATGTTTACTTTTTTGCTTTAATATAAATAAAGTTGATATTAACAGACACTATAAATTTAGTTAGTTTAACAGCAATACATAATGTTAAACCCGTTTAATATCAGCGTCCATTTAAACGTGTTTATTTTTGCCTAACCTGTTGTTATACTTGCAAATAAATCGAAAATGACATGTGTAGATGCTACTCATGTATTGTCATTTTTTTCTCCTTTCTTTGTTTCTTTCGTCATGTTTACGGGACGAAGCAACGGTTACAATTAGTTACTCAATCGTCTTCCAACTTAAGGTTATATCTAAGTCTGTTTTAAGCCTTCTTGAAAGGTTAATACCAGGCACATCCACGACAATGCCGTTGCTTTACTTTAAATTAAGTTTCTTTTCGAACCTATAGATCATAATATATGCATGTGTGACTCACGCTAAGTGGATATACATATCTAACCATTCATTTCACTATCCATGCATGTAGACAGACAGACGGACGGACAGACAGACAGGCAAATAGATAGATGATAGATAGAAAGAAAGATAGATAGATAACCATCCATTCAACTATCCATACGTACAGATAAATAGAGAGAGAGAGTTAGGTTTATAGATAAATCGATAGACGGATGGATCGATAGATGGACATTATATATATATATATATATATATATATATATATATATATATATATATATATATATATATATATATATATATATATATATATGGTTTAGTATAGAATCAGTTGATGATATATTTCAGAATATACATACATACTGAAATAATTTATATTTCATTCTGACCGAGCATCTAACCAGTTAGCTTTCTATTATATTACAGTTACTTTTCATTTTCTGCAATGTACATATATCACGAATTCTTTATTGCTTTTCAGATTTAAAAAAATGAAGAATATGTTCAAATGTTTATTTTGGACTGGATTGTTTCTCTCCATGGACATTGTGTGTGAATGTATAATTATCAAGTCAATCGATGCCATGCGAAGCCTTGGTCTGACCACCACAGATATGCGAGGCGTTTCAAATGATCAGAGGACTGTAGTAAATACACGTTTTGGGGCCTGGGGAGGGAAGAGGTCAGTGAAAATTGCTTTGAATAAAAGTCTACAATTTCCTGCTAACCCCGTTTGGCCGGTAAGGGCCCCACAAACAAAGCGACCTTTCACTCTCAAGACGACGCCTGCACAACTTTCAGATGACTATTATACTTTCAAACTGGTATGGTACGGTCAGAAATCACACGATAAAGCAAATCCTCTGCCAAATAAGTCGCTGAATAGATATGTACAGAACAGAGAAATTTTGAAAAGAGCTGTATCTTATCACGATGGACATCTTGATGGATCAGAAAGCAGCACAACTAACGTGTTTGCTGCACTAAGGAGGGCACTGTATAATATTGTAGATAACGTCCACTATTTACAACGTGCCGTGAATATGAAAGACGTTTCAGCCTCTTTTCATTCGTGGGGAGGAAAATGAAGCGGGTATTATGCGTAAATGTTTAAACGAACGTTACCTAGACAAATTTGCAACATAGGAATATCGTCAAAACTTAGTCCCTAATAATCATAGCTTCGTGTGTTTGCAAAGTGATGATTGGCAATGCCTATTTGGAACGTTCGTTATGCAAGTACATCCTTATTAAAGAGATCAATCGATCATATACACATTCATTTTCGAGGACTAACTTGTGTGCAATTTCTATTAAATATTTTCTTGTGAATCAACATTCTATTTCGTAATTTATATATTCTGGAATCCTTTTGAGTGGTCCCATCTAATCTTCACTATGTATAAATAATACGCATATATAAACATTCTCACAACCGTGTGCTATTGATTCTAGATCAGTGATCAATTTCCACACAATAATCATTAGTGACATGAAAATAACGACAAAAAGTGTTAATAATCCCCGTTTTCTAAATTATTTGAATATGGTACACGATTTTATCGCAGTCATATCTTCTTTCTGTTCCTCCCCCCCCCCCCTCCGTTTTCATGCATAACAGAAGAAAAAAAAATACGTAGAAATCTGGAGTGAGAGAGAAATAGAATTTGTGGTGGATGAAAACCTTGAAACTGAACTTACACCAAATAAGCTACAAGAATAGGGTTCGTCGTAACGGAATGTGTGCATTTTCTTGGGATTTATCTACTCTACAGTGTTTATATAATCAAAGAGACAAAGTTGCTAACTCGGTAGACACTATACGGTAAATTTCTCGGTTACGTGGTATACAAGATGTGATGTATTTAATGGTTTGTTGTTGTTGTTTCTTAAACGTATTCTAATGTTCTAAAAAAAAAGTATTAATTAAATATGCAAAGGCCGCCCTCTCTCTTTCTCTCTCTCTCTCTCTCTCTCTCTCTCTCTGTGAAACATAGTAGCAAGATAAGTGCACAAATCTATGAATAGACGAGCGTAGATGATTTTCGCTTGCGACATCCAACGATATCTGTGGACATATGAATGATGGTAAAAGTTAAATGAAACCGACGACAGGATGATATATATAGTTAGTTAGTTAGTTAGTTAGTTTTATAGTCAAACCGACCAAAGGGGGTGAGAGAGAGTTACATATATAAGATTTGACTAAGATAACTGTGAAAAATATAACTGATAACGAACAGTATAAAACTAATTATTGCGGGCTTTCGAGTTTCATCGAGTCTTTGTTAAACGTAATTACAAAATAAAAGCAAACAAGCTATCGTTATGAGGGTATTTCAATGGATGAATATTTAAATCATATTTTTAAAAATAGTTGCATAAAATTATAACATGAATAGTGTAAACATTACTATAACAAATAGCATAGTATGTAAATCCTGAACTCGTATCCTGGAAGATTTCTAGACACGAATCTCAAGCACTAAACATACAATTACATTCCATCCTAGAGCTAGTGAGGTAGGCAAGTCATTACAGTTCTAAAAGATATTTGATTCCTCCACACATTTTAATTATTCCTTTATCCACGAACGCCGTTGTTGACTTCAGCAGTCAGTGGAAGTAATGATTCGTGGCATAGAATTTCTTTCCCAAGGGAGGTAAATCGGTTATGAAATAAAGCCAGTTCTAGATAATAAAAGTCATCGCCAAAGTCTTTATAATCTGGGCTTGGGCCGAAGTTAATATCAAGATGCTCTAATTGATGAGAATAGACTTAGATAACTCATCTTTTTTTTCCCGTTGTCTATAAATCTGCACATCTTTATGTGGAAGAAGAAGTGAAGTTAGAGACAGAAACCGAGAAAAAGTTATAGATATAGATAGAGACAGATGTACAAGGGTTAGAAAGACAAACGGATTAAAAACGTGATAAAACCGCCAACGTTGCAGTGAATATCACCCGAATATAAAACTTTGTGAACCAGGAACCGAACGCAGTATCACGAAGGTGCAAAGCGAGTGGATTTCCGATGTGTTATATTAATTAGGGAAGGGTTTAATACACAGAAGACAACATAGAGATATACGAAGAAAAGGACAGACAAAATGAAGGACAAATACAAAAGTATTAGTTTACTTCAACTCAGAATATAGATGATAACCACGGTTAAATAGAGAATAAGTTTCTTTTTTGCACGAATATATCAATTAAACATCTCTGAAAAACTAATTCACTTCTTATTAAAAGAAATAGGAATATTACTTGTGGATTTGTTTGCTGCATGTTATTTCAAATTCACAATAAACAGTAAATCAAAAACTGCATTTAATTAAGCCTTGGCCGTCCTGTGAGGCTTTTCGCCAAGGCTTTCCGAGTGCTTATAGAATACAAGCTGTAGAATGCAATTTACACACCCTGTACACATTAATGCAGAATATAACGATTAAGACATATATCTTTGCCGAATGCTCGGGTCGCTAAGATATGTCAAACACATCTGATCTTATTTATTCCCTAATTTTAAGTTTATTAGCCTCTCTATTAGTTATGATAATTGTTTCTATTTTGTTTTATTTATATGACTTTTTTATTTTTTATTTTTTAGGCTAAGTCTATTTTGTATAGACAAATATCTTTGCCGAATAGTCGGGAAGCTAAGACACATCAAAGACATCTTATTTATTCCCTAGTTTTAAGTTTGTTAGCCTGTCTACTAGTTATTATAGGTTTGGACTTATTTTGTTTTGATTATTATCTTAGCTTGTGGATAGAGTTATTTATGTACTGTTATTTACAGGCTAAATCTATTTTGATAAGACATATTTTTGCCGAATACTCGGGTCGCTAAGACATGTCAAAGACATCTGGTCTTGTTGTTCCTTACATTTAGTTTGTTAGCCTGTCTCCTAGTAGTAATTAATCGAATGGTATTTATTTATTTTTTAGCGGGTCATACACTCGGATACACCAAGAGTGCTGTATTGGGTAATAGGCGCAGGTGCAGCATCAGCAAACGATTGGCGGTACACACCCTTACTTGGGGGATAAACTGTACGCTACCCCCGCGCCCACTTCCACACCCAGTTACCCCAGGAGGGGCGTCCGGTAATGAAGTGACTAGCTGTATTGTTGCCTTAAATTGATCTTTTGTTTACCCCCCCCCCCATTCTCCAATGTTGGTGAGGAAGATTATAATATTTTTGTAAGTAATGCCCTTGTTTAAGTTTTGTTCTTCGAGGAAAATTTGGATAGGTCGGTAGGGTTTCTATTTTATGTTGTTTAGTCCTAAACCTAGTTCTTTGGGTTCCATATTTATGGCAGGTGTTAAAAACATGTTCTAAATCCTCTTGGAGTGTACAGTATGGGCATTTGCCATTTTAGTTTATGTTGATTGTCAAATATTTTCCAAAGCTGTTGGATAATTTAGTTTTGCCTATTAGTATCCTATTGATAAGATTTTGATCCTGACTTCTAAAGAGTTGTGGTGGGTTGGTATGTCTTGCGACCTTATTTAGTATGGAGTATAGCTTGCGTCCCTTTTTGCTGTTATCCCATTATTGTTGCCGCTTATTGTCGATTTTAATTCTGATGATGCTATACAATTATTGGACGCTGTAGTATGGAGTCAGGTTCATGGAGATATTGTTTAGCTACGGTCTGCTTTATCGTTACCTGCTAGTCCGATATGGGAGGGCACCCACATGAACTCTGATATATGTTTCTTATTTAGCAGTTGTTTAATTAAGTGGTTGGTTTCCATCAGGAAGTTGCTTCTTGTGATAGAGTGGTTTAATTTAATCGAGTTGATGACGCTAAGAGAGTCGCTAATGATAACTGCTTGTCTAGTGTTTGTTAGTTGGATCCATTTTAAAGCTTCAATAAATGGCCCAGAATTCGACTGTATAAATGGAGCAGGTGTTAGGTAATCTAGCTCCTAATTCTGTGCTGGTTTTAGGGATTACTATTGCCGCATCAGTTTTGTACGGATTTGTAAATTTTGAGCCATCGGTGTATATTGTGGTGTACCCTATGCAATTTTCTTCTTGTTCGGCTAGAATTTTGGTCCTTATATCATGTACCTGATCTTGTTTGTTGCCATATGTAAGGGCTATTGACATACAATTAGGGTTACCTCCCGTCCAAGGTGTTGGGTCGAGGTAACTGCACTGTTCAGCTTGTAGTGTGGGTAGGATTAGTTAGTTCAAGAATATTTTTGCACCGGGTGGTTGTGGTTTCAATTTATTAATGAAAGGGATATTACTTTGTTGGATAATTTTCCTGGTGGGGTGGCTTGTTTGTGGATCGAAACTCATGCGGCATATCTTAATATGCTTTCGTTTCTTCTTAGTTGAAGTGATAGTTCTACTTTGAGTATTTGGAGCTCCTCCAGGGAGGTTGAGTTTAGCGCTCCAGTGCAAATGATTAGTGCCTTATCTTGTATGGAATCTAGTTTATTAAGTGATGTTTGGTTAGCTGATGCATAGACTTGGCATCCGTAATCTATTTTTGCTCTTATAAGTGCCTTATATAGTGCTAAAAGCGTTTCTTGGTTGGCCCCCCCCCCCCATGTAGTTTCCTTGAGGTTTCTTAATAGACTTAGATGAGCTTAACATTTTAGGTGTTCTCTTTAATGTGGTGTTTCCATATTAGGTTTTCGTCAAGGAACATTCCTAGGAATTTGGCTATTCTGACAAATTTTATTATTTCCCTTGTACGTACAGTTTAGAGTATTCTATGGTAATTCTATTGTGTGGCGAGAACTTAATGGCTTCTGTTTTAGTGTTGGATATTTTGAAACCCCATTTATCTGCCCACCGACCTATTTGGTTTAGACTTGTATGTGCTCTATGACTGTTTTGCTGTTTGGATTGCCTGATTTCCATATCCCGCTATCGTCAGCAAATTGGGATAGATCTAGCTTAGATTTGTTAGTTATAGTGTCAAGGTCGTTACCACAAAGTGGGGCTAAGCACACTACCTTATGGTGTACCATTTTCTAGATTATATATATATATATATATATATATATATATATATATATATATATATATATATATATATATATATATATATATATATATATATATATATATATATACATACATCTGATCCCCTACTTTTGTCATTATCTTCCGATCTGTTAGTAAGTCTGCTATCCAGTTATGAATGCGGCCAGTTATTTCGTATAGATTAAATTTCGCAATAAGACCTTTTGTCCAGACCAAATCGAAAGATTTTTCTAGATCCAGAAATACTGCGATTAGAGTAAGACATCGCCAGTGACATTTATGTTTAGGTCGACGTCTTACCACATAAATAATAGCGGCGTTTAGCATTAATGACAGGAACGAGAGGCCAAATTTTCAGAAATATCTTGGCAGCTCATATCAACGTTTTTTTCCACAAAGTGTAGTCATATTGCTTTAGTCGGACTAAGTTAAAGTAAGTTTCTTTAATGAAATGAATTTTAAAAAATGCTAATATTGAAGAAAGTGTTAGATAGCATAGTTTCGTTCAGTATACTTTTCATCCCTTTTAACCGATTTCGGCATTCTCGGCTTCCATCGCATTCCATACAGCTAAAATGTAAACCAGCCTAAGAAAACACGTCCATGTGCTTATGTCTGAATTTAAAGCCATTAGGAGAAAGACATGAAAGCAAGTAAAGTCGGACTAAAGAAACATTGTGCTAATCTTCAACTTTGATTCTTCAAGCATGAAAAGTACTTGAAATGTGTGAAATATTGGTCATAGCGATCTACTTTTGTGATGAAAATGTAGCACTTATCAAGCTGAATCCCTACTAAATTTTATAATTGCATATAATATAATTTACGATTGCAAATTGCCAAGAATTGCCTCCTAACAGACATCAACGATATTTTTATTCACTGGGATAAATCCGCCATTCCACCGTCGCAAGTCGGATTGAGTGTACTTCATACCGCGATCGATCAGATCATATACCAGTGTGAGTTGCAAAGACAGGCCGAGTGTGAGACTTAACAGAGTTGTATCAGCATGTGGTATCCCGTCCATGACATTGTTCGCATGATTTACATTAAAGGTCATCGGCCATGCTCAATTTTTCTTTTTACATCAGATTCTCATTACTTGATTAAAAGTAGTTATACTCGCACAAAAAGAACCAAAATAAAATAAAATGTAAAGAAAATTTAATAATTTAATTACTCAGAATAGAAGTATACAACCCTGTTACTTCCCCTAGGCTATGATGTCCCACCTATAGAGGCCTCCAACAGGAAATGATGTACATTTATCCCCACAAGACGAAGTACATGCTTCTTTTTGTCGAAAAATAAAACACTATAAACTATGGATAGGGAACATTCAGATGAAACTACTGAAAACTAATTTATTGTTCAGCCTTATATCGATATGTGTGCATGTCGCACTAGATTGTGTCGCTTTCAAAAACTGTTCCATTGTTTCAATTTATTTTGAAAATTACCGTTAATACAGATTAAAGGGAATCAATGTTGCTTCCATATGTCGGCCGATTTTAAATAAAAGAGCGGCACATTTAAAAGATACCAAAGTCAGTTTCCGGGGATGGTTTGCTTTGTAATAAAATAACATTTATATTTGAGTTTTTCGGATGGAAATACCGTACGCCCTTGGGAGTGTAGTATATCCATCCGACAAAACGAGTTCATATTAAATGAATGCATGCTATATTCCAAACAAAATAAACAACTGCAGATTTATCATTACACAATAATAACATTATTAATGCGCACATAACTCCGCAAAGATAATTTTGAACATAGTCGCGCTAGAAATAACTTTTGAAATAAAATGACGTTTTGGTCTACTTACAACTGAAATTTGGACTCACATTGTGAATGATTGCGCATTGAAACAACTTTTCCATCTGATCTGAAATGAAAAGATTTTGGTATTTGTATTGATTCTGCGAAATTTCGTGATTATTGACTGGATTTATCTGTTTCGATTCTACATGAAATACATCGGATTGAAGCAGCGAGGGTAAAGCGTGTTGACATCTGTAAGTGTGTTTCTGTTCTGTCATTGAATGTTTGAAATCATAATGTGGGAAAAATATGAAGTCTTTCAATTGCAATTATCATAAAAAAAAACGCTACGGAATTTAATGTTTATTTCATGTTGAGTGCAGTAAGGAGGATGCAATTGCACTTAGAATATGGTCGAAATTACAGTACAATTTCGAAATGTGTAATCAAGCTTGAGAACCCATGACATAGTTCATGTAAACCTATTAAGCGCTTTACAACATTAGACAACACCTATAATATAAAAAAACATATATAATTATATGATTACAAAAACAAACACCATGAAGTTAGAAAACATAAAAAACATGCTGAAAATATTTAAGGTACGAAACATTATTAGGTCTCTAAGTTTGTTTTTGCACGGGATCACTGTGTCTTTGTGTCTAGGTTCAGTGGGCAATTCATTTCACATTGCTGGGTCCTGTTATACAAAGAACGTTTTCCATATAACTTCATTTTCATAGTGGGAAAAATGAGTACACGATTGTCAGAAGAGGAGCATAAGTATCTTGCTGGTGTATACACATGGGTGAGGTCGGATAGATATGTTGGAATGGAGTCCGTCAGTGAAACGTAACACAGAGAACAAATTTTGTGTTTGATTCTGGATCGAATGGATAGCCAGTGTAGGGTACAGAACAGCGGGGAGGTGTGCTCTGATTGTGTTACTCTAAGGATGATCCTAGCGGCTGTGTTCTGAACTTTATGAAGTTTCTGGAGTATATATTAAGATGAACCAGACATAAGTGAGTTACAATAGTTCAGTCCTGAAAGTACTAATGAACAGGAAAGTGTTTTAGTGGCATCAGCTGAAAGTCATTTGCAAATAGAGCTGATGCGTTTCATCTCAAGATATGTAGCCTAGCATACGTTCATGATATGTTGGTGCAATGTGAGAGTACAGTCCAGAGTAACACCTAGGTTTCATACTGACTGTGTGAATTTAAAGTTGGAGTTGCTGATATTTATTGTTTGAGGTAAAGAATGTGAATGAAAAAGTCTTTATGTTGTGATCAGAATGGCCTCAGTTTTAGCATCATTCATCTGAAGCTTGTTACATGTCATCCATGATTTCACATCAGAAATGCACCTCTCTACACCTTGGATGGTTGCATCAGCTTAAGTTGGGTGGCTAGATTTGTATATTTTGGTGTCGTCAGCGTACACTGGATGATGATCTATGACACTTGAGAGCGGCTGCGTGTATAGAATGAAGAGAACAGGTCCAATAACAGACCCCTGTGGAGCACCACAACATAGATTAACTGGATTGGAGTGTGTTCCATTTGCAGACACAATTTCTATCATGTTGACCAAGTAGAACTTGAACCACAGTAAGGCTGTATCATGAATGCCAAATACATGCTGCAGACGGTGAAATAATATATCATGGTATATTGCGTCAAATGCTGCAGGCAAATAAAGGAGGGTGAGAAATATAATATTTACGCTATCCAAAGCAGACAGAATGTCATTCACTATTTTTAGAAGAGTAGTTTCAGTAAGGGCAAGGACAATATGCAGATTGTACATTGCTAAAAAGAATGTTTGAATTCAGATGAGATATCTACGTGCCAAAAATGGATGTGATTTACATTTATCCCTTCTATTCAGCCTAGACAGATACCCGGCATAAATGATACAACCTTCCTTATCCTCACTCTATTCGATCCCATGGGTTGAATTCACTTTTGTCTGGTAAACAGGGTCTTTCGGAAAAAGAAAGAACCATTTTTTAATATCACCAATATTTTGGTTACATCCATATACAACGCAGTGCACCATATTTGCTGTAGAAAAGCACGATTGTACATCACATCCGTTTTTGGCAAGCGGAAACTACCGATTGTTTACGGAGATTGCCGAATAATTATTTTTCATTTAAAAAAGCGGATTCTTAAGTCCAATTAAACATTTGTATCGTGTGCATACATAACAAATGAGTTTTGTTTATGACTATAATAATATTGTGGGGTATGTGATGTCTGGGCTAGACGTTCCGTTCGCCAAAGGAAAGTGAAGGGTCTCTCATAGCTTCTCCTTTCCAGGTGTAGTGATCGCCACGGGACCACTGTTTGGCTCTGCTGCACAGGAGGTTATTTGCAAATGGCCTCTCCTTACACTACTGTGTCCACAGCAGCACCTTGAAGCGAGGCCCCCTGATTTCACAGAGCCTGATATGGTGCACGACCTAGTGCCCGGCGGTATAACTGGGTGGGCAGACTTGTTAGTAACTACAGCCAGCCAGTCTAAGAGAAGAAAATATCTGACTCCAAACCCGGGTAGATGGAGTTTATTACCCCTGTCAGGCAGATCATATAGGAGAAGGAAACTATGATGCCTAACCCACCAAATCTCAGCCAGGAGGAAAGGCCACTGGAGTAAACCCAGACAGAAAATCTGGAGTGGAGCCTTTAAGGCGGCTGGGTATTAACTACAACTTTCTTTCGTTAGCTCCTGCATCCCACCTGGTGCCAAATGTCATGCTCAGCATTCCTTTTGACCCCACCAGCAAGGACAAGAGGGGGATCCTTACGTCTGGGGGTATAAGTCCCACCCTTTTGGCGTAAGGAATAGACACCACGGGTCAGCTTTGACGGTGGGAGGGATCATCGCATGCCACTGACCGACTACTGCCCGCCTCAAGGCGGGCAGTCAGCGGTCAGTAAGGCGTTGGCCCGCTTACGTCTGCGTGCTCCAGTCAGTACCTGGAGCTCAATGTATTACTCAGAATAACAAGCAGACCGAAATTCCGCACCAGACCAAAGAAACAATAGACCAACAAAGAAGAGTCCAGCTCTTAGATTCGCAAGCTCGAACGTACGTACCATGTGCACATGCATCTCTGACGACCTCAGGAAGGTGGACGACACCAGGAAGACGGCCATCATCGACAGAGAGCTCACCAGACTCAATGTCAGCATAGCTGCTCTCCAGGAAACCAGTCTTGCCTGAAGCGGATCCCTCAGAGAGGAAAACTACACATTCTTCTGGAAGGGATGAGACCCTGAGGAGCCCCGCCAGCACGGAGTGGGCTTTGACATAAAAAAACCTCCTGGCCTCAGTTGAGGCTCCCTAAGGGGGCACTAAGCGTCTCTTGTCCAACCACCTTCCCATTCATGCAGGTCCTGTCATCATCCTTAGTGTCTACGCCACCAACCTCACGTCTTCAGAAGACACAATGGATCAGTTCTATGGGCAGCTGGATGAAGAGATCAAAGGATGCCCTACAAATGAAAGACTGTAAACCTTCTAAGACTTGTGCATTACAAACACTTTCTTCAAGTGTAAGCCACAACACAAAGTGTAATGGAAACACCCCAGGTCTCTTCGCTGGCACAAGTTCGACTTTGTTATCACCAAGCACCCTGCCATGAACAGCGTCCTTTGCATCAGAAGCTACCACAGTGCAGACTACAACTCCGACCACGCCCTCGTGAGCAGCAGCGTGCGCCTACAGCCACACACACTACTCCGCTCAAAACCAAAAGGTCTCAAATGCATCAACACTGCGCAGATGTATGTTCCCTCCAAGGTGGAGGAGTATGTTTCCGCCTGGACCAGGATCTTCAAGACCTGCCAGAGCACAATGCCACAGCCAAGTGGAACGCTATGAAGGATGCCATCTACAGCACATCCACGTCCACATTTGGCAATAATGAATCGCCCACTCAGGACTGGTTCAACGCACAAACTGCAATGATTGAACCAATAATCGAGGACAAACGAAATGCCTTTATAGGTTCCTAATAATAATATTCTAATGAACGGACGCGTGCTCCCCTCAGAAGTGCCCGAACCTTCACCCAACGCATCGCTAGCAGTGCGCGAACGCGTACTGGCAGCAACTGTGTGAATGAATCCAGCGCAGTACCGAGTCTGGAAACATCCAAGCTATGTCCAGTGACATCAAGAAGGCTCTAGGCATTACAGTGAATGCGGTCGACCCTGACGGGAGATAAGATCACAGACCGTGAGCAACAGTTGGCCAGATGGATGGAGCACTACTCAGAGCTAAACTCCCGAGAAACGTCAGTCACCGATGTGGCCCTTATTAGGATACACAAGCTTCCCAACATAGTGGAGCTCGATATAGTGCCCATCTTAGAGGAGCTCAGCAAAGCAATCGACTCCCTCCCAAGCAACAAAGCACCGGGTAGCGACAGCATCCCGCCTGAACCTATTTAACGTGAGAAACCGACACTGCTTTAACCGCTGAATGAGCTACTCTGCCTCTGCTGAGAGGAAGGAGCAGTCCCCCAAGACATGCACGACACCACCATTGTAACCCTTTACAAAAACAACGGCGAAAGCAGTGACGCACAGACCCTATAACAATGCTAAGTCGTTCGGGGAGAGACATACAGGTGCAACATCTCGGTGACCCCATTGTCCGTTACTGAGGGTTCATGTGTTAAATTCTTCATGAAGTTGTTGGAAGTTCGCGTCTTCGATTTCTGCGCCGGTGGATTTTGGTAACTCCCAACTATTGTTCCATTGCCCACGTGGCCTTTGGGGATCTTCTTGACTTAAGCAATTGTTTTCGCAATCGGGACAGGTTCCTCCCCTTTTCCCATTATCGCGGTGATGGCGCGTGTGGTTTTACCACTCGGACCAGATTTTTTTTATGTTCCCATCATTGATGTGTTTGTCTCGGTAGTCCACTTCCTAAGAGTATTCACCTCAGCAAACGTATCTGAACCGGCTGGGTGTGGTGATATAAAGGCGTAGGATTTGCAGTTGATTTTACATAATTTTCACGTGTTTGAACGTTTTGTCATTTAATTACATATATGGTCCAATCTGACGCGATAACTAACGTCAATGTATGCATGTCAAATCGAGTGTGACATATCCGTCTGGGGTTCATTTTAAGTCCGAGAAATTGTTTTTAAATTGGATCCGTGCCATATTACCGGCGCAGAACGTGTGGTCAATATTTCTTAGCCCTGATTTTAACAAAAATGTATGGGTGTTACGTATATCTGATTTAATATATATTTATTTTGATTTAATTGTTAGTTTGTCAGTTTTTTAATAAAAAATCTTGCATGTTATTGTTATGTAAATTTATTCACTGAAGATGATATTTCTCCAGAACATTGGTTGACATGAATCATACCTTTCATAAACACCAGGTGTTGATCTAAATTCTGAAATTGATTCAAAATTAGTAAACAAAGTTCTATTTTATTTTAAAATGATTGGTTGTTGTCAAAGACATGATGGGACTACGTGGGTTAAGAAGTAAATACTTTTATTTATTCTGGGAATAAAATCATTGGTCTAATCAAGGCCATATTCTGTGTACGTGATATAAACACGATCACGTGACCCCCTTCTGATTTCGCAACTTGGGGGATTTTCAAAACTGCATCTTATGATACAATATAACCTTTGTTTTGAGAGAGATTTCTCAGTTTTTGGGCTTTTACACTTGGTATCAAGTTGTTTTATTTGTTGTTGCCAGATTTTGAGTTAATTATCTTCATATCATTTGGATTTCAAAAGGATTAATTTTTTATTCTCTGGAAATATTTTATGGAGTGCTCATGCAGACATTTTGGAAAGACATTGCTTACAGATTTAATTTGGATTTCCATGACCGGAGTGCCATTATTTGTATTTCTACAAGGAACTGTAGCTAAGCACAGTACTGACTGCAGCATCCGTTATCGTCATCCATCTTGGATTTTCCATCAGGATTCGAACTTGAAATTATTAGAACATTTATTACTAGGACTTTTGCAATTTAATTCATGGATTATTCTTAGATTATTTTGGATTTGATTCTTGAAACCGTAAGTTCTTTTCTTTTTTCATTTTTAAAGAATTTTCCAGGAAATAAAATTAGTTGTTAAATTTTTAAAAGCTTGTTCTTTTCATTCTTTCTGTATTACTGTTTATTCGAGCCTAAACACGTAACACCGGGAAAGTTCAAGGACGAAAAGAACTCGGTGCCCATAGTGGAATTAGTCGAACGGGACGGTAATCAAGGAATCAAGAAAAAGTCGTTAAAAATCTCTCATGCACGTACATTATCTAAAGGAGATTAGATGAATTAAACTGTTATCGCAAATGTACACCATCTGATCTCTTTTTCATGACTTAAACATAATCCATCAAAAAAGAAGGGTTAACCTGTAACGATGATAAACGTTATGTTATGGATGACGGTATTAGAACTCTTACAAGTGGTCTAAAAGATACTAGACAACCCAGTGAAGACAATGTGCCTGATGAGCCTGGCCTGATGCAAATATTCTAGGCGGGGTTGGGAGACCTCATTATTTCTTTTACTAAACTCGGCCGAAACTGTAGAGTGCTTTTTTACATCGTTGTGAGCTTGAAACGGACTAGAAACATGAGGTGGAGCTAGCCAATTGTCAAAATAGGCCTTATTCAAAAATGTCAAAATATTATTTTTTTTTCAATGTGTTCGGAACTGCATTTTTACATACCACTCTTATTTGCTGCTATAGTTCAAGTCCCAGATGTTCATATATTTGCTGATGCGTTAAGATTTTCTCTTTGCTGTAGTTAAAGTTTCAGCAGTTAATAACTTGATGTTGCTGTAGTTAATATTATTTTCGTTGCTGAAGTTAAGGTTCTGGCGCTATTATATGATTTCACAAAATTATTGTTCTATTTCAGTCTAAAACATTGATTCCTAGTGACACCATAATAGCTGGCATCAAAGATGATTTAATTCCACTCTTTTAATATGAAAAAATTAATCTTAGATAAATAGAAACAATTTATGCAATTTTCATGCTTATCGTCTGAATCAGTAAAGCGCAAAAAGGAAAATTAAATAATAAAAAGAATTTATGAGGTTTTGATTTTGTTTTTAAATAAAGTATCTTTATGATATGACTTCAGCAACAAAAGCACAATTTTTCAGATCACCAATGTCCCAACGCCTTGTATATAAATTGTCATTTATTTTCATAAATCACAATCTGCGTATTAAGTCATGTTTGATGGTTTTTAACGGTCAGAAACAACCGTTTAAGTTTGGTCCCATAGAATATCAGTCTGTGTATCATAATTTAATTTCGTTTAAATTTAAATGACAAAAGAATATAATACAGTAATAGTTTCAAAGCCCTTATTATCTCATTGCGATATTTTTTTTTTACCTAACGACCCACACACACCCTTGCAGATCATCATCATCATGTTAATGACTATTGTTATTAGTAGTAGTAGTAGTAGTAATTTTAGTAGCAGCAGCAGTTGTTGTTGTTGTTGTAGGGTTTAACGCCATTTTTCAGCACACGATAGGCTATACATGGCGGCCGGTATTAATAGTGGAGGAAGAACCCGGGACGTCCCGGAAAGAACCACCGACCCTCGAGAAGCTACTGGCAAGCTTTCTCACTTACCCACATTGGCCGAATCCGAGACTCGAACCTACGCAGACAGAGGTGAGATGGCAGTGATCCGTAACGGACAGCGCTTTAGACCACTCGGCCACTCGGGGTCCCAGCAGCAGCAGTAGTAGCATTGCTATTATTATTATTATTATTATTATTATTTGTGACATCCGAATAGTTGCAAAACAAGACTGCATCAAACAATAGAGCTGTATTAGAGGATGACAAAACAATAGTCTGAGAAATATGCTATGTCGTAGTTACTTTATCTCTTTAAAGGCTTTATGTGCTATCCAAAGCATCAATTTCAAATTTACGAGAAAAACCTAAACCAATTCATTTTACATTCATGGTAGATTAAATTCCACATTTGCATCGAGACTCGGCGGTCCTGCTAAATTACCGCTTGTAAAATGTCTTAGTGTTCGTTTTAATTACCTCACTATATACACCTGGTTCCATCGTAAATTCGTTCTACTTTAGCACTGATGTAACAAGACATGGTTTCCATGATTTTTTATCGGTGTATTTCATATTTACTTCCACCGCAATATTTCAAGCAATAATAATTTTCTTTGTAAAGTTTTATATTCAACAGGTTATAAAGTTTCATTTTTACGTCTGGCTTCCATTTTTATTGCCTTTTCACGAGTGTCATTTTTCAGTCAGTACTTCTTCATACTGGTTTTGCTGGGTTAGATTTTACTGCATAATTTCTATTAACATTTAATTTCCAGAATTACCTACAGCATTTCTAGTTAAACGATTCCCAAATATGATTACTCCGAAGTTTGGACGTGTAATCAACAATAAAATTATTCCAAATTATGTTTCCTTTGTTAAAATGTATGTTATTCAGTTATAAAGTCATATAGTTTTCTTGCACAAAGCTCGCAAATGTCTCAGTCAAAACTAACAACTGACAGATGTATTCGAGATGTTTTTTTTTCTCTTTAGGCAACTCTTAGAAAATATTTTTATTCTAGACGAATGTACGATAAAAAATAACTTATCGATATTTTCGATATTTTACAATATGACATTCTTATTGCTTGTTTCTTCACGCATCGTCGCGAAGGTTACATTGTTTTTAGGCTTCAGTAAAAGGTTGGGGTTCCAAGGAATTGAATGATTAGGAAAATAATATTTTATCAACATCTAGAAGAAACTTTAATAAAAAGAGATGGCTCACATTGCCTTTGACTTACTCTCCATGGCCATTTTTAAGATATGCTCAAAATGGTGAGTAATTTTCGTCATTATTACACGAAAGTGAGTAGCCTGTTGTGTATCAACGATAATTTATCCAAACACTCTCCTTCTTCAAAGACGTTTTCTTGATCATTATCTGTATCACTCTCGTTCCTCTGCGAAATACACTCCTATTCATGAACGGCGTTTGGGGGTGGCAAGTGGGGCGACCGAACCAGGCCCCGCTCTTGAGGAAGTCCCCCGCTTTAGGCCAAACGCGTTGTCGTCATGTTATTATTTCGATTTAAAAATCCCGTTGTCCAAAAACTGGATTTCTTTTATGAATAATGAAAAAACTAAATTCGTGCGAAAAATCGCGAAAGTTGATCTAGTCTATACATAATCAGTGTTTGCAGTAGCATACCAGCCGAGATGCCGATACTCTGGCCCCGTGCGGGCATGGTCGGCCCTAGGCCCCGCGTACTACTAACGCCGCCTTTGCTCCTCTCTCCCTTACTGCCCCTCCCCCCTTCTCTCTCTCTCTCTCTCTCTCTCTCTCTCTCTCTCTGCGCGCTCACAAAATTACCCTTGATTCTGTTTTTAATCTTTCTATCTTAGGACGCTATACATGACCTCCCGCCCATTTGATCTTCCCTCGCCGTTGCGGTGTCAAGCTGTCTTTACCTCGTCTTGAATACAGTTTATTTACAACTGACAACAAATGCCCAAACATTTGACTTGACAGAGGAGTATTTTTTTGTTTGTTTCTGTGTGTAAGGCCAGATGGATGGGTAGCTATGGGAGGAGGGATCATGGGGAAACACAAGTAAGAAGCTGAAAGCGTGCATAGGAAACGAGTATTACCTCATTGTCTACTGAGTTAATAAACGTATATATACTGCCAACTTACTTGCACCACAAGCCTTATTGGAAAGGGTTTTGTGTGTGATTACAGTTGTGGTTACAGTGGCTATTTCAAGTGAATTTTCTTACAAGAATTTAAGAATTGTTGTTTTTTTTTTGCAAAATTTGGAGAGTTAAAGATTTACATCTTCAAGTATTATTACAAGACATATTATCAAACATAGGTTTATAAACTAAATGCCGCATTTTTATTTTTCGATCTAATTTTATTTTTCGGGGATCACGACGACTGGGTAGAATATGGTGACGCCGGCGAGTTAGAATTAGTTAATTAACTCAGCCAAGACTTGGACAAGGAAGTGATTTTGAGCACTGAAATTTGCCAAGTTTTAAGCTATTACGAGATCTACTGGATTTCTGCGGATAAAACCATCGTGGCATATATTCCGTTTAAACTCATGGCGCTGCAGCGACACTACGTGGACCGTCAAGAGAATTACCGCCGTGTGATCGACAAGGCCGTGTCGCGTATTGACGAAACAATACTTTTAATTAAACAAGCCGAAAGTCTATAACAGTGGACAGCTGGCGAGCACATCCCATGTTTAATAATTACGAGCGCAACGGATAAGATGTCCATCATATGCGGAAAAAATTATTAGCGTTAAACATTACTAATACAAGTTACAGCCGTATTTGTGTGTCCGGTGAGGGGATCAAACAAGCTGTGATGAACAGACATCGCTTTGTATTTGAACAGTATGTCATAGACCACGTGTACGTCTGAAAAATTGATAACCGCTTAGAAAATGTACATGTAGTGACACAACGCAAAAGCTGTCGTCGTGGTCATGGTGGTTCTAGAAGAAATGTTGGCTCTGCTCGACCTGTGATTGCAACATACCTCGATCAAACCGAATATGATTCCATCACACAAACGGTCAACAACGCTTATAATCATTCCCATGTGTATACAATTTGTGGCAGACGTCTAATGGCTCGTTTCCCATTTTTGCTGGGTCCACAATTTTTGTTGTCCTTTTGTAACCGGTTCACGGCGATTGGCATCAAATCGATGATGATATTATCTACTGTTCTTAGTTCCTGGATGAGGATGGGCATGTCAAATTTGGCAACGCAAATACGACCTGATTTTGCTGAGCACTTTTAGGTAGGCTAAAAACGCCTGCCGGGCATAATTTTTCTGTCGGCTTCCATTTTGGGTTCTATCCATTTGAGAATTTGAGAATCGTTTGTAAAGCTAATCCGTATCCGGATAAAATCAGTATGAACGGGTTGGCCATAGGGGTCACCATTATGGGCACCACTTTCGTGATCGCCAATACCCATTGATAATACCTGTAAGCGTGCTTGTGCATGTAGACTTTATTGTATTAATAGCAGTAATAGGACTACAGTTCGCTCCTGTCTTCCGGTGGTAGATATTTGTCGAAATTATTAAAATCGATTACAGTTCTCGCCCTTTTTTTTTTTTTGCTTTTTCATTGACTAAACTAGGGAATAGCATCTCCGGTTCCAGCAGATGTTCCGTCAGGAATTTCAAGTACCGAATTTAGTAACATTCCGACTTTTCCTATTGAGTTACGCACACAATATAATCTTGGGGTTATTGTTTTTAATTGATTGAGCTTGACAAGATCCTCCAGCGTAGAAAAAAAACCAGTACCGATGGCAACTGCGGCAATTGCCTTGCCCAATGACAATGAGACAACGGCAACTGCGTTAAGTACTCACCGGCAAAACTGGATCGGGCATCATTACAAAATCCGACTGATATTGTCGCACGGTTAAAATTACTGATCGCTTCAAAGCAAGCGGATAATGTCAGGATATAAACCGATGGATATTTTAAATCATCTGCTCGGCCAAATTGTGATCACACGCGACCAGTACCAAATCATGTACGAGGATTTGTTTGCTAGCAGCTTCGTTGTTTCAAAGCAGATACATTGGGTAACTCCAATCCATTAGTTGGTTAAGTTTTCACACACCAAGAAAATAAAATATATTTCTACGATATCAAGCTGTTCTTCAATTTCTGATCGGTGAATTCGACCGTGCGGTACAATCCTTCATTGTATCCTAACCAGAATTCGTCGTTCTAAATCTGGTTGATTTCGGCCGAGATATTGAAAAGTTTCTTTGACATCACCCCGAGCAATAACGTCTTTATGTATGTTATTTCCGATCATGTCACTAAAACAAACCTTGCAACTTTCCCAGGCATTTAAAACAACACCGACATCGCTGCAGAAATTTCCAGGTTGATGACGGCTAACGGAGACATTGGCTGCGGACATCAACATCGAGCCGAATTAGTCCACACAATCCATCAGATTGACACTTACCGGAAAATGAGGTTTAACGTGAATAATTCGATCGGTTCCATACATGGTTTTAAAGATTCTCTCATTTTCGACAACAATGGAGTACATGAAGGATACTTTCCAATTAATATCACCGACGTGACCAACTTACTAGCGTCTGTTAGTTCGGCGTGCCACGGAATTACGGATGAAATTCCGGCCTAATCCTTTTATTTACTATCCCATCGTAAACACGTACGCGATTTCGGAAATTACCTTGTTACTCACATATCAGTCGGGAAACGCCGTGGATAAGAACAACGAAAGAATCATGTATTACCTTTACGTTCTGCGTAGATCCCCAAAGCGGCACAAAGCGTCCCAAAACAGTGGCGGGTAATGGTATACAATTTGAGACGATCTCGCAGTAGAATCATTGGTGAATTTTTATCCACGTCATTTTCTTCGATTCAATTGGCATTGCCAGTTATTGCCTCTAAAGCAGCGACGATTGCTTTAAAAGTCTTTGCAGCTGGGGCGACTGGAGTGAACTGCAGTAAAAGAAACAATTACGAGCAAATTATGACTGCAGCACCGCCTTTAACACCGACAACTTCGGCTACGTTTTTGTCTCCGGCACAGCAGGCACTTGAAAACCCGTGGCAAAATACCGCACACAATCTGAGTAGATTTTATCTGACCTGGAGCGAAGAGTGTCGAAGAGTGCGTTTACATATCTTGCGCTTCAATGAGTGTTGGCAACATGATGTCAAGACTGATAATTATTATCACACTACCAGAGTATTAAAAACCATGTACCCGAGATTCGCCCGATAACCAGAAGCTGTACAAGAATACACCATGTCTACCAGTGAGTACTAGTATGTCGATTGCCAAGACACTAATATCACCAATCTCAATTCAATCATCCACCTTGAAAACGAGACATAAGACGAATATGTGCATTTGCTTCCCCATAAAGCCTTTTTTGAGGTCCGTGGGAAACTCTAGACGTTGTCCCCTGCAGCTGCCAATTTCGCTTTCAGTTTTCAGATCACGCTTAAAAACAACGGCTGGTCGTTGTTCAAGTCGCCATAATACTAGATGAACAATCAGAGCTTGGAAGAAAATAATGGATACATTTCTCAGGCCAGCATCATTCTAATTCTGATCAAGTTATGTGATTATTGCATGCTGATGTGTGCTACCAACATGTAGAAGTATATGGACACCGCCACGGGTGCCATAGTGAGTACAGAATTTGTGGCCACTCCAGACATGCTTCCAGTGACTGGCCACAGTGACGACGATTCTTTCAACAGAGCCACCTTTAGAAGTGGGTTTTCCACCAGACGCAAACTTACTAACGATGGCTGTGAAATTTGCATAATGCTTCCTCACAGCGGTATTTTTGGAGTGTGTCGTAATATCAGTACGGTGTTCAGAAAAGTGAAGCACACGCTGAATCTAGAGAGGGATACACCTGCGCAGTATATGTTCAGGTCTGCAGCACCAGCTGATCGCCAGTTTATCATCACGTGGTTGTCGCCCTGGATGTCCACAATTACCCCAATCGATACACCTTCGCTTGAATTAGAAGCGATGCCGGAGAAATTTTAGCCAAGAAACGTACTTTGAGCAAAACCGGATTTACATGCAACAGTTTGTCAGGGCGCATGTCACGTCCGTGTCAATTGCAAGCAGTATCCCAAACGAGAACTCGAGTGCAAGTTTGTCATCGCCTCGATAAATTTCGCCATTGATCACATACGCGCTCAAATTAGAAGAGATGCTGGCGAGATTTACGAAGAAACTTTATTTTGATCAAAGCCAGATTTACATGGAATAGTTTGCCAGGGCGCAGGTAAACACTTTGTAGCGGAATAACGTGTAACGGATACCCATAACGCTGGCAGCAAACTTTAAGTTGCCGACCAAACCGGAAACAAGAATATTTTCGACAATATTTATTATCCCGAATTCACGTCCACATAAATTCTAGGCAGCATCTCGAAAGAAATTTAGTGTGCAATTTTGCCATCTGCACGAGAAATTATGTACCCGCGTACATTATGCTCATAGATGCCATGGAAAAATACCAGAACAAGGAATTCTCAACGTTGTACCATTTTCCATTTCGATGCTTCCAAGCATTCTGAAAGTAGTATTGTCAATGGTCCACCATATCTCACTGTGCGAAGGGGAATCTTTGAATTCCTCGGTGGATATTGAGATCCGGTGGACGATTGACAGTACTGGTACAGATTAAGTGTCTTACGCGGTGTCAGACAAAGTTGTTCCAAAGACGATCAATTATGTAACATAAACTGACATAAGACAATCACAGTATTTATCATTATTAGTTTAAACAATTACAAACACGTCAATAATGCGATTTCCAGCGTGCTAGTTTCCTTCCTCAGAACGTTTGGACATAAACTTCTCATTTGGGTGTTGCTCCACTCGATCTCTCAGCAGCTTCATAAGCGATATCTGGAGTTACACAGAAAACGGTGCTGGGTTGTGGTAATGCCTGTCGTCAAAAGCGAATGAATGTCACCTCGTCTTGAAGTTATTGTAATCCTTAAAAAATTAATATCAATTAGTGTATAATCATGCAGTAATGCCAGTAGGAGTTACTTTGATATCGTTGCAAAAGACACATATTGCATCAGCAGCAAGCGATTAAAAACCGATATCCATTAAACTCGCTACGTACGCATTAACCGGACGGAATCAGCCCATGCTAACGCAGCGCCAGGTAGCATTTATAACCAAACATGACGCTGCTTAAAAAAATATGTTATTATTCGATTGTCTGAATCTTGATTAGCCAAGCAAGGAGGTTTGATCTGGTCGTTATTAGCCGGTCTCGCAGTGATACTCGGAATCGGAAGACGACTCGAAAGGAAATAAAGAAGAGGAAAGGTCTGACGTTGCCGGGAACGGTGTTGTCGCATTTGGATATCGAAAGCAAGTTGGTGCCGACCGTATAATCTTTAGTGGGTTTTTTCTAAAGACCAGCTTTCGGATAAAATCTGGCCCAGCGAAAGCTGCGTGATTAACATCCAAAATTATTACGACGGTCGCTGTGGTTAACGACCCCAAACAGAGCGACGTGGTGTACTTTTATGTGTTCGGATTTGTCCTGTATTTAGCAAAGGTTCGTGCGGGCAATAGAGTTGCCAAAGGAGCCGAATCTAAATAGCTTCAGCTTCAGGACATACAATAATGCAGTTAGATAAACAATGCAAGCACACTGCCAATGCAGGCACTGCGGGCTGGAAGCAAGTAGAGATGATATTAGGTTAGAATGGACTGTGTATGTTGCAGGCTGTGTCAAGTGTGGAGGACGTAATATGATCAGAGATAACGTCGACATCCATAAAATCAACTGGTAATTCCACAGGCCTAGTGGGGACTGAAATATAGCTAGGCACAATTATACCTAGTCATGGAACCCTATGGAGAAGCAGCAAGACGAAAATGAACAGCCGTTGCAGGGCAAGAGCCCTATAATGGCGTGGATGTCAATGCGCTGAAGCACATTTGCTATCGGAAACATCCCGACGATAAAGCCGGATGCGATAAGTTCATGCTGAGGCACCTGAGGTAGCGAGTGGACCGCGTTCTCTTGTGTGTAGTCCTTGGCACGAAGCATAAATGTGGAGTTGAAATAACTCCCAGAATGGGAGTGGGTAAATCTGCACACCAAAGGTAGACGACAGCACCTCAGACGTCAGAGATGCTGAAGGAAGAGCTGTACAAACCTGTGCATAAACATTTTTCCACGGCAGAAGGTCATTGCTGAGACGGTGGATGATATTTGTTGAGCGGATTTGGTAGATTCTGGAGATTACAGCTCAAACAAAGATAATATCAGAATATCTCACAATCGTCATTCATATGTTAATTGAAAGTTCTTTTGGGATGACTACGACCACATCGAAGAGGCGAGCAAATCCAATTTTTACACCCAGCGTTTTGCTCGTTTGACGTGAAAGACGTCAACGTCAGATCGTTGTACAGGAAGATAGTATAGGGCGTGAACAAATTCAGCGCAACAATTATGTATGGGTGCTCGACAGAGTTATTGTACTCAATGTCAACAGGTCCAAGTAAAATGCCCTCAGGGCATTGTATCTACTGCCCAATAAAATAACCAACAGTCAGGAGTGCATCATTCTGAAGACATAGACAAGTGATTCGTGTGGGATATTTTATCCGCACTTTATCATGCGACGAAAAACCCAGATTGAGTTAGCCACGATGCGAAATACCTAAACACGCTAGATTTCACTGGAATTCGCTTCCCGCGAAAGACGCCGATATTCTCAAATTTGAAAACAAAACATCGACATTAATTTACATTGGTTTGGCGCAGTGGTATACCCGTTCAAATTGACATCCCTTGATGCACCAGAAACCAGTATCGATCTCCTGTTTATCCATACGGAATGCCATGCAGCCACGCAGACGATGGTGTCTCCGGCGGTGGTCACTATTGTTGGATCAAAATATTTTAAGTCTAGACCAGTATACGATAAAAATATAACTTATCGATATTTTCGACATTTTTACAATATGACATTATAATTGCTTATTTGTTCATGCATATTCGCAAAAGTGACATTGATTTTCGGCTTTAGTAAAAGGTTGGGGTTCCAAGGAATTGAATCATTCCGCGAACAATATTTTATTAACATCTAGAAGAAACTTTAATAAAAAGAGATGGCTCACATTGGCTTTGATTTACTCTCCATGGCCATTTTTAAGAGACGCTCAAAATGTTGAGTAATTTTCGTCATGATTACACGAAAGTGAGTAGCCTGTTTTGTATCAACGATAATTTATCCAAAACCTCTCGTTCTTCAAAGACGTTTTCTTGATCATTATCTGTGTCACTCTCGTTCCTCTGAGAAAGACATTCCTCTTTCACTTACATCTCTCTCTCTCTCTCTCTCTCGTTCTGTATTTAACCTTATGACGCTGGACATGATCTCCCGTATTTTGTCCTCACTCGTCTTGGTATTAAATTGTCTTTGCCACGTCTTGAATGCAGATTATTTACCGCTGACCACAAGTGACCTTACATTAAACTTGGCAGAGGAGAATTTATTTGTTTGCTACTGTGTGTATCGCCATATCTATGTGTTTGGGGGGGGGGTCATGGGGTTGCACAAGGAAGACGCTGAAAGAGTGTAGAGGAAAATAATATTTATATATGACGTACTAAACGTTTTTATTGATTTAAATAAATTGTTATGTACTAATCGTTTTCTTTCAACAAAAGTTTTATTGGAAAGGGTTTTGTGTGTGTGTGGCTACAGTTGTGGTTACAGTGGCTATTTCAAGTGAATTTTGTTAAATGAATTTAAGAATTCCTATTTTTGGCAGAACTTGGAGAGTTAAAGATTTACATGTTATTACGCGATGTATTATCGAACATATGTTTATAAACTAAATGCCGTACTTTTTCGTGGTGACGCTGGCGAGTTAGAATTGTTGAATCAAAACCTGCCAAGGCTTGGACAAGTAAGAGATTTTGAACACTGAAAGATACCAAGTTTTAAGCTATTACGAGATCGACTTGGTTTCTCCGGATAAAACATCGTCGCTTATATTCCGTTTAAACTCATGGCGCTGCAACGATACTAAGTGCATTGTCAAGAGAATTACCGCCGTGTAATCAAGCTTGAAAACCCATGGAACTGCTCATGTAATTCGGATTTGCAGAACTATGGAAGTACATTTTGAGGCAATTCAAGATGTAAAACTGTAAGTATATTTTTGCCATTCTTATTACAAGCTAAAGAAGACAGTTTATGTCTTGTCACTTGCATGTTATTTGTAGGGACCCAGATAATTTATGAAATATGGCGTCTATCGCCCGCCTACATCCAAAACATTGTATCAAAAAAGGTAACGCGGAATGTGACAAAGCAGCCGCTATGTGGCAATCCAAGAAACATCTTCTTTAGTTCATTCAGAAAAGATTTAATCAACCAAAACGTAAAGCGCCTACTTGGTGAGTGTACATGATTTGTATTCAAAGTAGTTATCAGGCAGCTATCGCTGCACACTTCTAATGTCAAGTTCAGTAGCCTGCCTCGTTGAAAGTTTTTTTTTAGCCTATGAATTGATCCACATTGTCAAATGGCTCAAATAGTTGGTTTACTTCATCCACAGACAAATGAAATAAATCAAAAGTGCTGGTGTCTGCATCCATTGTTTGTTTACAAATAGAAAGTAGTTTCTTTATTCGCGTGAGTTCAATAAGAAGTGTACGCGAGTGCCATAAGGTAACTTATTGCACGATTCTTACAATGTAAAATTAACGGAGAAAGAAATGAGCATATGATAATTTCGCTTATAACTCTAGTTCAAATGCAAACTGCACATACCGTATCTGCCGTTGCGTAATGAAATGGCCGATTGGTGTTTGGAGTTTGTTCGGAGTAATCAATAGGACAAGCATCATAGACCCTGATTTTTAAGCAGTTCTAAACATTAACACACGAGTTAGCTCAGTGTCAAGTGGTTTGCGATTCTTTATTGTTTCATTTTTAGAACCTAACTTTTACTCGCTTCATTATATCTAGTATTGAGTTGAAGTGCTGATGAACCCTATAATGCATACATACACGAATATATAAGTTTAATTAAAATGACGTTTTCAGTCAATCTCTGTTTTGTCTGCAGCGAGTAGTACAAAGGCGGGTCAGAACGAACTGACAGAGTTTGATTCTGACAATTTTCAAACAGGTTAATTTTGATAATTTCTCTTGTTTTAAGTGGTTAAAAGGTACACTAAGACTGTACAAAAAGAGCGGTTTGCGAATACAGCTGCTCCATTACCATTTTGCGCATGCGTATGTGCGCTAACCACACCTGCCTCACCCCTGCATCAAGTCAAGGTCATCAAGTACATTGTCTTCACTAGATTGTCTAGTACCTTTATGACCATATGCAAGAGTAATAATATCGTCCCTCTGTGCATCAAGATTGGGATAATTTTAACAGTCGTCTAGAATACACTGCTCTCATGCAAGATACACAATGTGTACGTGATTCTATTGATGCCATGATCCGAAATTTTTTGTCGCTGCTCTCGCTTGAACAAGATTTGTCTGCACGCTTCGCCACTGCTTTTGTCGCGACGAGTTCTAAATTTATGGAAGATATTTATGTTGACTGTAGCTGCAGCTTAGTTCAGCGACTCCGGGTTGTGTAAGAATGGTATTTAAAAGAAGTAAATGATCTTCATCTGAAGTTAGATGAGGGTCTGAGCTGACCACTGTCACTGTCTGCTGTCCTTTTAGCAATATCAGTTCCATTGTGACCAAACAAATTATCCTCTCCCGCTGTTAAAAATGTATAAATGAAGCTGCCGTGCCTGTGGCAGTATTTGTTTGAGCTTGCATTACAACGCTATAGGGAACAAATAATAGACTATAACATCGTAGTCAATGATATTTGCATGGACGACGTTATCCCGGATTTCCGATATTCCCCGGTCGGATACTTTGTGACGAAAAATAATTTATTTTGCTGATATTCAAATGCCCGTTTGTGAGACGCGTTGGGGTTTACCTGATCATTATTACCCACTGAGGTGTTATCGGGTTTAACTGTTTCGGCGGCGGCTTCCCAACGAAGTGCTCTTACCCCCCACATTTATATCATGCCGCATTGCGATAAACAGTTCCAACAACGCGATTTCGATTGGTACAAAGATACTCCCATGGTGGTCCATTAAGTTACATGTTCCGTGATCACGACGACTGGGTAGATTATGGTGACGCCAGCAAGTTAGAATTGTTCAGTTTGCCCCGCCAAGAAAGTGATTTTGTACACTGAATGTTACTAAGTTTTACGCTATAACTAGATCGATTGGATTTCTCTGAATAAAAACCTCGTGGCGTATATTCCATTTAAACTCATGGCGCTGCCCACCTTCGAAAGAATTACCGCCGTGTGATCAAAAGAGCCGTGTTGCGTGTTGCTTACAAAAAGTACGTTCACTTAAACAAGCCGAAAGTGTATAACAATGTACAACTGGTGAGCACATCCCATGTTTAATAATTGCGAGGAAAAGGACAAAGAAACGTCCATCACGTGCGGACAAAAAAGTTACTAGCGTTAAACATTACTAATACCGATTAAAGCCGTATTGGTGTGTCGGGTGAGGGGATCAAACAAGCAGTGGTGGACAGACATCTCTTAGTATTTGAAGCTCATCGGGGAATTATCCCCATCGGTTATGTCATAGACCACGTGAACGGCAACAAAATCGATAACCGCTCAGAAAATTTAGAAGTAGTCACGCAACGCGAAACCTGTTGTGTTTTTTTTTTGTTGTTGTTTGTTTTTTTTGTTGTTGTTTTGTTGTTTGTTTTTTTTTTTTTTTACCGTGGTGGTACTAGAAAAATATTTGGCCCTACTGGACCTGTAATTGCCATGAAATGGGCATGTCAAATTGGCCGCGAAAATATGACCTGATTTTGTTTAGCACGTTTTGGTAAGCTAAAAACGAATGCCTGGCACGGCACAATTTTTATTTTATTCCTTTGCTTCTAGTTTAGGTTCTATCCGTTTGAACATCATTTGTAAATCTAATCCAAATCCGGATAAAAACAACATGAATTTGCCGTAGCAACAACGAACACTATGCCGGCCATGGTCAACGAACGAGATGGGCACCACTGTCGTGATCGTCAAACCCCATATATAATACGTGTACGCGTACATGTGCGCTTAGACTTTACGGTGGTAATATAAGTAATAGGATTCCAGTTCGAACCTGTCTTCCGGAGGCATATGTTTGTCGATGTGGTTACAATCGACCAGTTCTCGCCATCTTATAGTGTCATCGACTGAACTCTGGAATATCACCTCCTGTTCAAGCTGATGTCCAGTCAGAAATTTCATTTGCTTTCCAGGCTAAACGTTCGTTCTCTGATTTCAGTTGATATTCCAATTTTTCTGTTGAATAACGCACACGAAATTATAAACCTGAGTTTATTGTTTATAAGTGATTGAGCTCGACATTAAGTCGGCATCGTACTATGTCATGATCCGATGATTCTTGTCGCTGTCCTTGCGTAAAAGTTTGTGAGCTTTACCCTTGCGCGGTATCGAGTTTATGTTAGCACCTATTAAAGTAAAAAAAACGCCAGGTAGATTATTTCCACTGTGAGGTTTTCCTTTTTATATACTGTATTTCACAAACAAGGGTTTCAGCGATCTCCTAATGCGATCAAATAATCTTTGTGCATTTAGAAACACGAGTTCCATTTTAGAAATCTTTTCTTACATGTCTGGTTCTGTCACGGGTGGATCAGTGCAATTTTCTTTAGGAATATTACTCACACATCAAAGTGCGAGTGCGAGATTAGATTCGAATGCAAGATTGGACTGGCAAACACTTTCCAGGTAATAATATGCTTCCTCGACCGGGTCCGGCTCGACTTTTGTATACTCGCTGTATATGATCACATATAATAACGCCTCTATGGCTTTATTATCTTTAAAAACCGTTTCCGTCTCTTCCTCTTCAGGAGTGTTCTTGGGTTTCATGGATTTATCTCGCAATGCCATGATTATCCATGATGGTGGGGATATTTGCGTAATAGATAACTGTCTCCTCGAAAAATATTTCTGCATTACTGCCCTATTACTATGCGTATGACGGTTTTTAAAAGTCTTTCTGGACACGGATTTTTCATGCATTCCTGTTCGTCCAGGTGGGTTTTTTTTATCCACCGCAGCCTTCATACCACGCCGCCATATTTTCCCGTGGCCACGATGGCTTAGACGATCTCGTGAGCTAACTCGGCTATGATATAGTTAATGATGTTCTCATTTCCTCGTCAATACACTGCATTATCTGTCGTTGCATACCGTCTCCACGGCGTTCCATTTGTCGAGGGCCTCTTGTAGATTATTTTGCCTGATTTAGTCAACAGACCCGAAATTTTTGCCACTTGTCGGTAATCCGCGAAGGCAAATTTGGATTGATCGTTTCTGAGTATTTCCGCGCCTGTTTTAATTTTCGTATGGCGTCATATGCGGTTATGGCCTTGTCATTTACAGGCTCATTCTCATTGTCTGGGAAAAATGGTAGTCTCATGGTATCACGAGCAATGCCTACAATACCGGTCATTTTATTTTTGTACACTTAGCATCACATAATGTTGTTCAACAAGAACAACCGGAAATAACTGAGCCTGGGATTCAAGTGTTCCGCCTCGACACAATACATACTGTACATGCTGTATTTCAACGATGGCGCTGATAACGTGCATCATAAGAAAATATTTCTAGGACTGTTAGGCCGCCGTGACGTCCAGTTGTAAGCACGATTTATTGACGTTTTAACGTGATGCAGAAGTGGTTGCGGGGCGATACCGGAAGGACGTTGACGAACTTTACGTACCTGGCAACTCTGACAGCTATAGCTGTACGTCAAATGGTATAGCTTTGTTGTTGCTGTTGTAGGGTTTAACGCCATTTTTCAGCACACGATAGGCTATACATGGCGGCCAGTATTAATGGTGGAGGAAGAACCCGGGAAAATCCCTAAAAGAACCAACGACCCACGAGAGGCTACTGGCAAGCTTTCTCACATACCCACATTAGCCGAATCCGAGACTGGTATAGCTATATTTGTATCTACGTTTGTCGGTATTACAGCATGTCGTTTGAGAAAATCACCTCTAAACGTCAGCGAGAGCACGTTCTGCGGAGTTACAGCAACAGGTCATGGAGGACAAATTAGGAAAACAGGCAAATCAGTTGGATGTCGTGCAGGAATTATTCAAACCCGTGTTGGACGAATCGATAACGGCTCACGATGTAAAACTGGACAAACTTCTGGATGCACTCAGCAAGAAACACCGGGATCACCGATCACTATCCCATCATGAATAGCGACGCGATTTCAAAATTACCATGTGGCTCACAGATCAGTCTGGAAACTCTGTGGACTATAACAACGAAAGAATCACGTATTACCTGCACGTGCTGAGTAAATAAGCATTGAGGTGCAAAGTGTCACAAAACATAAGCGGGTAATGGTATAAAATATGAGACGATCCCGCATAGTGAGCCATAAAATCATTGATGTATATTTATCGCGTTATTTTTCTTCCATTTGATCAGCGTTATCTGGTATTGCATCTATATCCACGTCTGCTCAAGAAGGCCATGCAAAAATACCAAAACATGGACACGGACACACAAATTTTTATGGATGATTTCTTAATGTTGTACCCCATTTTCTATTTTGAGGTTTCCATGCATTCCGAACGTCTAAAAGATTCCCTGGCGGATATCTAGATCCGTGGGCATTACGTGTGTTAAGCGCTGGTGACGTCATACCAGTTCATGACGTTGTACGTGCTCAACAGAAAAATGACTTTAATCGTGTAACAACAAAGTTGTTCCAAAGACGATTCATTGTGTTACTTGCACTGCTCTAAGACAATCACATTAGGCTTCTCATCGATAGTATCAACAGTTTTATAAACAATTCAAAAAGACAACGTCGCGGACGCTAGAGTTGCCGTTCATTGCTCCAAGGTGGTTCAATCGCCAGCGCTATAGTTCCCTTCTTCAGAACGTTGGCACCTAAACTGCTCACTTTGGTGTTACTGCCACTTAGTCCCTTCGCAGAGAGCGGTACTGGTCGTGGAATTTTCCGCCGTCAAAAGCGTATGATTGTCACCTCGTTTCGAGGTTATCTTAATCCTAACAAGCTAAATATTAATAACATCTGTTGGTGCATGCTCATGCCGTTCATGCCAGTTGGAGTTACTTCGACTCAGCTGCGAAAGAAACACATTCTAGAAGCTGCGCGAGGTAAAAGACCGATATCCATTAAACTCAGTGCACACACGAGAACCGGACAGGATCAGCGCCAGGCCGCATCTATAGCCAAACATGCCACTGCCAGCAAATGAGTCATTATCCGATTGTCTGCATCTCAGTTAGCCAAGCTAGGAGAATTTATCGTGTTGTTATTAGCCGATGTCGCGGGGTCGCTAATTCCATGGATATTCGGCATTGGAAGGGAACGGGGCCTAAAAATGGTCTGATCCTGCCTTGGACGAAGCCACGGAGATGATGTCCAATATGGATATGAAAGCTAGTTGGTGCCGACGTAAACAATTCCCGTGACCTTTTTCTCAAAAAAACATCTTCCTTCTCAAATGTGGCCCAGCGAAAGCTCCGTGATTAACAGCCAAAATTATTACGACGGGAATGATACGCACTGGGGCGCTGTAGTTAATGACCCCAGATAGAGCGACGTAGAGTACTTTGATTCTTTTCGTCGATCTCCTCCTGATAATGTTTTCTGGTATTTACTAACAGATGGCGTGGACAACGGAGTTGCCAAGTGTTTTGTGTACAATTCGCTTCAGCTTCAGGATATCGAAGATAGCACGTGTTGTAGGTACTGCATCGATTACATGCAACAAAAACACAACGGAAAGTCTCCTGTCGGAGCGATCTTATCGCTTCGGGCAGTGATCTCCTTGTTTCCAAAGTGATCTTATCAGTAGAGTTACCTTTTATTTCCAAAAATGCACATCATCTCTAAACAGTGTTATCACTGTTTCCTCTGTAGAGCTGCGACGGAGCTTTACAACTTTTAATTGAGTAGACATATAAAGTATAAACCATTTCACTCGTGAGTAATTCGTGGTCTCTCAAGAGCAACACTAGAACGGGTAATATTGATCCGGAGGAAGTGTCTACAAAAGCTAATTGTCTCATGATCAAATCGTTGTGCGATGTGTGCTGTGCTACAAAATGGCGGATTGTTGCCAACTCAGCAACAAGGTGGCCAGTAATATGAACGCGTACTTGTATAAAACAATGCACGCACAGTGCCATTGCAGGCACTCCGGGCTGGATACGAGAACCGATGATATTAGGATAGAACGGAACGTGTGTGAAGGACGTTGTCACGTGTGTAGGACGTAAAATCATCGGAGGTGCCGTAGACATCTATACAATAATCGGTAAACTACCCAGGCCAAGCAGAGCTGGACCTACCTGGGCACAAGTACACCGGGCCTTGGAATCCACTGAAGAAGCAGCTAGTCGAAAAGGATCATCCGTTGCCTTGCCAAAAGCATAATAATCGCATCAATAACATTGCGCCGCGGCACAATAGTTGCTATCGGCATCATACCGACGATAAAGCCGAATGAGATTAGGTCATGCTGAGAGTTTTGTGGGATTAATAAACAAAAATCAGTAATATTCTTTTGGAATCATTGATGCTAAGCATAAATTAGGGGTTAAACAACTCCCAAAATCGGAGTTGGTTTGTCTACACACCAAACGCAGACGACAGAGTCGCAGGCGTCAGAAACGAGCTCGGAAGAACTACCAATATCTGTGCGTATATACTTTCCACGGTGGGAGGTCATTGCTGTGATGGTGGAAGATATTCGGTCAGCGGAATTGGTGGGCATGAGAGATTACATGTTGCACAACGGAAATTTCATGATGTGTTCAGCAAGTATGCTTGAGCGGTTCCGTTGCATAATAAAAGGGACATTCTATCGTTGAAGCACTGGACAGGATTATCAGTAGTGGTGACCAAAGGTCACTAAAGCCAGGAAAATTATGAGTGGATCACGGCAGAGAGTTTTACAACAAAACTCTTTGCTTGGCTTGAAATAGTATTGTCTTGTACAGCACACAAAATCAGGGCAAAGTTGTAGTCGCTGAGCGGTTTAGCAGGACATTAAAAGAACCGCATGTGGAAAGATTTTTCAGCGTTAACAGTAATCGGTATTTAGATTTTTACGGGAGATGTGGCAGGAGAGCCTGTCGAGGATTCTTTCTACGAGTAGTAAAAAAAATTTTTTTTTAAAAACAGCCAGGACACGTTTAGAAGCGAAAATGTCATTTCGACTAAAGGCAAAATATCTCTAATAAAATGGTTTGGTTTTCCTAGCAAATTTTAATTTGTGGATCCCGACGGCGGCGTTAGCACCATTGCCGCCAGCGCATTAGAATTTTTTTATCGTACGTCGCTGAAACAATTTTGCCAGAGACGGGACGGCATTTCGCAGCATGTTCGGGCAATGTGATCGACTCAAAAATACGCTTGAACACGTAATCGAATTCAATATTTTTTCCGAACGGTAAGTGGAGTGGGCGTGTTTACGTTGAGCAACTGATACACTTATCTGCAGAGAACTTCTGCCTCCTGTATGGTTCGAGGTCTCAAAAATTTCCAGACCCTTTGTCCGTTGGACAAGTTTTAAAACGGGTGAAATTACATATTAAATTTCCTCGGAGCTAAATTCTGGGTTCCCAAAGAACTTTGTCTAATTCCCTGAGGGATATTTACTTAAAACCTTGAATTTCGTCTGGGAACACAAACTGCGTCATTTAGCTTAGCCAATCAGGATTACTTTGTGTAACCGCCAAAAAATTTTAACACTCCCATTGAATTCAAAATAACCATCTCTAGTCTGCCTTTATTAATAACTATTCTGGAAAATACCATTATATGACACTTGTTTTAATTGGCCCAAGATTTCCCAAAATTCGTGCTCCTGTTTGTCTAATTTCTGTCATTTTCCGCTGTATGACCTTACTTGACGTAATGTCGACAGTTATCGAACGGACTCTAATTAAAATTCAATTAATGTCCCAAACAGAGCAGATCCCATTCCTCTCAGTCAGCAATTTAATGCGAATCTAACTCATACGTCAGTCTTAATGGCCTCCTGACCACGACATACTATACTGAATTTTCTCTACAATTCTATACTTTCGAATAACATTCAATTGAATTTGGGATTTAATTCACAATACTCTATCGTTTAAATTTCCACTTTGTGTTCCAGGGAAATAAATAATTTTTTGAATTTTACTAAACTTGTTGGTTTTGCTTCTGTCTGTTACTTAGTTTAAAACGAAAGATTTGTAACGCAAGACACCATTGAGTATTTAATCATGTCTCACCATTTGACTCGTATCTGCAAGACAAACTGAATATTTTAATCAGAACATATGATACGATGTCTCATCAATTTATTCTGATTAGTATTACACAACTGGATGTTTACTAAACGATAATGTGTTAACCACTCGCTTCTGCTATAGTTCAGTGTATGTGACTCTCATATGCACCAGGATGTCATCTCATGAATGGACAATTGCATCGGAGGTGGCATAGATGTTGCGAAACCTGTTACTCACCATGTCAGCAAACAAATGGCACTTATTCTAAACATATTCTGAATTCAGTGAGAAACATTATCTGACACTGACATTGCTATGAATATGGCAACGACATATGCCAACATATGTATTGGTGAGCAAACCTAAAAGTAGACTTTCAAACACTGCTCGGTATAAACAATGGCTATGTTTCATCGATTATAGTGAAATAATGTTGTAAAAAATAAACCCTGGGGCGTACCCACTTTTGAAAACGAAAATGAATTTCGCCATTGTATCATTAGAGAACGTTTCTAAACCTAGTGTTCCATGAAGCTCTAAATAATCATTGCAAGCAAACTCGATAAGGACGGATGTTCTAAACCATCCAGCAAGCAACAAGACTTTTACACGAACAGCTTTCACCAAAACGACTCCACTATAAACGTAGTGCTCAGTCGATATCTCGCCCGGCAACCTATGTAAAACAAACATTGTGGTATAGAGTCTGTAACGCTGTCGGCACATCGGAAATGGTACAAAGATGATACGATGCACGAACTTTATTATTACGATATGATAGCGTTCGGAAAACTTTACAAAGACGAAACGCAGGATCGTCGTGGAACGGTACAAAACACGGTAAGCTGAACGATTGCAATTTGGATAAGTTTCTGTGTGGACCGCTATATTGCGTAGCTTGTGTCATACTTAAATTTAATTAGAGAATAAAATCAAATTTTAATAACTACATGTGGTGCTATATCCTCTTGAAACGGTACGAAACGATATGGTGACAAAAATAGTATATATGGACGGTTAAAAACGGAAATGTACAATAGGAGCTTTGAATGATCATAAATGGTGCCCATATATGAATGCTAAAAGACCATATATGTGCTGTAACACAGTGGGCAAAATTTGAAACTCTCGGCAACCTTCAAAACCACAAAGAAAGGAAAAACAACGAAAATACATCTAACGTTCAACACAGACAGATCTCCCACATTAAGTCGTGTTAGCTAAAATCATCATTAAATTCTCTGATGTTTGAAATAGGATCCTCCAAATAAAACATGTCATTGCGTATTGCCGACCTCAGAAATACATACTTGGTAGCGCTTCTAGTACTAATCATATCCTTACAATGTACTGTCTGGCAATAGTCTGAAACGATACGCAGACGAAACGATATGATTAAGAGACGGTACGAAATGGGAACGGTACGATATGCCAGTGCGTCTACCATGCATGGTACGGAAACGTTACGGAAGTTACACTCAAAAACCGTTGTCAATGACGTAGCAAGTTGTGGAACAAAGACTAAACTCTAGTGAAAGATGTTTCTGCTCCTCTGAAGCTTGTGGGAACCACAAACGCAAAATATGTAGTCACATGATCAAAATCGGCTACTTTCTTCAGCACAGTCACAACTAAAACGCATGCTATCCACAGCCATAGTCACGGCTGACAGTGGCGTACTAAGGGCAAATGGGGCCCAATGCGACTGGCGTAAATGGCGCCCAGGGTGACGATGATGGCACAAAAGGGCCAGAAAACGAGGTCTGAAGGGCCGAAGCCAGGGAAGGGATCTTGGAAGAGATCAAGTGCGCATTCCCATCAGCTTAGGGGTTTGGCGGAGGTCTGTGAACACCCCAGTGGGGTCCAAGGTGGAGCCCTTGCCGCCAACGATTTTCCTGCAATTTAATGCCATTTGGTGGCTCTTTCTGGCATTTCCACATTAGGCCAATTCATTTCACCTTAAAACATATTACTGTTAATGATGTACAGAAATCATAAATTTGAACAAATTTGATTGATTTATGGACTGTTTGTTTACAAAAATATAATTCCCCGATACCCCTTGTCATAATCATATCTACTAGACGTCGATTTTAACTGATTTATGCCCATGCGATAGTTTTAATCGATGTCTGGATCACTCTCACTCGTTGTGATGCGAAAGAGGATTAACGGGGTGGGGTGGGGGGGGGCGCAGATGGATAGAGGATCAGTTTGTTTATGAAGCACACGATGACAGCGGAGATGAGTTTGACAATTCTTATTATACGATTGCGCTATGTAATTTGTTGAAAGATCGGAATTTAAGGATAACAAATTTACAAACAGAAACTTCTGGTGATTTTTGAAAGAAAACATTATCAGCTGTTTTGGCGTCCTAAGAAAAATGCTTGCTATATCCATTCCCAGTCACAGATAAAAAGCGTACTATCTACAGTCATACCGTCACAAGCAAAACAGACAGTCGTCTATCTCATCTCATACAAAGTCTTCCCTATCCAGTATGTCGCTGAGACAAAATAATTGTTCAGGTGTATAAATTTGCATGCACAAATTCTACTGGCACACCGGACAGACTGAAATGGACTTGAAAATGGAGCATATGTAATTCCCTGGCAACACTGTTTTAACCAGCATAGCCCACGATCCAAGCAGCATCTTCGCTAGCCAACGTTCCGATAACTCCATCTATACCTTAGCATATCGAACAGATATTTATGTGTTTCGGGTCTGTGAATTTCATTGGATGCGGCGGCAAGCCACCGACCGCATCAAATCAAAATTAAGTTCACTGTTCACGTAGATCGAGACAATAGGAGCACAAAACTTGAATGGACTGATAAATAAGCACTTTTCCAGTGCCGGGCCGTGTTTGCAAACATACATTTCACTCAAATAGACCTGTAACGGCTTATCTCTGTTACACAGTCATACTTTCGATGTTAAACTTATAAAGTATTCTTTTTAGATCAATTGCCACCACCGTTTTCGGCCAATTTACAATGCACCCCGCTATTGGTTATTTGGCATTATATACTAAAGGAGGTACCACGTGAAATCCAATAGATGTCGCTAGAACAAAGCACTAATATAGCTGTTCGATCCACCAAGGTGTAAATACGGATATCGGAACCTTGACTAGCGAAGATGTCCAAAGTGAAGAGCCTCAATATCAGGGCGAAAGCACCTACCTTAATTCGGAACCTAAGAATCAGGAGAAAAAGAAGTGGATTTAAAAATAATAACTACAGCATATGCATTACTTTATAGAGGATTGTTACTAACTACAGAATTCCATGATACATTTTACCTAGTGAATATTTGGCAAAGCACGCATGACCCTTAGCCAATATAGGTTGCGCCTTTCCAACGCGGGGGGGGGGGGGGGGGGGGGGCGGAACGCTACATTTGTTTTTGTTTATAAAAAAAATATAAACCGACACCTTCTCTTTATCAGTAATTAGTCATGTCATACCCGCATGCTGGTGAAAACTGTATGCAAAGCCAATGAGAGAGAGAAAGAGAGAGGGACAGAGAGAGATATTCATTTGCTTGAATATGGATGGCTTGCACACTCTACTCCACCCCCAACATCCTGTACGTCAGACGGAAAGCTTATATTACACTGAACCTCGTGCACGCGAACTATGGATATCTCGATACACGAAAGTTAACGTCTTCATGCGGGTGCCTTAAGTCCTTTTAATTACATTTTTACTATTTGGAAGTATTTAATGGACCCAGCAACAACATGCGAGCAATAAAGAAACCTTAAAACACATAGCAAATTACAAATAGAAAATAAACTCATTACATTTTTAAACAAAATAACACACGTGTGATACTGACGTAATTGTCTGTTTCAAATTTATAGATAACGAATAAAGACGGAAGGTTAGAAGATTACCTGGAAGGCAAGATGGGCCTGTCATATACAGATTGATAAATTAACCTTTATTGTCATTTTTATTTACCTTTCGTGCTTGATTTTTGTAAAGATTTGTAACCCATGTATAAGTTAGCAGCAGGGAAGTTTAACAGACCAGCCGTTCCCAACAAAATAAACCTTCCTACGAGAACTTTCTCCGTAGAAGCCTCAGATTTCACTTTTGCGGCCTCCTACGAAAATTAATTTGTGTAAAATCCCCGCCGAGTGCAATTTATGTGTGCATTTGGGCAAGGAAAAAAGGAAGATTTTTCTGGGGGGGTCTGGGGATATTTTTTTTGGTTAATTTGATTTTGCAAAGTTGGGCTGCTTTTCTCATGAATAAATTTGATCGAGACCGATTCGATACCTACTGCGCGGATCATGAAGATTGATCGTGATAAAACCGTGCGGTGTTGCCTGAGCGCGGCTGAAGAAATTTTTAAATTTGTTTATATCCATGTCACCGTTACACCAGGTCTGATGAATATTTCTCAGTGTGTGTGTGTCTACGCCGTTGAATACCGATAAAATATTACAATTGTCCCTAATTACCTTGGGAATCTGCGTATACCGCTGCGTCACGTAAATCACATCGGTGTTCTTGTGTCTGCCACGCGAGAATATCCTAGCCGGGTTGGTTTGCTTGTCCAGCATAACATCATCGAATACGACGAGATTATTAACATCACCGTCCAAATTTTCCACGGATGGAGCTTCATTAATGTCTGTGATAAATTCGATTGTGCCTTCGTCGGTATTGTCACTAAATTCCTTTAGCACTTGATAACAACGCTGATCGTCAACGGATGGTGCAACCAAATACAATTTGTCCCATTTTAGCCATCGCATTATCAAATTTAGCAACAACTGCGTCTTTCCAGAACCAGACGGGCCAATGATTATCATCCTTATAGAATTTGGTAATACCGCGTTATGTTTTACTTGCTCGCGTCGCTTCGTGGCTGAAAAATCAATTACATTCATGTTACTAGAATACATGGATTTATATTGTGTTAAGTGTCGCACTCACACAGCTACGTTAAATCCAACCGAAATCGTTACACGCAACAACAGAAACGCAATTGCAGGAGAATGTGAAATTTGTAAGACACGCAAGTTCAGATTTGTAAAAAAAAAACTAGAAGAACCGGAGGAGACATTGCCGCCTCCTTGACAAATCTACCTGGGACCCCCTGGGCGAAATATCCCGGAGAGAAGCATCTACCAGGGTACAATTACTGCGGACCCGGAACAAGACTCGATATAAGACTCGACGATAATAACCAACCAAATCAAGGTGAAGAACCAGTGAATGCCATCGATAACGCTTGTTACTACCACGATCTCGCGTATCGCAGCGGGGATTTACAACAAAGGCATCTCGCTGATATCAGGCTAATTCACGCACTAAACGCGATTCCTGACAAAAGTTTCAAAGAAAAATTGGCAACTTGGTTGATAAAAGGCGCAATGAAAGGTAAATTAGTACTCGGCGCTGGTAAATAATAATGGAGCAGATATATTATTCTCCGCGAGGATTCTGGCGAGGAAAATCAGCAATTGCCAAACTCGCTAAAGCCGCTAAAGTAAAACAATCCACCGCTGAATCGTGGTTATCGAAACAGGCAATTTGGCAAATATATCTTCCTCCGCCTAAGAAAATACCATATGCGAGTTTCACTGTCAGTGTCCCTAATGAGGTCCATCAGGCTGATCTTATGTTTCTTCCTTACGATACCGTTGACGGCGTCACATACAAATATGTTCTGACAGTCGTTGATATCGCCAGCAGGTATAAAGAAGCCGAGCCATTATCGAATAAAACAGCAACGGAGATCGCTAAGGCGTTTAGCGAAATTTATTCACGATCCCCGTTGACATGGCCAAATCTTCTTCAGGTTGATCCGGGTCGAGAATTTCTTGGCGCGGTTACTTCATTGATGAAAAAGAATAATGTTAAAATCCGTCGCGGTATTGTAGGTGTTCATCACAATCAAGCTATCGTCGAGAGATTCAACAAAACACTCGCGGAAAGATTATTCGGGTACCAGTACGCGCGTGAATTTATTCAGAATAATCGATCTCACGATTGGGTATCAAGATTGCCTCATGTGATTAACGCGTTAAATAACGAAGTAACTCGAACAATAGCAATGAAACCTGCAATTGCAATTACAAAATCGAATATACCTTTGAAGCGAGATTCCACAATTCAGCCTGTACTAGGTAGCGTCACGGTCAGGTATTTGTATAAAGAAGGCGAGGCCGAAGGAGGCAGAAAAAGAGCAACCGATCCAAACTGGAGCGTCACAACACATAAAATATCCGCCGTAACAAGATCGTCAGGAAGACCAGCTATTTATATCCTAGATTCGTTAGCGCCACAACGCGGATTTACCAAAGAAGAATTACAAATAGTACCCGAAGATACTCAACTACCGCCAGCGTCACTTAGGTGATTTACTCGAATTCGTCCTAGTTGAGATAATTTTCTTACTCTCGACACGGCTAAATACACTAAATTTGACCAGGAAATTCTATCATCGACGATCCAAACTTGGCCATCCACGGTCAATCCCTGCGACGAGTGTATCGTTGTTGCGTATCCTAGTTTCCATGGCGATTTTTCTGCGTTTATCGCGTCATTAACGAGATTAATATCAACGAAGATAATATCGTTCAAGACTAAAATCTTTTCCTCTCCACATGGTAAAGTAACACTGATATTTTGTTTCCTAGTATCAGTGGGCCTATAGCATAATGGTACCTGCAACGTTGGAAATTTCTCACAGTGCAGCTTGAATAACATTTCCTGGATAGTATCACGAACAATTTTCCTACTAGCGACGATTAGATGATCGGGACGCCACAAATTTAGAAAATCGCCCATCGGAGTTTCATCGATTATTCTTCTCATCACATCACATTGAATCTTATTCGGTTGTAATCGAATCAATTTCTTAAATTCTGTCAGTAAAATATCCGTCGATCTATAATCGGCGTCGATTTCCTCGTAATAATCAACGAAGTTTCTGAGCCATTCGTGAGGCGATTCACCATCAATCGGATCAGGCTGACCGTGATCTCCGCACATTACCACGGCGGTATTTTTCCCCTCCAACCAAGTCAATATCGATTTTAGCGTATCTAGATTAACCGTGCAAATTTCATCAAATATAATAATTTTGTTGATATATTTGTTTCCCATACGAGCCGAATCCCATAATCCACCGCTGTACTTGAAATAACTATGATACGTGCAAGAATCAACCCGCGTTGCTTTATTTCTCGCGCTAATCTGTGAGTCGGAGTCAACACGATCATATCGGAGTTTGCAAATAAATTTATCGCTCTCGTTGTTTTACCGCTACCACCAGGACCATTCATGTAAACGAATTTGCCGCGTGAAATTGGGTCAAATGCAGATGCAGCTGCCGAAAAATCTTCAAATTTATCTCGATGAAATTTATCGCAATCTTCGACATCGGCGTCTTCACAATAATCTAGAATATCTTCGTTTTTTATCCTCCAAGTTCCCCAAGAGCTACCATCTGTGATTAAATTCTCCAGCTTGTATTGGTATTTTTTATCGATATAAAACGAATCCGTCGCGACTCTTACCGCAATATCAGAAAATTTATTTATCATCGACAGCAAATTTATGCTAACATAAGCGAGCATCGACGACCGCAAATGTGTATATTGCGCTGATTCTCCATCAAGGTAGCTAATTACGGTACCTAACTTTGCTCCGTCGATGATAATATTCTCTCTGTTGCAGAATATTCCTCGCGATACCGTATCGGCGATTATAAAATCCATCTCGGCATCGTTGATAAACAACCTAGCGTGTCGATGTTTATGATCAACGGATCCGCCTTGAGTAAATTTACCAATTATTTTTCTTCCTATATCTTTCGCGTTGTCACAGTCCGTCGGTAGCCACACCTCGGTTTGTTTCCTATATGATATAATTGCCTCGCTCACTGTCAACGATACTAACATTGACGAATCCAGCATATACCTCAACAACACCGTAGGAACCCAACGACGCTGAGATAAATGCCTACCGAACCAAATATAGCAAATCTTATGTAAATTTTCAGCAAACTCAAACGAAGTAACACAAGCGAATCCGGTCATGACAAAATCAGGCAATGGCCCGTTAATCGCTACTCTTGTCATCTCGCTGGTAGGATGGCCAAATTTAGCAAAATAATCGGCACAATCGCCATATCCGAGGAAACTTCCAGGATAACACGCGCTCATATCAACGGAGATCATATCTTCGAAATTGTATTTGGTATTCCACAATCCGCCATGGCCGTATTCGATGCAGCTAAGTTGAATATCAGCGAGATATTCATTCCTCGTAGGTTTCCACGAGTTTCTCTCTCTGGCAGCATGAGCAGCAACAGATGGAACCGTAAAGCAATTCGTTAGTAGCTGATCGGGATTCGACGAATATTTCACCGCGAGATTTTTCATCAATTCGTGTAATATTTCATCACGGTAAATATCGCCGCGTGGCAGAATAAACTGATCGTATTTTTCCTCGCTCGAGAATAACCAAATTGATATTGGATCAGACGAGCTCAATTTTTTGATAAATCTAAACATGGCATCGGAATTGTCCTTCGCAGAAAATTCCGCAGATTTATTATCTGTGGGATAAAATTTAACAACACGATCCCGCGGAAATATCATTACCGATTGTGACCACGCGTGGGAATTATGATCGACAATCTCGATTGGTGCTCCTCGAGATTTATACGGCGACGAATATAATATTTCTCCCGATAGCGTTTTCACGGTAATTGGAAACTTAAGTTTCTTACTCAACGCAGCTACATCGTCCACCGATGCACCATCAGCGACAGTCTTTGCCCATGAGTTAATTTTATCCAACCTTAACTGGGTCAGACCAGATCCGCGTCGAGCGTTTTTCATGTGCTCGATGACGCGCTCGGCCACGCAGTTTATCTTCGGCGATTCTTTCATCGCGGGTAGATTTTTCATGTCGGGGTTGTTATTTAGCCGATAAATTCCATAAACAACTGCACTAGATGGATATGCCCTAGCGTAATAGGGGCCATCGATCCCCAGTAACAATCCATGCTTAGAGTTTTTATCGAGGGTAACATTTTTCTTACCGCCACGCACTGGATCTCGTTTATCACGAATAATCCAAGTATCGTCGGGCATTTGTGCGATAAATTTTATTCCAAAGATAAATCGCTCTTCCTTATGCTCGGTTTTTATGTGTTCGATTATTTTCTTGGCTCGTTCCAGATTCATCGTAGCATCGATGGAATTCGTTTTCCAAGTCGACCAAGTGTGAATCGCTCCATCATCGAAGAATTCTTTCTTGGCTCGGTCAACCTCAGGTATAATATATTCTGCCTCATCAAGATCAAATGCATCCATGATTATATTTTAGACAAATGTTTAAATTATAATAATGCATTGCAAATGGATACTAATCGGTTCAACAAATTTCTGTGATAAATCCTGCAGAGGTGATTATTGCGGCGCTCATATATATGCAATTCGACGTGGCAGCAAAGGACCACAGCGATGTTTAGTTTGCCAAGTTGGCACTCGAGGAAAGACACGATTGTGTTTGTCCTGCGGAGGAAAAAATTATCGAGAATTGCGGCGATATTATGAAAAAAGATCCTCGTCGGTTATAACATGTGAAGAAGATTATATTAATCGATTCAAAGCAAATAACGATTTAGACATATAATTATTATATAATGAACTTGAAATCAACGATTCCTCCAACAACAACGAAATGCGAGTTTAAATCTCATCCTACGATCATGGGATACGAGGCATCATCGGATGGTATCGTTAGAAATATTAGAACAAAGAATCGTGTTGGTCATGTTTGTAATTCGGGTTATCTGTTATTTACCATTAGCAAAGGCAAAAAACAAAGATGCGAAGGTTATTTTTGTCATAAGTTTGTATTTGAATGTTTTCACGGACCAGTAGAAATCGGTCTTGTTATTGACCACATCGATGGAAATAAACTTAACAACAAGATATCCAATCTCCGAGCGGTCACTCCGAGTCAAAATTCAAGATTTGGTAATACCGGTGGCGTACGGCGACCATCTAAGGCGGTTAAATCGGTAAATCGAGAAACAGGCGAGGAACTTGCATTTACATCGATAAACGCCGCTGCAAAATATTTTAGTATTAATCCAGCATCGGTGCAACGTGCGACAGAAAAAATAATCAACGCGACATTCTCATATCTATTTGGCGAGTGGATCGAATTTTACTATATTCCGATAATATCTGATTAAAAATCTCAATATTTTCTAAAAATTAATTAAATATTACAAATTTGTATAATGAACGAGGATAATATAAACAACATCATCGAAGCCATCGAGGATCTGAAAAACAAAAACATAAATTTATCCTCAGATTTGGACGCGGGTAAAATCCGGTCCGAATTTGAGACGATTGCTCAAGGGAAGCTCGAATACAGATACACGCTACCGTCAGAATACAAATTCATAAAGAAAATCCAGATTGCCATGTACCAATCGCTTGCGACTGTCAGCGATGATCAAATCGAGGATTTTGTTAAATTATCGAAGCTGGTAGAAAAAGTTAGATCGAGATTATCCGACGAGTATGAGTCGAGAAAAATTACCAGCTCGCGTGTCAGGCAGCTAAAAAAGCTGGTCGATGAAAGCAGAATCAAGGAATCCTCGATTTCTGATTTTAGAGTCAAAGACTCTAGAGTCAAGGAATCCTCGATTTCTGATTCTAGAATTGGAAATGGAATCGAAGATTCTAAAGATTCTAAAGAATCTGAAGATTCTGAAGATTTCAGATATTATCAGAATTGGAATCGAAGATTTTGAAGATTCTGAAGATTTTATCATAAAAAAAAACAAAAATTTCTGATTTTATTATTTTTTTTTATTATTTTACTGAAATTGTGCAATTTTCTTAATTTTGACAGGTATTTACCCCAGCAGATTCACGAAATTATATAAATTGCACAATTTGACGGGTATTTACCCCAGCAGATTCACGAAATTATATAAATTACTCGATTTGACGGGTATTTACCCCATAAAAAACATAAAATTACGCAAATTTCTTAATTTTTCTGATTTTTATTAATTTTTTACCGAAATAATTTATTTATTGAAATTGTGCAATTTTATTAATTTTGACGGGTATTTACCCCATCAAAAACATAAAATTATATAAATTACTCAATTTGACGGGTATTTACCCCAACGGATTTACGAAATTATATAAATTACTCAATTTGACGGGTATTTACCCCATCAAAATTAAGAAATTTACTAATTTTGAAAAATTTCCTGGTTTTTATTTATTTTTTTTGGCCATTTTTCTTTGGCGGACAGATTTACGATCTCACCAACAAATTGATACTCAGTGTTTCTCCGCGTATATCAAGCAAATGTCCATTTTGATCCGTCAGTTTGAAATTTATCTTCGATAATAATCGATTGTGGCATCGCAGGTAAAACGGATTTACTGGCTCTTTTATTATCAAAAAACCCGGAGATGCGCTAGGTGAAAACGAATATAAGATAAATCCCTGCTGTGCCTGCTCTGACACAGACGAATCCACGTTGTAGCTGTTTTCAACAACATCCGCGTGAAGATAAATCGCGATAACCTCCGTTATGTTAACGATACCTGGCGAGATATGCCGCCCTTGCCCGGCAGGATCATTATTATGTTTGAGAATCGATTCCGATTGTATTTTTTTAGTCCACGCGGCATGTAATTTCGGAAATAAATCATCGATGGTATCAGTGACGGATTTTCTCATTTCATCAACATCATAATCGGGAAATTTGAAATTTGGTAGCGTTTCCTCGGTTAATCCAAATACTCTCATGAATTTTTGTTTTTCTCCTGAATTTTTGATCAACTCGAATTTGCTAATAGGAAGAACATAATCGGCAATTGATATATCATCGATTATCGCCCGAATGAACATACCATGATAATATTCAACATCATTCGCGAGTTGATTTAAAATCTTCACGCGTCCGATAATTTCGCTACATGAGCCTGATTTATTTAAGATGCATTCATGAAAGGATTCCCGCAATAAATTTAATTGTAATTTATGTTCTTGAATAAATTCGTCGAGGGTTTTTCTTACCAAGATACCGTCTATGGGGGCTATTATCCTGTTAATGTTGGTAGCGTCGAAGATTTTCACACCGGGGGGAATTTTAGGAAGAGGCAACCACGAGAGAATTCTTTCGTCCCTAAAAGTAAAAGCGAACATTACCAGGTTACATTTGTAGCTGTTCATGAGATTGATGGCACTGCTGATTAGAGGCTTGTGTTTGATATTTCCGTACCATCCTTCGTCGGTGGTAAAATCTGATTTTTTTGGCTCCGGTTGCTCTGGAGGAGCTTCTTCGTGCCAACCTGGAATAATAAAATCAGATTTTTCTGGTTTTGCCAGAGGTGCGATTTCGGGCCAACCTAGAACTGTCCTAATCGATGACTGGTAAATATCAACGATATATGGCGATTTTACTTCGATTATCGACGACAGCGTTGGATCGTGCGAGGATATTTTTATTCCTGGAGTAGCATCGCCAGTTATATTCGATATTCTACTGGTAAGTTCCTTATCTAGTTGCTCAATTTCGTAACTGCCTGTTGGTATGCCAACGACTATCCAATCGGGAGTTCCATCGGGGCGGTTTTTATTGGCAAAAACAAGCGAATTATTCGATGATAATCTACCAAATGATTTCGACCTAACATTGGGCCAGCTGTTATAGACGCGTAATTGTGACAGCGCAATTTCCTTGACGCTAATTGGTATTGGAAAATCGATACTAAATTCTGGCCTGGTTGAACTTGCCGATATCAGCGTTGTTATCGGCGGTGTCGTGTTTGTCACGATTTGAGTTAGTTCGGACATTATTGATATTCATTTGTTCAATCTCGGAGTAGATATTTATCATTGCTGAAAATTCTAGATCGGATATAACGCCATCGTTGAGACTCTCAGAAAGCAGCGATGATAATTTTGAATACGCATTGTTGACCTGGGATAGTTTACTCGTGTATAGAGACAATTTTTCATTCGTGCACGAGGATATTTTTTTCGCGATGATATTGAGAACACCGGCGATTGTCGTTGTCGATGAGATTATTATCGTTGCTACGATTGGCGCGATTGTTGTTACCGCGGATAAGATTATTCCCGCACCGGCGACTATTGCACTTACCGCGTACACAGCAACATCGATGGCAACTAATCTACGCTGGTATTTTTTTATTTTTGTTTGATATTCGTCGAGAAGTTTTTTTAGCGAATCCTGCCATGAACGCGCCTGATTGTAACGGTAATCCGATGCGGTCATTTATTAGTTAATTTATCTAACCAATTGGATATATTCCGGATAAATATTCGAAAATTGCTCGACAATCAACATACATCATGGTTCTAACTTGTGGTTCTAGCATAAAGGTTTTTGTTATACCTTCAAATATTGTCATAACAAAAAACCCAGGACCAAATTCACGAAAATCATAACCATCGTCTATTATTACATTGAATTTTGTCGCTCCGGTGATATATACTCGATATACGCCAGTAATTGGCGAGGTAAAGCTAAATGTGTTATTCTCAGGTGTCCACTCAATATCTTGTATTTTTACCACAAATGGTACATGGCAGGGAAGATTTTTTGTTTCTACCTCCTCTGGTATATTAATACGCGCTAATCTTCCAAGATTCATTGACGATATTTTTGTGTTAATATCGCTAATTTTTGTAGTTGCGTCGAGAAGTTTCGTGTTTAAATCTCGAATTTCTCCGCCGTACACTGATGTATCGAATTTTTGACGCGCTAATTCACGTACCACGTTAATATCAGCGAGAATTTTAGTAATTTCATCGTTGATTTTTTTTGTTTTCTCGCTGAGATCGTCGATTGATGTTTTATCGATTTTCTGACCCATCGCGGTATTTATTTTGGTAATATCGGCGAGAATTTCAGTGATATCCTCGTTGATTTTTCTTACTTTATCGCTAAGATCGTCATGCGATGCTTGATCGGCTTTTTTCTTTGCTAGTTCGTTTGCGGCGGAGGAAGTATCGCTGGATGTTTTTATGTCCTCGTCAAATTTTTTGCTAAATTTAGCTAAGGCATCGTCGAGTTTTTTAAGGTCGTTATTTAGCCTGTTAAGTCTTTTTGTCATTCTGTCCTGAAGATCGTCGTGTAATGTTTTATCGGCCTTTAGAAGCAACGTTGCTGATAGCTCGTTGTCCTTTTTTTCCACATCCGCGATATTGGCCTTCAGGGGTAACTTCGCTATAATATCGGCGATATCAGCAATGGATTTTGATACCGAATCTGACAGGCTAGTAAATTGATTAATGCGATCGCTATATTCGTCTCGCTTGATTATATCAGTTATTTTGACGTTGCTTGTTTGTAATCTTCCTTCGCGGCTCTGAAAAACAGCAACTTCGCCAGGATCTACTTCTGACAGCGATAGAAGATTGTTAATATCATCCCTTGTGGCGAACTTTGATAGATCGACGTCGGCTACTTCCTTCTTCCTGTAGAGGAATCTCCCGTAAATATCAACCATGATATTTATCTATGGCGTATTTAAATACGATCTTATGATACGGACCGGATGATTTTGAAATCGCATCGAGAACGTTAATTGATTCAGGACCGCATATCGGTGGATCCATTAACGTCTGCGTCGGAAGTGTCGAATACCAAATTGGAATATTTAACTTTGACACGTAATTGACGAATTCTTTTGGTGGAGCTAGTCCGTATGAGTCAAAGTAAACAACTTCGCGAGGATTAATCGCGTAGGCGACCCAGTGTGTGCCAGGGCCGGTATTTGAATCGAGCTTTATTATTCCTGTCTCGGTGGAATTTGGTTTTTCTGGTAGTTGATCCCGCATAAATACGCCTCTGAAAAATTTTATTTTTTTATTCTTTGCTTCGTTGAATAAATCTAAATTTGAGGCTGGTAGGCTAATTTCAGACCGGATCCGTACGGGGGTCGTCTTAGATAAAGACCGGATCCGTAAGTAGTATATGGGGATCTTATAGGGTCAATGGGACTTATCATTACAAATACCCTTGGGAACATATAGGGTCTATGTAAATTTAACATGGAGAAAAATCGTGGGAACATATAGGGTCTATGGGAATTAACATGGCCAAAAACCTATGGGACTGTATAGGGTCTATGTATATTTAACATGGCCAAAAACCCTTGGGACTGTATAGGGTCTATGTAAAATTGAAACAGGGAGGGTCTCTATTTTTTTAAAAAAAAAAATAAAAAATAAAATAAAAAAAGGGGTAGGCAATTCAAAGACTATCTCTTTTCGAGAAATATGGCTGGCCCTGAAAAGGGCCTTTGGTTTATGTTAATATGCCCTTAACATAAAGGGCATTTGCGACATCTTCTTGTCCTCAAACTTCGTCTTACAGCAGGGCCATACATCAGAGTCCTCTTGAGGCAACCTTGTCTCTCTATACAGACTCTTCTTATCCACAGGCTGCTGCTGGTCCTGTGGACAACGGTCCACTTGGATCGGACATACATGAGCATGTCCGTCCTGAACATCATTGTTGACACAAGGGTTGAAGATTCAACGTCTGTCCACATGTTGAGGCTCCTACAATAGGTGAATCAATGCAGTGAACTGCGCTTATTTATAGGGACAGAAAGGATTGAAACGGATTGAGTTCATTCACCAATCCGAACACGCGTTACAGAATTCAGTCAGCCCGCATCCAATCCGAAGAGAGCAGTCTGTGACGTCACGTAGTCTATATAGATTCGCTAGCGCTTGTGTGCAGTCAATCTATGCGACAGTGATTCAACATGACGGAAACTCAGAAAACGATCCAATGGGGTGCACCAGCAGGGGAGACCGCCCAAGGGAACCCGGACTTACTTTCAGAAGAGGTGAATTGGGATTTTGTCGATTTTCTCTCCTCGCAAGAATTTGTTCCGGAACCTTCGTTACCTTCTTCATTACCGCAAGTGGAGAATTTTAGACAGAGACAGAAAGAAGAATTGGAGAAATTTATACAACGACAAAAGGAAGCGGAACAGGCTTTTCTCTTACAGCAACAGCAACAAGAAGAAGAGGTAAGAAAAAAACAACAGCAAGAAGAAGTAGCAGCAAAGAAACAAGAGGGTGAAAATCAAACGGTCACGGTACTGTTGGACATTTTAGCGGAGTTAAGAAGTCTGAAACAAATGTATCAGACTTCTTTATCACGACCGAAGAGAATACGACCTTCCCGAGCTAAACACGTCAACCCTGTGACTAAGCCTACCGTACCACCCTTAGTGATTTCAACCCAATCATTATCATCATTACGCAGTCCAGAAGTAGGCCTTGGCCGTGGCAAAGGCTTAAGGCAGTTAAAATTGATTGCTTAAACTCACCCCTGCACCATAAAGAAAAAAGGCCCTTTTCAGGGCCACCCACATTTCTCGAAAAGAAATACAATTTCAATTTGCCAATAACTCAAAAATAAACCCCACACATTTTTACCCTTATAGTACGTGTCTGTGTATGAGTGCGTGAGTGTAGCTTCTTATTTTAAAATCAAAACTCAAAGACTCTTACCTTATATCATTCATTTATTCTTTTCTCCATTTTTTACAATCCAATTCACAATTCACAACACAACACTTTAATAAAAAGTTCATTGATTTCTTCTTTTCTCCTTGTTTAGTCTCTCTGTTTTTTGAATTTCTTCACCGTTACACTCTTTTCCTCTTCTTCCTCCTCGCTTTCTTCCCTTCTTCTTTTTTTCTCCTGTTTCTTTTTCTTCACCTGTCTTCTTTCTTCCTCAGAAGAATCCCTCTCTTCCTCTGAAGAATTCATCTCTTCTTCTGAAGAATCCTTCTTTTCTTCTGACTCCTCTTGTTTCTTTTTGGGGCAATCTGGAGACCAATGTCCTTTTTCTTTACAATAATAACAGGTATCTTTACTTTTGTCTTTTTTAGCTCCTGTTTTTTGACGGTCTGGACACTCTGAAGACCAATGCCCTTTCTTCTGACAGATATAGCAAGTATCTTGACTTTTATCTCGAAAGGAAGGAGAGTAGTCCGTAGGCTGGTCTGAAGAGAATTTTCTAATGACCCCTCGCAAAGCTCTGACGAAACGTTCCATCTGGTTAGTCTCTTCCATCGTTGTGCTCGGCTTGAGAGTGAAATGAATAGTGAAAGGATAAGACACACACCCTTTTATATACGCTGGTCTGCTATGACTATAAAGTAGCTCATGGTGTTTGAACTTGAGTCATTTGACTTTTTGCTTTCAAGATGAAACGATCCCATTCATTCGAGAAGAAAGAAGAAGAAAGTAAGAGGCAGAAACGTGATCTATCGCCTCGAACCAGGGCTGAAATATTGGCACAAATTCATGCCAGTGATTTTGAAGAGGACATGAGTGAACCAGAATTTGAAACCTCTAAACCAAGTTTACCACCCTTAGTCAACCCTGAAAAATACTATTCCATTCGAGAGACGGAAAAGCGCTCCTCTAGAAAATTTAGAACCACGGCTTACAAATACACGGTGAAGTTTAAAGATTTCAAGTCCGAAGTACCGTTAGAGAAAGCAGAAGGGTTCATCACCGGAGTGTGGGATTCTCTGCTCACTGCACTTAAGCGACAATGTCAACCCAAAGAAGACGATCGCTTGAGACTTTCCATACAACACGACGGTTTGAAATCCCCTGTTTGGATCGAGTTTAGCACCCCTGCAGAATTGACCGCTTCCAAAGTCATGGACAAGATTCAACACGTGCAACAATCTAATGACCAGTTTGACATCACCGATGGAAAAGCCACATTGGACATGACCCACGTCTCTCCTCCTCAAGGGACCGGACGCAAAAAGATGTTATTGGTGAACGACCTTCGCAGCATTAAGCGTAGCCTTGTCCAAATTCACAATCCTCATGACCAGATGTGTTTAGCCCGTGCCATCGTGGTGGGACGAACCTATGCCAACAAGAACGACACGGTAGAATGGAAAAGAGACTGGGAGAACATTCGACAATCGGACCGAGCCAAACAACGAAGTGAAGCAGAACTCCTGTTACGACAAGCTGGCATGTCCAAAGACACACCCTGTGGCATTCCTGAGATGCAAAAATTGCAAGATGCCCTAGCTCCACGATACACCTTGAAAGTGTACCCTCAAGAAGTGCGCGGGTCTCTGTTGTTTCGAGGGCAAGATTTTAAGGACGGAAAATACATTCACGTTTATCATCACGATGACCATTTCGATACCATTACCAGTATCACCGGATTCCTGGGATACGGTTATTACTGTGAGAAATGTGACCATGGTTATAATAATCGAGAGCAACACAAGCATTGTGGATCGAAATGCTCAGGATGTTTGGCCTCTTCACCCTGTCTGAGCGAAGAACCAGTGCCTTGTTCAACTTGTCTGCGCACGTTTGTCAGCCCTACCTGTTACCAACAACATCTGAAAACGCAAGGTTCACAGCAGAAATGTGCTTGTCAACTCCTGAGATTGTGCCCTACGTGTGGACAAGGCATACGTACCAATAGTGCCAAGGCACACGTATGTTCAGGAAAGAAAAAATGTCACATTTGTCACCACATCGTGGACTTGAAACATCAATGTTACATGCAAAAATACCAACCCCAACAAGAGGAAGATGACGGTCACAAGAAGAAGAAGAAAGGCAATTTCATCTTTTTCGATTTCGAATGCATGCAAGAGACTGGCATTCACATTCCTAATTTCTGCGTGGCTCATCGAGCGTGCGAGAAGTGTATTCAAGAACCTATCTTCAGTCATTGCCCTCACTGCAGCAAGATTCCTGGAGGGCGTGAAAAAATCTTTCGAGGACCAAAGACGCTAGACGATTTTGCCAAATGGGTCTTAGACCCCATCGACAAGACGTGGAGCCAAGAGGACATCGAACGTTACGGAGATTGTCATCGTCATGCCACGGTGATGGCTCACAATTTCTCCGGATACGATGGACAGTTTCTTCTCAGATACTATACGGAACATGGCACCGAACGTCCTAAAGTGACTTTGAACGGAGCCAAAATCATTTTCATGCAAGTGGGACAAGTACAGTTTAAAGATTCGATGAGCTATTTGGCCATGCCTTTGAGTCGAATGCCTAAAACGTTTGGAATGACAGAAATGGCTAAAGGGTACTTTCCACACTTTTTCAATACGGAAGCCAATCAACATGCCGTTCTACCCCATTTGCCTGAGGCTCACTATTACGACCCCGACAACATGCGTACCGAACAACGAGAAGCTTTCTACGCTTGGTACCAGGCTCATGCCTCTGACCCCTTCGACTTTCAGGAAGAAATGCTAAAGTATTGTCGTTCCGACGTGGACATTTTACGGCGTTGCTGTGGAAAATTTCGAGAACTGTTCATGGAACACGGAGGGGTCGATCCTTTGAAAGAAGCTTGCACCATTGCCAAAGCGTGTTCCTTAGTGTACCGCCAACGATTCATGCCTGAAAACACCGTGGCTGTCATCAGTCCTCAAACGACCCACTATGTCAAGCGTCAATACTCGGTCAAAGCCCTACGTTGGTTACATTACTTGTGCGACAAGGAAGACAAGTGGATTCAGCATGCCCGCAACGGAGGGGGCGAAAAGACCATCGGAACGTATTCGGTCGATGGCTGGGACTTAGAAAACCCCAAGATCGTGTACGAGTTTAACGGTTGCTTATTTCACGGATGTCCCGTTTGTTATCCTGACCGTGGCACTAAAAATCAGTTTTTGCAACGAACCATGGAAGACTTGTACCAGGACACTTGTCAGCGACGCCTAAAGTTAGAACAGCAAGGATACCAAGTGGTGGAAATGTGGGAACACGAGTACGATCACCGTATGAAAACCGATCCCGAGTTTAAACGCCTCGTGGAAAGTTACCAGTTCATGGACCCGCTGAACCCGAGGGATAGTTTGTACGGAGGAAGGACCAATGCCACCTGTTTGCTGTACCAAGCCGACGAAGAGAACGGAGAAGAAATCAAATACTTGGACGTGTGTTCGCTGTATCCCTACGTGTGCAAATATTGTCGCTTTCCTGTAGGGCACCCGCAATTGTTCACGGAACACATCGACCTGGTCAACATTCGACAATACGAAGGCTTGATCAAGTGTAAAGTTTTGCCTCCCACGAACCTATACCATCCCGTCTTACCTCACCATTGTCAAGGCAAACTGATGTTTCCCTTGTGCCGTACTTGTGCCGAAACGTGCAACCAAGACCAGCCTTGTCATCACAGCCAGGAAGAACGGGCCTTGACGGGAACCTGGGTCAGCGTAGAATTGTTCAAAGCTATGGACATGGGATACCAACTGTTAGAAGTGTACGAAATTTGCCACTTTCCCAAGACACAACAATACCACAAGGGTGACCCTACTCAGAAAGGCATTTTTGCAGACTACGTGGATGCCTTTTTGAAACTGAAGCAAGAAGCCAGTGGCTATCCTTCCTGGTGTCACACTCCCGAAGACCAAATACAATTCAAAGAGAAATACTACGAACAAGAAGGCATCACTTTAGACCACATCGAGAAAAACGAAGGCAGGCGATCGTTTGCCAAAGTGATGTTGAATTGCTTGTGGGGTAAAATGGCACAACGCCCGTGTTTACCCAAGACGGAATATTTGACAGAACCTTCCCGCTACTTTCAGATGATTCACGACAAAACCAAATTCATGAAACACGTGGACGTCGTTCGCGAGGATTTGATCTTAGTCAATTACGAAGAAGATCTGGACTTTGTACAAGACGACCCCTTTGGAAATGTCATCATTGCGGCTTACGTGACAGCCCATGCTCGCTTAAAATTGTACGAAGCTTTAGAACTGTTAGAAGAACGCGTCCTGTACTTTGACACGGACAGTTGCATTTACATCCATCACCCGATTCAACATCACCCTGACATCGAAGGAGACCGTTTAGGAGCCTGGACAGACGAGCATCCCGACGACAAGATTCTAAGTTTCGTCAGTGGCGGTCCCAAAAATTACGGCTACGAATACCGGGACAAACAAGGAGAAGTGCACACGACGTGCAAAGTGAAAGGACTGACTCTGAATCATCGTACCAGTCGTGTGGTCAACTTTGGGGTATTGAAAGAAGCCTTGCAATCGGAAGAGGATGGAAACTTTAAAGTGACCACTTACCAACCGAACAAGATTGTACGTTTACCCACTCACCACATCGTCAGTCGACCTTTGGAAAAAGTTTATCAAATCGTGTACCAGAAGCGAGTTCGACTTCCCAATCATTTCACCTTACCGTACGGTCACGTCGGTATTGGTCTGTATATAAAAAGGAACCCTAGGCAAGATCGATAGTTCATTGTGACTACCAAGACCGAGCAAACAAGATGAATACTTTGAAAGAGACATCGTTCCAGTTTGGGGATTGTAAAAAAGTTGTATCTTCCTCTAGTGTGACTAATACTGGATGGATAAGACCCAGGCATTGCGACGGAAAATGTCCAGAAGGAAACTGCGATTGTCCATGTGGTTACCATTGTAATTGCGTAACGGAGTTTGCAGACGAGTGCGATTGTGAACCTTGCGATGGATACGATGCTGTACGTTGTGACCTGAGCGATGCCGTAAAGCATCATGGGAACTTTAGTGCCCCTACCCCTATCATGGAAAGTGATGCTGTGCGTGTCAAACCTGTGGGATGCGAAAGTGATGCCGCTCGTCCTCTTGGACATTTTACTGGGTTTCGTTTTAAAGGGGAATGTTCACCTTCACGTCTACCCCCCTACGGATGTCATCCAGCCTTGAGCAAACTCCTACCCATGTCACTTAACCCTCATCGAAACGAACCTGTGAAAAACGAATATTCGTTTCCTGTGCGTTTGTCGGAATACTGCGACTTTGAAAATCGTCTTCAATCGTTCAAAGGAAAATGGCCAAAGTATCTGGGAGGACCGACCCCCGAAGAATTAGCCAGAGCCGGATTTTTCTACTTGGGCGAAGGAGATAAAGTCAGGTGCTTCAGTTGCGATGTGACACTTCACCACTGGGAACCGCAAGATTCGGCCTACGTAGAACATGCTCGATGGTCACCGAATTGTCATTACTTACCCTTAGTGGGACCGAGACATTGAAGTAACTTCTTACCATAATAATCTGTTCATGGATACTTTACAAGAGAACATTCGTGCTTTGCCTGTGGAGTTGAGAGAACGCATTTACCGAGAGCTGGTCAAAATACAAGTGAAACGTAAAGAACAATTGCATCCGTTACGTCACCGGTGTTTGAACCAGTGGTACCTGAAGGCTATGCAAGGATTGATTCAATTGAAAGTGTTCCATCGGACAGACATTGATCAACGATCCTCTAGTTTTAAAAAGGATTGGTTTGGTATGGACGATTCTACCTACATCATTGTAAACGTACTGCATCGAATTCCAGAGGAAGAGTTAACGAATTACCAACATCTTGAACACAATGTCAACTTAGTGAAAGAGGAAACTTCTGAACGAATTGTAATGTGTAGATTAGTGACTCAACGATTTAAATTCGACACTGAAGTGAAACCATGTTTGTGCAAAGAGTACATTTCTTGTGTCAGACCAAAGAGGATTTAGTATGACCTATTCATGGATACTTTGCTAGAGAACATTCGTGCTTTGCCTGTGGAGTTGAGAGAACGCATTTACCGAGAGCTGGTGAAAATACAAGTCAAACGTAAAGAACAATTGCATCCGTTACGTCACCAGATCTTTAACCACTGGTACCTGAATGGTATAAGAGAACTGATTCGTCAGAAATTGTTTCAGTGGTCAGACCTTGTTCAACACTTTGAGTTAGTGAATGATCGAAATGTTCATTATTTTGGTTACTTCGAGATTCACCTACAGCAATACATTGAGGAAGACAAGTTAAAGGATTATCAACATATTTTACGTGGAATCTACTTAGAGGAAGAGGAAACTTCTAAACGAACTCTGAAGTTTCGGTTACAGTATGCAAGATTTAGATTCCCTACTGGAGAACGAAGATCTCTGGCTAGAAAGTACGTGTATTGTTTCCGAAACAAAGAGACTATAAAAACAGGCTGTCATGCCACGACTTATGTCACATGTCATCCAACAGATTCCGTGGAAGGAACTCAATGACCATATTCAAACCGTGGATCATTACCATCGATTATTACAAGAACTGTATCCATTCAATTTGGGACGACAAGTGGTGTGTGTCTTAGTGACTTGTTTTTTGGGATTTCGTTTACCAGCCGATTCTTTGTGGACTCTTTACGATCAGTACTTACCACCTCCATGGCCTTAAATGGTCACGAAAAACTCCTTTTGCTCAAAGCCTTGCGTTTTCATCTGGATACTTCTCGACCTCTACGGGAAAAAAAGATTCGTCAACTTTTAGCTACCCAAGACGTGTATGACGATGTGTGTGTAGCTTGTGACTTACATCCCCATTGGACAGATGTCCGTGCCTGGAAAGAATGGGATTTTGAGGCTTGGACCCAAGAAGTGGCCCAGTATGCACGAGAGTTGTTCAAGGAAAAAAGTTACTTTTCAACCCGTGTTAGTGACGGTGCCAGAAGAACCCGTCACCCAGGACAGGACTGTCGTGGACAGACCTGAAAGACCCTTTCGGGAGGACACTTGTGTGACCTTACCCCCTGTTGAACTGGTTAGAACATTACCCAAAAGATGTGATTGTTGTACAGACACTTGTGTTTATTCCACGTTCATCGTTATCATGTGCCTTTTATCCTTGTACTTAAGCCTTTGGCTTTTATGTATTTTTGTCTTTCGTATTCATGTTTGAAAAAAAACATTCAATAAACGTGTTCTGAAAAAGTATATAAACTCTTGTCTTGTTTGTTTTCGTGTCACAAGTGACATTTCTCACACCATGGCTACCTCTGCTGTCTCTGCTCCCTCTTCCTCTACTGTCAAAGTCATCGACGAACACTTAGATCGTGCCAGTTGGGAGGCTTTGTATCTTCGCCATCCCTTTAACATGCTCATTGCTGGACCTAGCGGTTCAGGCAAAACCGAATTCGTCAAACGTTTGATCGAACATAAACATCATTTGATCGATCGGCCCCCTCAACGGATCGTGTGGTGTTACAAAGAGTGGCAATCGGCGTACAGCCTCTTGCGAGAAAGTCAAGGCGATTCCATCGTGTTTGTGGAAGGCATTCCTAAAGAAGACGACGGCATCGTCTCTGACTCCCGTCAAACCCATTTGGTCATTTTCGACGACATGTTAGGAGAAGACGAAGAAGAAATTAAATTGTGGTTCACGCGCAAAGGGCATCACCGTAATGCCAGTGTCATTTACATCACCCAAAATTTGTTTCAACAAAGTAAAGCCCATCGCACCATCAGTCTCAATGCGCATTACGTGGTCTTGTTTAAAAGCCCTCGAGATAAATCGCAAGTGCAAGTCTTAGCCAAACAGTTAGGAACGCCTTGGCTGACTCAGGCGTACGACGATGCCACTCAAACGCCACACGCCTATTTACTCGTCGATTTGAAACCTACGACCCCCGAGGATTTGCGATTTCGTACCCACTTGTTTCACCACTGGTGCCAAGACGGAGGGCCTGTCCTGTACACGTCTCCGTCCTCGACTTCATTTCACTCCCCATCAAAAAATCTATAAAAACCTCAGACCCTTTTTCGTCTGTCTCACACAGTGTGAACATGACGTCCCTTCAGTCGCATCTTCCCGTCAAATTGATTCGTGCCTTGTATGGCATCAGTCGAGAAAAAGATCCACAAACACGAGCCCGTGTCTTAGAAGCTAGTCTCAAAGAAGTCTTGCGATGGTTCACGGTGACGGCACGTCAATTACTCCAAGGAATCATTCAGATTCCTCATCAAACCCAACGCTTTTTTGATCGAAACAAAGTCGCTTTGGTGCAACTGGCCGATCCCCGCATTGACACTCAAACCAAAAAACAAATCATTTTGAAACCTGGAGGGAGCGGTACTCTAGGAGGGGTCATCATTCGCTCACTCTTAAGATGGGATCCTAATGCCCCCAAAGTTATCCCCAAGACAAAAGTCCAACGAAGCCCCAAGAAGAAAAAGAAAAAGACCAGGTCCCCAAGAAGAATAACTTCTCCAGTGGCAGGACCCTCCTCTTACCAGACACCACCACCCCGGAAAAAGAAAAGAAGCCCCCAGAAAAAGAAACAGAGAAAAAGTCCCCAGAAAAAGAAAAGTCCACAGAAGAAAACTAGTCGCAAGAGAGGCACTTCGGCCAGGACGCAACCTTACACTCGCAAACCACGACCTGCCACGGCAGTGACTGCGTCTCCGGCATCCTCACGTTCATCCACTTCTCCGTTGATGACACCCAGAACTGAAGAGTACTTGGAGACGTTGATCATACCAAGAACATCTCCGTTGATGACCCCCAAAAGAACTTCCCCAGTGGCAGGACCCTCCAATTTAGTGGCAGTGGCTGCTGCTCACAAAGTACCTTCTCCCAAAATCAAAGTCCAAGAAAGATCGGGCATGTTACAAAGTTTACTGGATTTGTCCAAGCAAGAACTGGCTCGATTTAGTCCGTTGCGTACCCCTGCACGACGTGTCATGCCTGTCCTCAAACTGATAAAACGTAAAGACAATCAGTGGCGACGCGTTCCAGTATAAAAAGAGCCTGTGACCAAGTCGGGGTATCAGTGAACTTGTAAAAAGATGTCACCTCCAAGAAGCCACAAAAGAAAGAGACAAAGGCAGACGCGTCATCCGACAAAGCGCTTAGCCAAGCATCGACATTACCCTAAGAAAAGACACAGTCGTTCCAAGAAGAAGAGGCGTCAACAAAGGGGAGGATTCCTTGGCGATTTTGGGAAAAACATTGTCACCTTTATGACAAAGCGATAGTCCCAAAAAAAAGATAAAAGGGTGTGCGTTAAGTCATCGACGTTAGTGTCTGTTCGGTGAATGTCCCGGAACCCACAAGCAAAAATGTCACCCTCCAGAAAACCCCAAGGAAAGAAAAGGAAAGGACTGCCACCACGTTTAGCTAAACATGGGGACCTGTTATCTGTCCTGTCCAAAGCTTCTTCACCCCTACGAAAAAAACTCATTCAAACGGCCTCCAAAGAGGTCATCGATACCGTGTGCGAATGTTGTTTGAACGTTTTGAAAGGCACGATCCCTTTGTCCAAACACCAGAAACAATGCTTAGGCAAACATCGTCACGTTCTTCGCCAAATGGTTCAAAAGAAAATTCCCATTCGTCAAAAAAAGAAAATGTTAGTGCAACGTGGAGGCATTTTGCCTCTCTTGTTAGGCCCCATACTGAAAGGAGTCTTGGGAACCATGTTGGGAGGACTGGTGGGAGCAAGATAAAAAGGCCTTCGGAAGTCCCAAGATCTCAGAATCGACCCCTGACAACCCCATGGAAGGACGAAAACTAGCTTTAGTGCCTTACAAACGATGGATGGAATACCATCGGTGGCAAGAACAACGCACCCCGCATTTACCTCCCAATCCCCATTTGAGCGAAATGTCCCAGTTACAACACGAATTGCAGTCCTTGATGGATCGCCAAGATTTGTCCGAAACAGAAAAATCGCAAAAGTACGGTCAACTCTTGCAACGACTGCAACTCTTTCACCAGAAAGCTTTAGACGAAACAGCTCTACCCACTCTGAAAGATTTTAAGACCTTGATGAAAAGTCCAGCACCATCACCAGTACCAGTACTAGTTCCACCACTACCCGTGACCAAGACAGAAAAAGGAAAAGAAGAAGAAGAAGAAGGGTTTCAAACTCCACCAGAAAAAGTACGCAAGTTAACAACACCACCTACCTCCAGAATTGGATGGATTAAAAAGATGATGGCCACCCCTTCTTCCTCACAAGAGAAAAAGAAAGTGAAGACAGAAGTGAAACAAGAATCGATATCCCCTGCTCAGACATCCTCCTCTTCAACACCTATTGCCGGTCGCACACGCAAAGCCTTGCAATCCAAGAAAATACCCCAAGAAAAAAAGAGTAGCCTCTTCCAAGAGTGGGTGCCTTATTAACACACCAACACAAAATAAAAAATGGAAAAAGTCTTAGCCAGCATTTACTACGATCCCTCGCATCCTGCAGGTTACGCAGGAGTTCAAAAATTGTATCGTGCTGCCAAAACTCGACTGAAAAGTCTCCGTTTACCTCAAGTGCAACGATGGTTACAAGAACAAGCTACTTACACTTTACACAAACCCATTCGACGCAAGTTTGCCAGAAGTCGCACCCGAGTGGAAGGCATCGATCATCAATGGCAAGCCGATTTAGCCGATGTCTCTCATTTGGCCAGCTACAATCGTGGTTACAAATATTTGTTTTGTGTCATCGACGTCTTTTCCAAATTTGCCTGGGTCGTGCCCTTGACTTCCAAATCGAGCAGCGAGTTAGTGCGAGCCCTGCAACGGGTGTTGAAACAAAGCGGTCGTCACCCTCTTCGATGGCAAACGGACAAAGGCACTGAATTTCTGAACCAAGCTTTCCAAAAAGAATTAAAGAAACGTGACATTCATTTTTTTACCACCGAGAATCCCGAAACCAAAGCCAGCATCGTGGAACGTTTTCAACGCACTTTGAAAGAACGCATGTGGAAATATTTTACGCATCACCACACTCTGAAGTACATCGACATCTTACCGCACCTGGTGCAAGCGTACAACCAATCTTACCATCGAAGCATCGGACGTGCCCCGCAAGACGTGACTCCCGACAACGAAGTGTTGGTGTTTGAGCGTCTGTTTGGTACGTCCCCGACGAGGGCTGTCCCCGAGAAAAGTGGAATGTTGGCCGTAGGAGATTGGGTGCGCATTGGCAAAACCAAACGCACTTTCGACAAAGGTTACTTACCTAACTGGACGACCGAATTGTTTCGCGTCACTGGACGAGTGCATGGCCGTCATCCTGCCGTCTATAAATTGGAAGACATGAACGGAGAAGTGCTCAAAGGAACGTTTTATTTGCCCGAGTTACAACGTGTCACCAAAAAAGAAGACGACGTGTACGACATCGAAAGCATTCTCGAACGCAGAACCCGTAAAGTGGGCAAACGACGTGTCAAAGAAGTCAAAGTACGTTGGAAAGGATATCCACCCAGTTTCGATTCTTGGATCGACGCTTCGCAAGTCATCGACTATAAAAAGAAGAAGTGACCATCATGCCCTTTCACACAGCAGACGCAGCTACGTCGACCACTCCTCCTTCCCCTAGTTCTTCTGTGCAAGATTTACAAAAACAACCCTTGTGGGTGTGGTGTGGAGAACGTGTGCCTAAAACGCAAATCGTCTTTTTCTGCCAAATCTTCGTGGTGTATTGTGTCATCGGGGCAGCCATCGCCAATTTGAGTTTGCAACAAGGAGACAAACAATTGTGGACCATTTTATTGAGCAGTTGCATCGGTTACCTGCTTCCCAATCCCTCCCTGAAATTCACCTCGAACGGGAACCCCGGGAACCTTGTGTCCAGTGCCAGTGCCAGTCACCACTTCAACCACAACCAGAACCCCATTTTAGACGGAGACACGCCTCTGACGTCCAGTAATATCCCCTCGGACAGCCACAGAACTCTGGAATTATGAGTCACCAAAACCAATTTTACTTAACCTTACCCAGTGACAGTTCCATGGATGTGTTTCCCAAGAACACGTTGTGCTGTTACACGGCCAAATTACCTCAGGCCATCCAGTTAGATCACGAAGCCCATTGGGAAGTGGCTTTAGTAGAAATGATTCACCCGACCCAAGTCCTCAATGTCCTTCCCAATCAAATTTTTTTTGATGTGGAAGTTCATGACGAGCAAATGCAACAGTGGATGGATAGCAATGTCAAATATGACAAGAAAACCCGTACACAAAAGTACACCACCTATCACTTGTTCATTCCCCCAGGCTATTATTTTAGTGGTCAACATTTGGTCAGCACCATAACCTCCAGGTTTAATGTCGTGTTTCTGAAAGCTTTGGAGCATTTCAACAAAAATGTCACCATGGAGTACCACAAAACAGCTCGTCGCTTCTTGATGAAATTTGAACGGAGTAAAATCCTGTCCATTTTATTTTGTCCTGAATTGTATGACATGTTGGGCGGAGACATGGACATGAGAATGGCTATGATGAAGAAAAACGAATTACCCATCGTTTACGACAACGAGTCTTTTAGCAAGTTATTTCGTGCCCCGGTAGAACTGAACCAAGGACTGAATTTGATGTTTGTGTACTCCGATGTGGTGGAGTATAACGTGGTGGGACACACCTCTGTACCGTTACTGCGTGTCATTCCTTTCAAAGTGGATTCTGCCACGAACGCTGACGAGGAAGGTGGAAACACTTATCACGTCCACCGCGAATTTGTCCATCCTCACTATTTGCCTGTCAGCAAGTCGTATTTGGACACGGTCAACATTGCTATAAAAGGAGATCTGGGACAAAATATTCCATTCACCAAAGGAAAAGTCACGGTGAAACTCCATTTTCGAAAACGGTTCTCTCACGATTCGTAAGTAAGTCATGTATCCAGTGTACCGAGGGGTTGCTCGACAGCGAGGACACGGTTTAGGAGACATGCTGAAATCGGCCTTTCGTTCGGTGGCTCCGGTGTTGAAACCGATGGTGACACGCGGATTGCACGCCTTGAAAGATGCGGCACTGACGCAAGGCAAAGAATTTCTCCAAAATGTCATCATCGACAAACAAAACCCTAAAGAAGCCTTCATGAGGGCAGGCAAAAATGTCTTGCTGCAAACGGGTAAAGACATTTTGGGCCGACGAGACACACCTATAAATGCCCTGCACGCTACCGAGTCAGGCATTCAGCAAGGACAAGGCAGAAAGAGACGACGAAGAAAACACCCTTTCACCAGACTTCAAGCGAGAAAGACCAAGAAAAGAAGAACCGTTCGAGACTTAGACGTTTTCGATTATTGAGAAAAGAGACAAAAAAAATGATGCACCGAGAATCTTGCGCTTGTTCCAAGACGGAACTGGATCTGTTTGCCATGCCCCCCACGATGATGACGATGCAAGAATCCCAGTGGGTGGAATTTCACCCCGTCTCCTCACTGACCGATTCCGCTCCCATCGAGTTTGAAATCAAAGGACAGCCCGAAGATTACATCGATCTGAATAGCAGTTACTTGTACCTGAAAGTCAAAATTCTAGATAAGACTGGAGGTGCTATAGACGATGAAGCAGTAGCTCCCGTCAACAATTTCATGCATTCCTTGTTCAGTGGAGTGGACTTGTACTTGAATAACAAACTGGTCAGTAGCAGCATGGATACTTACCCTTATCGTGCCTACCTGGAAAATCTCTTGACGTACGGAATAGATGCCAAGAACACTCATCTCAATGCCTGTGTGGTATGGGAAGCTGACGAACCTACCAAGTTTGAAATATTGGAAACTGATGAAAAGAAAGACAACAATGATGGATTTCTAGAACGAAGAAAGAGAATCACGGGAGCCGACACAAGTTTAGAACTGATGGATCGTTTGCATTTGGACATGTGGTTGCAAGAAAAGTATTTGCTGAACGGGGTGGATGTCCGCCTGAGACTGAATCGTAGCAGTGCCGCTTTCCATTTGATGGCTGATAGTGACGGTTACAAAACCAAAATCCTAGAAGCCAGACTCTACGTACGCCGTGTGGAAGTGTTACCTAAAGTGGGAAACGACATCAGTCAGACGTTGAGTAGAACGACCGCCAAGTATCCCATACGACGCGTGGAAGTGAAAACCTTCACCATTCCAAAGGGACAGCGATCCATGATTGAAGATCATCTGTTCCAAGGACAGTTACCCAAACGTTTGATCGTTGGTATCGTCGAGAATACAGCCTTCAACGGAGCTGCCGAAAAAAATCCTTTCTACTTTCAACACTTTGGCGTGTCCAAAATCGAAGTCAGTCGCGATGGCAAGACCTTGTGTACCCGACCTTTCGAACCTGACTTTACCAAGAAGAATTACTTGAGATCGTACTTGTCCCTGTACGAAGCCACCGGACAGTTAGGAACCAATACCAGTCACGGTATTACGTACGAGGATTATGCAGGAGGCTACGCTTTGTGGGCTTTCGATTTCACTCCAGACCAAGGCAGCGACGAGGGACATTTCCACCCTATAAAATCCGGCCAGATTCGTGTGGAAATTCAGTTTAAAGACCGAGACCCTGATGAAACGGTGAACGTCATCCTGTATGCAGAATTCGATAATACCATAGAAATCAACAGTTTGAGAGAAGTCATCCTAGATTACTAGAAGCCATGGACGACTGTTATCCCTCTTTACCTAGTGGAGAAACTTTGGACATGGAATGTAAGGAGACCGTGGAAAAAGAAGAAGAAGTGATCATGATGAAGTCCCGATGGCCAGAACAAGAAGCGCATTTAGTCTCCTGTTTTGCCAAACACTTGGTGGATAAAATGACGGAATTGATCAAGAAAAATTGTTATGGATGTCAAAACGATCATCCCAGTCAAATTCAACACGATAAATGCCTGATGTTGAGTCAAGAAGAAAAATTGGACGAATATCTGGACGAAGCTTGGAGTCTCATCTCGAACAAAGACGTGTTGCACCAGTGGTATAAAGACTTGCGTGAACATTCTTGTCCACCATTAACCACTCAAGAGATCCATCGTATCGAAGCTCTCCAGAATCAGAGTGAGGAAACAGAACGAATAACCGTTTATTCGTCAGACATTTTCAAGCAAAAAGTCAGGATCGAATTGACGACTTATTATTACCTGTGAAGAAAAAAAACACACAAATCAATGGATACCTGGGAACTTTATTACCTTTTGAAGCACAGTTCGTATACGGCTTCTTGGAATCCTGTCGTCTGTGCTAAAGATGAACTCCCTCATCGCAAACCTAAAGACCATCAAGCTTACGTGATCAACACGGACGACAGTCATCTCCCAGGAACCCACTGGGTAGCCGTTTACTTTCCTCAAGAAGGATGTGTGGAATATTTCGATTCGTACGGATTGCCCCCTTTGGAAGACGATATCATCGACTTTATGAGAAGAAATGCTCAGACTACCCGATTCAATAACGTGAAATTACAAGGCACAGATTCCTTGGTGTGTGGACAGTACTGTGTGTATTTTCTGCATCATCGCAGCCTGGGCTATTCCTTAGAACATTTAGTGACTCATTTTGATCCTCGTTCTTCTGCTAGAAACGATGTGAAAGTAGATCGATGGTTTTGTGACCATTATGCTTATCTTTTGTCTCAAGCTAGGAAACGTAGTGTCCATCAATGGCCTAATGATTTCCAACAGTGGAAATCACAATTTCATTCACAACGTTGTCAGCCCTGTTTAAAGTAGATTGTCCATTGAGAAAAAAATGTTTGTGATTTGAAAAAATTGTTTGATGTTATAGTGTTGGATTATTGTTAAAAATGTTAGAGTTGTTGTTTAGTGTTAAGTGATTTTTGAATAAAAAATGTTGTGTTTTGAAAAAATGCTTTTGTCTTTTGTTTAGCTATAAGAATGTTGAATTGATGCTCTTTCATTTCTTACTATCCCTCTCATGACAATCACTGAACGTTGCGAATCAAAAACCGTGTGGGGGATGTTTTCCTTCACGTCCGCGCTTTCACTTTAAGAACCGGGGTTGTTTCCAGTCTAACCATCCATTGTCGACTCATCCTCCTACGAAGATGTGCTCCAAACTAGCTAAGCTCAACGAAGCCTACGTGAATTTGCATAGGGTCAGACACAGTCTGATACCGAAGCCAGAAGAAATAGAGAATGTGAGAATGTTAAAAATCACTGAAGACCTGATAGAAGAGCTCTTCAGAGAAGAAGTGAACAGGGAGAAAGAAGAATGGACAGAGAAGTACAGACTTCAAAAACAGCAGCAACAGCAGCAACAACAACAACAACAGCAGCAGCAACCTGAACCTGACAGAGGCTTTGTCGATTGCCGTATCGACACCAAAGAGTTCTTCTTCTCTTTCCGAAGAAGCAGACCTATCGCCAGAAAGTCTATCCTCAGAGGACATCGCATTCTTAGAAACTAAAAAAGAATGCCATAGCAAACAAAAAAACAGCCCTTTTCAGGGCTACCCAATACTCTAGAAAAGAAGTAACGATCGATTTGCCAATGTGTGTGTAGGTAGAGTAGTGTGAAAATAAACACTAACTCTTTTTAAAAATGTGAGGGTATGTGTTGGTGTGTTTGTGTTTGTAAGAGCTCAAGTAAGTTGGTGTGGGTAGTAGATTAAAAATGATGTTTGTTTTTTTGGCTGTTAGAGGTGTATATTTAGAGTTAGATTGGATTGCTTTGAGTATGTAAATAGTCTATTGAAGTGATTTATAAAAAATTTTAAAATAGTGATGGGTAGCATAAAAAAGTGAGTGAGTGTTTCTTTTAGGTCCGCGCGTTGATGTTGATTTTGGTCACGATCTAGGTAAGATGAATTTTATGTTATTAGGGGGATGTTTTCCTTCACGTCCGCGCTTTCAGTATAAATTGAAACTCGTTCGGCAGTCCAGCTACCCTTGTTGATTGATCAACACCAAAAAATGAACACGAGACTTGAGAAACTGTTGGAGCTTCATGTGCATCTGGAATATGCCAGGCGCATATTAAATGAACTGGCCGCGGAAGCCATTGTCGAGGAGGGAAGGATAAGAGAGGAGGAAAGAAGAAACAAAGAAGAGGAGGAGAGAAGATATAAAGAAGAAGAAGAAAGAAGATATAAAGAGGAAAGAAGAAACAAAGAAGAGGAGGAGGAAAAGGAGAGAAGAAATTTCAAAATCCCAGAGAGCGAAAATTGGGATTCTGAAGCGACATATCCTGTCTCTGCTCTCTCCCCCCAAAAGGTAAAAAGTAACTGGGGGATAAGATGTGTATGTGGCGCCAGGCCTGGAAGGTGCCACCATTAACCAGGTGTCCATGAAGTTCCAAACAAAACAGCCCTTTTCAGGGCTACCCAATACTCTAGAAAAGAAATAACGATCGATTTGCCAATGTGTGTAGGTAGAGTAGTGTGAAAATAAACACTAACTCTTTATTAATAGTGGAAGTGTATGTGATTGTGTGTTTGTGTTAGTAACTAATAAAGTAAGTTTGTGTGAATAGTAGATTATGGGTTTCTTTATTGTTTCTTAGCGTATGTGGAGAGTATAGTTTGGGTTATATTATATGAAATGAGAAAAGTGGGGATGTTTTCCTTCACGTTCGCGCGTTGTTGGGTCATGATCTAGGTAAGATCCATTTTATGTTTTTTAGGGGGGTGTTTTCCATCACGTCCGCGCTTTCACTATAATAACCCACAGTGTTCGTTGTTCAAACCATTTTGCAAAGAATAAAAAGAAGATGGCGTCAAACCAAATCGACAAAATACAAACCTTGCAAGACGTTTTAGACAACTTAGGAATAATGGAACAGATGCTATTAAGACTGGTTGAAGACCATTATTCCTATAGTCCCCATCGTGTGAAGATGGAAATTAATAACTTAAGGAAAGCAAAGGACAAGATTAGTGGTGTCATGAAAGAGATCAAGGAGGAGAAGGAGGATGAAGAGGAAAGAATAAGAATACGCAATTGGAACGAAAAAATTGAAAAAGAAGAAGAAAATGAAAAGAGGAAGAAAGAAGAGGAGGAAGAGAAGAAGAAAGAAGAGGAGGAGAAGAAAAAAAAGAAAGAGAAGAAGAGTGTAGGAGATAAAATAAGAACTTGGTGGAGGAAAAGAAGAAATTAGAAGAAGAAGAAGAAAACCCAAAGGCCCTTTTCAGGGCCAGCCATATTTCTCGAAAAGAGATAGTCTTTGAATTGCCTACCCCTTTTTTTATTTTATTTTTTATTTTTTTTTAAAAATAGAGACCCTCCCTGTTTCAATTTTACATAGACCCTATACAGTCCCAAGGGTTTTTGGCCATGTTAAATATACATAGACCCTATACAGTCCCATAGGTTTTTGGCCATGTTAATTCCCATAGACCCTATATGTTCCCACGATTTTTCTCCATGTTAAATTTACATAGACCCTATATGTTCCCAAGGGTATTTGTAATGATAAGTCCCATTGACCCTATAAGATCCCCATATACTACTTCCGTACATGGGAGGTCGTCTTAGATAGAGGCCGCTTCCCTATTTTTTACCGTATCGCCCTCCCATTGCTTTATGCGCTAATTTAGCACCTACGGCTCCAACCGCACCTAACCCTAATGCTTTTGCGCCTGCTATTAACGCGGGAATAGCAGCTAGCAGAGGGAAAAATCCACCCGTTTTGACCATGTCTCTGATGGCACCTATACTAAGATTCACATGAACGCCGGAATTCGCTGATTTTGCTTTGGTGAATCGTTCACGTTGATTCTTAGTTAGCGACAGCTTGTTAGGACCGCCCTGAATTTGATCATTTTTCAGGGTTAATTTCGTACCGCATCGCTTTGATATCGCTGATTGGAGCTTTTTCATCTGACCCGGGGTCAGAGTTACGCTGACGTGTTCGTATGGCATATTAATAATCACTTAATCTAAATTTAGAAATATTCGATTTTGTTACATTTTCTCGACAGGAGCGTCGATGATTCTCATTCTGCCACTGATGCCTTCCAAGATCATTGTTCTATCGCTGAGAATTACCGCGATCACTTTGTGATTAAGTCCAGCTGTGTTAATTCTGGCTTTGAAATGGGTATCAACGACAGATTGTTTTACCAAATCGAGATGTTCCAGGGAAAAGTAATAGATAGGATAGCGAGTATTAAAATCTAGCTGTGATATTTGCAATCCGGTATCGATATTTTGATCGCGACCCATGAAACTTAGCAAGCGATGATATGCACGGGCCGTCGAATGATTTTCAAAATCAATTGATATTTCCTCGGATGGCTCTTGTTGGCCGTTTATCCTCAACGATACGTTTGTCGCTCCAATGTGATCAAATATCATATGACTGTATAATTGATGATATCTATCGGTACGCAAAAACGCGATAAAGATATGCCTAGGTGCAGAGGTACCCTGCTGCGATGCAATACGCCATGTAAAATCACCATTAATATTGGTAGTTGTGGAATCTGTTGTTGTTGTCAGCCATGACATGACAGATTTACCGCCTTGGTTCATGAATGATAATAATTTTTCTTCCTCGATTATTGATGGAGTTATCGCTGGCATCCACAAGGTAAATTTTAGTAATCTTACTATGCCGTTATTATTCGCGGCATCATTTGGACCTATCACGCCGGTATCGTAATTGACAGCACCTTCTCGCCAGATAGCATCGTTGCTATTTTCCTTTCTAACAAACGTAACGGTGTGTTTTGCTCCGTAGATAATTTTCCTGAAATGTCTGCAAAATCCAAATATATGGGATAACGGGATAGCACAAGAGAATCTTCTGTTACCTGGTGCTAGCATAGACTTTCGCGTGTGAAATCCGAGATTATAATCAGGATAAGAGTTAATGATCATATCTTCGACATCAGCATTGGCAACAGCAGGAACGGCGCGATCGTTGGGTTGTCTGATAAGAAACGGCCTACTTTCGGGACGATTAGTATTATCCTTGGCAAACATCATACTAGGGCCAGCTGATCTAGTAAAATCATCCGAGTATCTAGCTAGGCCTATTATCGTTGTTGCTAAGTCAATATCGTTGGTAATTGACTCAATCTCTCTTCCGTCGATCATGTAAGTGGCGCTCTTGAATAATGCCATAATACCGTTATTGACGAATCCGACTCTAAAATCTGCCCCATAATTGGTACCATCCGTTTTAACAACTTCCCCAATAACTTTGATATATGCCTCAGATGGAAGAAAATATCTTGTTGTATCGTGAACTTGAATTTCCAAGCGATTAGGTGTATTTGGTTCAACTGCAATATACGAAAAATACTGGAAATCTCGTACGGATATATCTCTACCTACAGGCTCGTCCATGTCGAACACTTCATTTGACACTTGTGCGAACATTTATTAATAAGAATTTCATCTAAAACGAAGACCACTGCCTGAAATGAAGCTTGTATTTGCGACTTCCCTTGCGAGATTTGCGTTAGCAACTTCCTTTGCGAGATCATTTATTTTTTTATTTGCTGCGTCGTTTATGGCTTTACTGACTTCGGGTGGCATCTCACTGGTACTAGGTAATTTGACGGGTTGTTTTTTACGCGTTAAATTTAATATTTTACTTTTGACAGCATCATAGCCTTTAGTGGCCAAATTGCCGATACCAGAGATGACAGTCTCGCCAATCTTTCCTATTGCTTTTGACGCAAACTGTTTGATTGTGGGTCCGATTTTAGGTATTACTCGCGTGACGAGGCTTTTGACGATGTCGCCGAGTCCATTGCCGTGGATATATCACTGGACAACAAATTTTTACAAAAGTCATGTTACTGAAATAAAATTAGTCAATTCTTATCAATTTTTATGTGCTGAACACGAATATGACAGTCAAATTGCAAAATTGGCTCTAGTTTTTTTTGTAATCTGCAAGAAATTAATGTTTACATAACGAAATGCATTCCAATAGTAAAAGGTCAACTGTAATAGCCTACCTATAAAAAATCAAGTCATTGACTACATCTTAGATTTCTTCGCCTGTCTCTTGTACAGCTGTTCGGGAGCATCTCTGAGGAGTGTCCAGCAGTAGTCAGCCAGCATTGCAGTGGACCATTTTCCCTGGTATCTTTGTTCCATTGTTGCGATATCTTGATGAAAACGTTCGCCGTGTTCATCACTAACAATACCACAGTTGCTAGGAAAGAAATCCAAATGGGAATGAAGGAAGTGAATCTTTAGAGACATATTGCAGCCAAGTTTCTTATACTTCATCAACATGTCTTCTACTAGTTCCTTATAGTTTTCTGCCCTAACATTTCCGAGGAAGTTTGTAGAAACTAGGCGAAAAGCATTCCATGCTTGTTTCGCGTCACCTTCCAGCAAGTTGTTGAACCGGTCATCTTTGAAAAGCTCTCGAATCTGAGGACCCACAAAAACTCCCTCTTTAATCTTTGCTTCGCTGAGTCGAGGGAATTTTTCATGCAGGTATCGGAATGCTGGCAAAGTCCGGTCAATGGCTTTCACGAAGTTCTTCATCAAACCTAGTTTGATGTGAAGGGGTGGTAGCAAGATTTTCTGAGCCTCAACCAGAGCTGGGTGTTGGATATTCTTCTCTCCAATGGCTACATTCTGCCTGTGAGTCCATTCCTTCCTCATGTAGTGCATTTCCCTTGCTCGGCTATCCCACTCGCATAAGAAACACATGTATTTTGTATATCCTTGCTGCAGTCCCATTAAAAGGGCAACTACCTTCAAATCACCACAGAGGTGCCAGCTGTACTTGTTATACTCAATGGAATTCAGTAGCTGCCTTAAGTTATCGTATGTCTCTTTCATGTGGACAGCATACGCTACTGGAATAGATGGAAGAATGTTTCCATTGTGCAAAAGCACAGCCTTGAGACTCAGTTTCGAAGAGTCCACAAATAGTCTCCATTCTTGTGGGTCATGAGTGATTTTTAAAGCATTCATGAGGCCCTCAGTATCGGAACAGAATATCAGATTACTTTCCTTTCTGAAGAAAGGCTCCAATTGCTGGTGGCGCTTTCGATATGCAGTAATTGTGACATCTTCTTCTAGAAGATTCCATTGTTGGAGTCTTGATCCTAGCAATTCTGCCTTGTTCTTTGATAAGTCCAAATCACGAATCAGGTCATTTAGTTCTTCCTGTGTTATTCTGTGTGGGGTTGATGATGCACCACAGTGAAAATCTGGATCACTGCATGCTGATGGACCAGGAGAAGAACAGGTCGACTCACCTTTGTCTTCGTCAGATGAATCAAGAGAATATTCTGCTGGAGGTTCTGGAATAGGAAGTCCCTCACCATGTGGAACTGGTCTCAATGCAGACGGAATGTTTGGGTAGACTATTCTCGACTTCTTTCGCTTCGTTATTCCGCCGGAAAGAGGAGGAACCAAGCAGAAGTAACAGTCATTTAGGTGGTTGCTTGGCTCTCTCCACACCATTGGGACTGCAAACGGCATTGATGACCTTTTGCAATTCAACCACTGTGAAAGCTGTGTTGTACATGTAGCACAGCATATATGCGGAGCCCAAGGCTTGTCTTGGTCACCAACCTTGCATCCGAAGTAAAGATGATATGCCTTCTTCACTTGAGAATTGATACTTTTCTTCTGGTTGGCAAATGTCACTTCCCCACAAATATAGCAAAAATTGTCCGCGGTATTAACACACTTTCGAGGCATTACTGTTCTTTATTGTACGTAAATGGATAAAATAATAAGTTTTATGTAACAGTAGCTTGAACTGTCTCGCACAACGTCTAAAATATTTTAAATGCTGAACCTATCTGATTGGGCTTTATATAGTACACTGCTTACGTCAGCTTCAGCAGCCGCCTGGCATTAGTATAATAGGCCTACACATGTATAGTACACTGCTGACGTCAACTTACTTCAGCAGCCGCATGGCATTAGTATTGCATTGCATCAGAAAATGATGCAATCAACTGTGGATGATGTGAGCATGATGGTATTATGCAATGTTACATCATTATTCCGGATGTTGCTGCAGTCCTACTGGAGAAATTTACACAGTGAAACATAGAAAATGAGGTATATGAATATCTTCAAAACGAGAGCCAATACAAATTTTTCACGGTTATATTCGTGTTCGGCACACCAAAATACTACAGATTAGGGCCTTTTTAAGTCAGTAATGATTTCACTGTTGACCAGTGTATTTATATACAGGCAATCGAGAGTTAACTATGCGGACCTGTTTAGGTCTGCGCTGATGTTTGTGAGCAATCATGTTATTTCAATTGTGTTGTTTTAATCGATGAGTTCGTCGACGAGTTCCTTGTAAATGTAAGAGTCGATGACACCACCGCGGAATAATCGCTGACAAATATCTGAGGCCTCGTTGATTATTTCACGAGAGTTATTTCCGGCTCGTTTTCCTCCGATTAATACTTCGAGGCGAGACACGTCGTTGACAACGCTGTCAGGACAAATGGTATATCCGGTTCCTATCTTTGGTTCTGGAGATGGCGATGAATTACTATCCCACGACAATATACCTTCTTCCTCCTCCTCTGGTTCCTCTGGTTCCCTCGGTTTTTCTGTTTCTTTTACTTTTTCTATAAATTCTAGATAACCTGGATCATTAAAATCAACAGTTTTTTTCTTTGTGGCAAAATATACCGCGGAAGGCCATTCCTCTTTGGTATATTTATCAGTTCTTTTACCAAGCAAAAATTCCTCTCTATCATCGAAGCCAGATTTGGCAACGTTGATCAAATTATCTCCCACTTTAAAATACCTAATCGCGTCATCGGTAAAATGAGCGAAAGGATAGGATCCCTCTATTGATATTTCCTTCAATTCCTCTGGTTGTGGTGTTACCACAATTTTAGATCTTTTTTTTACCCCAGGTGTACTCATTTTACTCAAATATCTCTCCTGTGAAGCTTTCCAATATTTAGGATAAAACGGATTAGTTTTGGTTATCTGTTTCAAATTAAATCTAGCTCGAAATATTAATCTATTCCAAAGATATCGCGAATCAATTTTTTTTAATCCGGACTTTGTTAAAAAAACCCGACCTGCTGTCGAAAGAATCTTCCGCAAACGCGCCAAAAGCATCAAGATCATTACCAAAAATATCAAATTGTTTTAACATAGTAGCCCAACCACCATCAGTAAAAAAATTTTTTATTTTATCTCGAGGTTCTATTTCCTCCTCCCCCTCCTTCTTTTCTTCTTTTTCTTCTGCTTCTTCTGCTGCTTCTTCTATTTGCAGTTGTTCTTGTTGCTCTTCTGCTTGTTTTTGTTCCCGTGCACGCCGTAATTCTTCTTGAAATCTTTCCCGCCGCTCCCTTGCTCGTGCTCGTTCTTCTGCTTGTTCTTGACGAATTTGACCAAGCTGTTCTGGTACTAATCGAGTGTGTTCCTCAATGTCTTTTGTCATGGGAACAAGCCCACGTTTCCTAAGTTCCTTAATATCATCTTTTTTCTCACCGTATGCAACCTGCTCGATTGTTTCAGTGACTGGCTTTAGCCATTTCGACGATATCTCGGTAATTCCATATTTCGTATCTTCGTAATCACGAACTTTTTTCTTAAATAATTGTTTTGCCGGGATAAGTTTCTTTACTGCAGCTAACTCTTCTCGCGCTAATCTAGCAGAATGAGGCTCTCCAACTGTGCTAGTTTTCCGACTCATATTGTTTTCAAGTATATTATTTTAATGCGACGTAAAATTGGCCAAAGCAGCCCAACTTTGCAAAATCAAATTAACCAAAAAAAATATCCCCAGACCCCCCCAGAAAAATCTTCCTTTTTTCCTTGCCCAAATGCACACATAAATTGCACTCGGCGGGGATTTTACACAAATTAATTTTCGTAGGAGGCCGCAAAAGTGAAATCTGAGGCTTCTACGGAGAAAGTTCTCGTAGGAAGGTTTATTTTGTTGGGAACGGCTGGTCTGTTAAACTTCCCTGCTGCTATAAGTTCTTGTTGGTTGTTTGGTTACTTTCAGCTCTTGACGGACCACGTTCAAGAAATGGAAACTAAGTACCGTTCCTTAGAACACGGCCAGACAGGTCGAGTATCGAACTTGCATCCATGAATTTCAAGTTCGAAACTCTACCAGATAAGATAACCCAATTTCATCATGTATTTTTTTTTCCGGATAAGTGTGCATGCTTGTAGTCTTACCTACTTAAATACTATATAGGTACGTGATTGCTTTTGGGATTGCATGTTCTCTTAAAAATATATTTACCTTTATACGTATTATATTACTTACCTACTTATTAACATACGCTTCCGTCCATCCTTAATTACATATTTACTTACCTTCTGACTTACTCATTTGCACAGCAAGACCTGATCTCTAATACAAGACCTCTCTAAGTCGAGACCGAAGCTCTACGGCCTGACCTCTCAGATCCGATGTGACGAGCAAAACTAATAGGAACAAGCTTAACAAGGAAAAGCAAGCAAATGAACAGTGAAAAATCGTGAAAGCACCTTGCTTTTATTTCTTCAATTCATGTCATATTTTAAGAGGATAGATAGATAAACAGATTCATGGATATATGCAGTGTTGTCCATAGACATGTCGTAGGCCGAATGTTATTAAATACAATTTATTAAACCTCTGTAGATCTAAGATATTGAAGTACCAAGTCAGATATCAGACAAAAGAGGACAGACAGTCACGCAGAGAGAACTTGGTGTCAGCTACGTAGGATAGGAGTCTAGGGACAACATTTTTAGACATAAAATCTGATATATTTGTAGACTATATGAACAGAAGAATGTAAATGCACGACAATTAATTCCTATGAATAGTTTATGCCGTTATTTTAAATGTAGGATTGACTACTTTCAAGAAAAAGCAACACAATTTATACGGATGTAATAATACAAATTTAGCTGCAAAAAAAAAACACACCACATACCTTCTTCACTGATCTTCTCTTTCTGTTTAATATAGCATTCTATTTCTAAGCCAGAAGGAAGCGCGGTATGATGTCTTCTGAAGGCACGAGATTGAGTGCACGCTAAGATACTTACTGCACTGTAAGTGAAAAATAGGTGTTCTTGATCCCTAGCTGGTGCCCAATATAATCATGTACGATACGCAGCGTATTAAACCTCTCGAGAACTAAGACAGGGAAACTGTAAAAAGAACAGGGAACACGGTAGAGAAGGCGGGGTTACCAATTTGGGAAACCATGGCGTAGAACCTATGAAACATAGAATAGGGACAATAGTGTAGATACATAGAGAGATAGATGTATGTAGAGCATCTGCACAAAATAAGGAAAGAACATGAAAATGAAACAGTTTTGCTTTTACTTAAGTGTTTGATTGACTTTTCGCAAGTCAAAGCAAAGAAATTTAGCTGGTTGTAATATTCCATATTAGCGGAAGGGCCACTGCCTAATTTCTTGATGCTGCTCTTTGATTTGGTATAGCAGCAAATTTCACTTTCGTGTCTCAAAAATTTGCTTCTGAGTGCATTAATAATTTACATGTTCAATAAGTCATCCGATAGTTCTTTTTCTTTTTCTAAGTACATGCTGCTTTCGGTCCAAGCCTAAACCAGGTCCTGCAAAGAAATAATATAATATAATATAATATAATATAATATAATATAATATAATATAATATAATATAATATAATATAATTATTTATCAAGCAATTCCAAGCCTATTTTCAGAAATGATACGCATGTCTTCTCATTGCATATTAGAAATGAAAGGCAATTGATTATACGGTGTAGCTGAGAATTGGCTGTATCTATCTTTGGAAACGTTTGGTATTATGGTGTGCACAAGATTACATTTAAAAACATCTCTTGCTGATATTTGTATTGGCTTCTGTTGCAACAATATGACATTCTTTGCACTGGTTTGAGTTTTTTCGGCCTTGCCATAAATGATCATGGAATATAAACGGTCTGGTCCTTTTCTCAAAAAGCATTTTCTGCTCAGAAAAACACCGGATATGTCACCATGATGAGGGGCAGATCCACACATATTGGTGGGCGTGGGCGTAAGCAACTACGCGAGGGATCTGCGAAAGGAGCCACCGGGGGGTGGGGGGCCGTTGAGTTACGCATGAACGATTTACATTATTTTAACCATTTAACTGAAACGATAACTTTTTCTCGGAAACGTACCAGTTGTTTCGAATTAATTTTAAGGAAACGGATGAGGACCGGTTCCCCTATCTAAACACACACACACACACACACACACACACACACACACACACACACATCTGCCTCTGTACCTGCCAATATTGCATGCATACCTACACACACACGTTTTTGACTAAATTTTCCTACACACATACATACTTTTTGACCGTATTTTACCTATTAATCCATTATTAAATGATTGTTAATTTGGGTTCGTGATATTTGTTTATGACTGCCTTCATGGGATTTATTCACAAAGCCCAAACTGTACCACAAAGAGAGATAACAGAACTTTGCTACTATAAATTCTGTTAGTATTCCTTGAAGGTTTCCAATATCAGATGGCACACTTATTGCCTGATTGCACGTATGTCTTGTGGGAAAACACTTCAAAAATGCCTTTAGATTAGTTTAAATTAAATTGGGGTATTTAGTGTACAGTTACATGCTTTGGTAATTCCATCCAAAATTCTATTTGTACTCCATTTATTGAAAATTCTGATCATTTTCCCACATTGAAAATTTCTGTGTCACATATAGAAATATGGTAATGCAAACATAAACATTCTGAACAAGTTTAGGACAAAAATGACTTGATCTTTTAAACAGTTTAATTTTCGTATTGGGATCACCTGCAATCCACGGTTGTTTTTTTATTGGTTTAGAAAATGGCACCAGTTTTTTGCTAGATATGAAGATAAAGGACCGAAAACATCACTCATTCTATCTCGTCTCTAATTAGCCCCGCTCTAGAAGAAATTTTGAAAACCAGGTTCTTGTTTACTGATGTTTGCTTGATTTATTATCCTTTTCTTACAATTAAAGGAAACAATATGTGCCATTTTTTTAACATTCAGTTAATAATCTAGTTATCAAACAAAAAATATTCAACTTCAATAAGCCTTGGGTCGTGAAAATAAAATTTTAAAAGAGTTGGAGGGGGGAAGGCTGGTTGCCATAGATTGTACCAAGAAGAAAGCACTAGCTCGGTGGTTTCCAAACATTTTTGTCCTCGACCTAAAAAAAAAAAAATTGTTCTGAACCTCACGAACCTTTTTGCATCTTTTGATAAGTATTGCCACCCTCAGAAACAATCCTGGCGAACCTCCAAAACGTTCTCGCGACCCTGATTTGTGTCACGACCCGGGGGATGGGAACAGCTAATACATTTTATGTAGGTGACAAATAATTTCAAACTATTTGTGTATGTCTTGAGTTTTATATAAAGTGGACCTTCCTTTATAGACCACTCATCAGTTAACCAAACAAGGAATGGAAACGCAATGGTTACTACTACTACTACTACTACTACTACTACTGTACTGCTACTACTAATAATAATAATAATTATAATAATAATAATAATATTTTTTCTGTATCTCTTTTTTATCCATTTATGTAAGTCGGTCAGTCATACACTTAATGCGACATTAAAAGATCATTGCAATGTTATTTAACGAATTGTTTGGGGGGGGGGGGTACCCTTACCCTCGCAGGAAAAAAGGTCACAAAGAGTTGTTTGCTTTTTGTTCCTTCCTTTAACACCCGGAAAAAGAAAGACATACATTGTATATCCAGACAAAAATGAACATATTATGTTTGTCCCGAAAACAAAAGGCATTTGCTATGTACGGCCGGTGTTTATCATAAAACAATTGTAATATCGACATATTTATACCAACATTTAAGTTGAAGAAATATTCCGACTGAATCCAAGTTTGACGTGCGCAGTGATTACATTTACAGTTTTCTCCTGTCGTGTATATCGGGTTTGCCACGCAGTTTTTTGCGCGTTTTGTAGAAGCCGTACTATTAGTGTAGAATATAAGGATGTTTTTGTACAGTAAGTATCATTACTGTTGACTGTAAGGACTTCATGTACATGAATTAGTATTACTTTTGAATGTATGGACGTTTAAAAAATATAGAAAATCAAATACAGTGGCAAGCTTTCAACATGTTCCTATATGAGACCGTCCGTCATGGATGATATAATAAAAGATTTCATTGTAAGAGAATAAATTAAACAATAAATGAACAATAAACAATGATCTCAAACATTTCATGCCAAATTGATCTGTTTGTTTAATTGGGTATCCATCCATTCATCTATGCATCCATCCATCCATCCATCCATCTATCCATCCATCCATATATCCATCCATATATACATACATATATACAGACAGACATTCATAAATAACTGCATGCATACATACACACATACATACATACAGACATGCAGACATTCATAGATAACTGCATGCAAACACACACACACACACACACACACACACACACATACATACATGCATACATACATACATAGTTACAATCTTGCACTTTGAATAAGTACAAAACTATTTCCATACTAATTTCTTTTCGTATAAGTTTGAAGTCATATTAGTATGGCTTTATTATATATTCGATCGTGTCTTAATTCTTGCTCATGGTAATTAATGATGGACCACAAAATAATAATCCTAATACACTGTGTTTATTCTCCATGGACTTGAAAGCCTAACTCTCATCTCATACCACATCGAGACCTAATAAAACATAAATCATTCCCATCATATACAATAAAGTACATGAATCATATGAGGTAAGTACTATCACAGACTGGAGACAATACAATGTAAATGAGGTAAATACTATCACAGACTGGAGACAATACAATGTAAATGAGGTACGTACCATCACAGACTGGAGACAATACAATGTAAATGAGGTACGTACCATCACAGACTGGAGACAATACAGTGTAAATGAGGTACGTACCATCACAGACTGGAGACAAAACAGTGTAAAAGAGATAAGTACCATCACGGATCACAGACTTGAGACAATACAATGTAAATGAGGTACGTACCATCACAGACTGGAGACAATACAATGTAAATGAGGTAAGTACCATCACAGACTGGAGACAATACAATGTAAATGAGGTACGTACCATCACAGACTGGAGACAAAACAGTGTAAATGAGGTAAGTACCATCACGGATCACAGACTTGAGACAATACAATGTAAATGAGGTAAGTACTATCACAGACTTGAGACAATACAATGTAAATGAGGTAAGTACTATCACAGACTGGAGACAATACAATGTAAATGAGGTAAGTACTATCACAGACTGGAGACAATACAATGTAAATGAGGTAAGTACCATCACAGACTGGAAACAATACAACGTCAGTGAGGTAACTACTATCACAGACTGGAGATACTACTTGGAAACACCATTGTATGTAAAACTACTTGGAACACCATTGTATGTAAGACTACTTTTTAACACCATTGTATGCAAATCTACTTTGAAACACTATTGTATGTAAAACTACATGGAAACTCCATTGTATGTTCAACTACTTAGAACACCATTGTATGTAAAACTACTTTGAAATACCATTGTATGTAAAACTACTTGAAACACTATTGTATGTAAAACTACGTGAAACACTATTGTGTGAAAAACTACTTGGAACACCATTGTATGTAAAAACTACTTGGAACACCATTGTATGTAAAAACTACTTGGAACACTATTTTTTATTGTAAAACTACTTGGAAACACCATTGTATGTAAAACTACTTTAAAACACCGTTGTATGTAAAACTACTTAGAAACACTATTATTTGTAAAACTACTTGAACCTCAATTGTGTGTAAAACTACTTGGAACAGCATTGTAAGTAAAAGCTACTTGGAACACCATTGTATGTAAAAACTACTTGGAACACCATTGTATGTAAAAACTACTTGGAACACTATTTTTTATTGTAAAACTACTTGGAAACACCATTGTATGTAAAACTACTTTAAAACACCGTTGTATGTAAAACTACTTTGAAACACTATTATTTGTAAAACTACTTTGAAACACTATTATTTGTAAAACTACTTGAACCTCAATTGTGTGTAAAACTACTTGGAACAGCATTGTAAGTAAAAGCTACTTGGAACACCATTGTATGTAAAACTATTTTGAAACACTATTATATGTAAAACTACTTGAAACTCTATTATGTGTTAAACTACTTGGTACACCATTGTATGTTAAACTACTAGAAACACCATTGTATGTAAAACTACTTTGAAACTTTCAGACCTGCATTTTCGGGATATTTGGTTTATTTTCGTAAAAGAGTTGATGACTCGACCATGAGCTGCCAAGACTAGACTAAACGTAATGAGAATTCCCTTGCCAGTTGATTTTGAGGACTAACAGTAACCCGTGGAGTTTTTCAAATAAAGTTTCACCAGGTGTTGTATATTTTCATCCTACAAGAATTCCAACCAAATTATTTTGCAGACGTTCAATAACTTGTAAAGAGAAATGATGAAAATTGTAGATAGATAGATAGATAGATAGATAGATAGATAGATAGATAGATATATAGATAGATAGATAGATAGATATGTCATCTATAGATAAAACAACTTATAAGATTTACAAAGTGCCTTTATGGGATTAACTTTGTTTACTCGCACTCTCTCTCTCTCTCTCTCTGTGCCTCTGTCTCCCTGTCTTTCCTCTCTCTCTCTGTCTGTCTCTCTCTCTCTCTCTCTCTCTCTCTCTCTCTATATATATATATATATATATATATATATATATATATATATATATATATATATATATATATATATATATGGCGAAAGAGAAGTATAACAAAGAAGATAAAATAAGGAAGATGCACACAAACGTGCAAGTTACATGTATAGAGACCATGGTGACCTACAAAAAAAACTGGTTTTAGTTTAAACAAAAAAGATAGACTAGTTTTGGTACATAATTAGCATTTGTTTTCAATATAGTTTTTAATCATTTAGTGTTCTTCTATGAAACAAACCAATTATTACCGATCATGAATAATCTCTTAAATTTATTAAATTTGACTGCCTGTATCATAAAAATGCATTTATAAACATATCTCCACTAACTACCTAGCTCGTTTGTTAAACGTCGTATATTATACTAGTTTGAACAACAGAATTTCAAAGGTTGATAGAGTTGTAAAGCAAAGTTGTATTCATTCTGTCTCCGAATCGTTCAGGGACCCCGTACTATCTGGTCTATATCTTAATGAAATATAATTATCGATCTGTAACATTGAAATGTAAGTACAAACGGCGTAATTATTTACTAAGTAAAGTTGGTCAACGGCAATAAAAAAAACAGAAATTATTTTTCCTTTATGAACAAGACCTTTCCCAACTAAACTTATTTGCATAACTTAGGCTTTGATTTATCTTTTAATATAAATTGTACGTGAGTTTTATATTAGTTTCATATTTTCGACTGAACAATGTGAAGTACTTTTAATAACAACATACAGATAAACAAAAACTATAAAAATGATGTTTAAGTAAAATACTTTTCTTTTCTGTGCTCAGTTACAGTTTAACCCCAAAATCTATATATTTCCCTATATTTATTTATGATGAAACTCTCTCAGATAAAAGTATTGGAAATGATCCAGATATCAATAGAATAGATGGTATCGTGAAGTTTAAACAAAAGAAAACGAGCAAATCCAAATAACGTGATCATTACATGATAAAGTCCCATTTTACCAAGAAGTATCGTAACGCTAGCATGATATACACCAAAAGAGGATTTCCCTTGTGCATTCTTGGCCGTGTACAATTATAAATTATTACAAAGATTATATATTTCAACATTTCACAGGCTATCATTCTTTAATACGTTTACACAGTCACTAACAAAAAAATCCGAAACAATAAAAGCTAATTTTGCAACCATAAATATATATATATACACATAAAACTGAATCTCAAATCACACAAGAATGTGAAAAAATGTTGGTAATAAATATAAAAACCATATATTTTATTGTCGCACATGGTGCGAGAGTATTGAACACATAATAGACTTGGAAATTCATTAAGATATAATAAAAGGATTTACGTCTTTTAATATCATATTTCGATTCCAACGTAAAAAATGTAAATTCATAGATAATTAAAAATCTTTTCGGTCGATGCTGACAAAGAATATGCGGAAGTATCTGATACAAAAAAATCACAATATATAAATATTTATCGTTCATGACAAACGGTGCATTTTTTTGAAAACAAGTTGCCATGTTTCAAGATGAAACAAGTTTTAAAGTTGGGAGAGGATGAGATCATTGGATACCGTACTTAATACTTTAAGATCGAGTCATTAGCTATAAATTCTGCGTGGGATTTGTCGTTTTAAATTTTCGAAGACTTTATCAGTGCTTTTGATGTATACGTGGATTCTCTCTGTGCTCTTATTTGATTTTGATTTGCTTACCTCAGGCATTTGATCTATATCATCTAAACGCACCGCTTCACGTGTATTCAAGGCCTAACGTAGAACTTTATTCAAAATAATTTCAGTTTCCAGAAGAAAAAATAATCGTTTCAAGATACATTTCATAACAGTCTAATTTTCTCATCAGAAGCTTGCCATGATATGTATGCGAAAATAATCCATCACTTTGTCTGAGTCATCTTTTACATATTCACATACTTTGCGAACTATGTAATTAATGAAATGAATATTTATCTAATATATGTTTCAGGTAAATTTGTTCTTTTTTTGAAAGAAACCATTCATAAGTTATTAATGTCGCTCTTCAGGACGAAAGAGCTGGGAATGTTAGCTTTCTGCTCATCCGTGCTTACACGTGCAATGTCATGCAAGCACTCGTACGCCCTTCAACGTACCGACTTCAGACTTTTGGTATGACGGGGGTGGTTAAAAGTTGTGCAAAACGCTTTCAGAATTTCTATTTGCTCCCCCATGGTTCGGTTGTATGGGTACGGAAACGTTTGCAAAATCGTGTAATTGCGGTTGGGTGGAATGAAGGCAATAGAGAATTGTGAAAAACGTAGAGAACGAGTGATGCAGATTTGGAGTACGAAATATATATATTTGAATGGTAAATGTAAATGAATACAAGTAAATAAAATCTTCTATGTTCAGTACTTTTATCCATTATCGCAATCTTACAAGTAATTTCTTAGTTTCGTTTTCAGAACCGAGTGAAGCATTATAATCACAAACGTTTCGAAACAAATCTTAAGTTAGTATATAAAACTTATTTTATTTATATTTAACAATATTGAAAGCATAAAATAACAATTCAATGTTCAACATTCAATCATCTTTTACAGTTTATTAAACATTATTGGAGATTGATTTATATTAATTTGAAATATAAACCCCGATTTAGAAAGTGATAGTTACAAACAAGCTAGTATCTTATATACGATACCATAAATCGGGAACTTGCAATGTATAGGCCAAGAAAGCATTAGGATCGTTGAAGATAACAATATCCAATGCAAGGTTTTGTCCTATGGCCTTTTAGGTCAAATGACAACAAAGGATTTGTTGTTGTTATTGTTTTTGGTATTGTATTTGTTGCAGAGTATCACGGAATTCGATGTTTGATAAGGTTTAAAGAAAACAACTTACAGAAAGCACATGGGTATTGATTTAATACTGAATTTTTTAAACCAGTTGAATAATGTCCAGCTTTTCGAGTTTCATAAATTTAATATAAATCATTACCCATTTGAGATTCTTTTTATCACATAGTTTTTATTTCAGTAGAAATTATTTAGATAGAAAGTAGAATGAATAATTTCGTTAATTCTGACAGACGCTGTACCTTTCATTTGTTGTGCGTAAATAAAATAGTCCGAAACAAGGTTGAAATAGTAAAAGTAGGGTATACATTTTTGCTAACTATAAATCAAAGAATAAGCGTCCACCCAAATAAACAGAATATTTTGAAAAAGACAAATTCATTTTGACAACAAAAAAAATGCCCAATGCGTGTGATGTCACATTATCTGATACGGTGCACTGTACCGGTTCGAGCTGGCCAACAGTGCCCGTGTTTACCTTGAAATTCCACGTCACGACTAAACACTACATTGTTGCAATAGTTTTGCGAAAAGACTATTACTGGATGCAGAAATACGCATACTTAATGTAATGTACTGGTGACCGGATATTTGCAGTATTTGATTTGAACATCAGACTGTAAAGAAGACCTAAGCAAATCTTTTTTGAGTCGGACTTGCATCATATTTACCGCGTAAATATGTTGTGGATGGATAAAGGTCTGTCATTTGGGGAGACCGGTTGCATTCTGCTGTGAACAAAGATGAATTTATTTACTTCTGTAAGTTCCTATTTAAGCCACGCTTGTGTATAGGGTGGATTTCATGCTACAGATATACCGCTCCTCCATCCCCACCCCCACCCCCACAACCGCTATCAACTGGGCTATACCCGTAGTTTTACTTGTTGTTATTGTTATTGTCTTGGGGGTTTAAGCCATTTTTCATGCTATGATATGTTATACATGACATAACAAAACCTTGTGGGGGAAAATTGGTCATATTGAATCAGGCGATATTATTTTACCCCAATTCTCTTTCGCGAATCGAAAAATGACCGGCAAAAGTTGTTCTTGGAGACAAGGTGGCCAGGGTGACAGCTCCCACCCCATGACTACATTATTAGAGAGAAAATATGCTGAAATGTATGTTTCAAAGTTCCCGAGGGAGATCCCCCCTCCCCGGTGTTTTCCAGGAGGGCTTCCAAGTGAGCACTGGTGTAAAGATTACAAAAGTCCGGAGGTATACCTTCAAGACCATTCCGGGCCTTCATAATAGTAAAATCATAGCTACAGTGGATATCAGGGATGCGCCGAAAATACCTGAACACTTCAAAATCTATGGTATACCGGTGCAGACCTGGTTCCACAAATGTCACATGAAAAGGGCGTGTGACGGTTGTGGAAGCATTGGTCACAGGAAATGGTACTGCAAAAACAACAAAAAACAATGACTATGGAAAAGACAGCACGTATACGTTTTGCAGATTTTGAGTAAAGATTCTCAAGATTTCCAAGCCTGAGGTACCATATTTTTCTATAAACAGATTGATCAAATTTGTGTACCAGGTGTAACAGCGTGGTACTAAACGAGGAATAAAATCTTGAAATTGTGAGCAACTATGTACATTAAAGTGCAAATATCAATTAACCCTGGTACTTAATACTTGTATTAAAGGTTAAATACACAGCAGCATTAAATCTGGTTTATTTAAATTAAAGTCCTGGTGTAAACGTGAAACACGCATTGCTTAGCATGGATTTTCATTACTGACAAGATAGTTTTAGTACGTTTCCGTGTGATTCACATTTTTAGTACATTTCCGTGTGATTCACATTTTTAGTACATTTCCGTGTGATTTACAAGCGAAACATTTACTTTATACTAACAAAATATTGAACATTGCAGTAATTGCAGAGATTTAAAATACGTCTTCAGAAAATGTATGCGTGTAGGTAAGTCTAGTTAAAAGTCTATAATATGTGTTTACAAACGGTATAAATTATTGTTTGCAAGCCTTTACACTTGCACACACACACACACACACACACAAACACACACACACACACACACACACACACACACACACAAATGTTTGGATTCCATTATGTTTATGTTTCAATTATATAACTATATTGTGTATAGACTATTTGAAAGATGTGAGGTCATAAACAATGAGAGGGAACAAGCTGAACACGAATCCCATCAAATGACTACAGTTTGTTTATAATTATATTTATTCATCTAGAAATTTCGGACAAGGCCTGAAATACGATTTCAAATATTAACTAAGTAACTCACAAGCACGAATTCAGATGATAATATGAAATAGCAATATAAAAATACCTTTGTCAACCAGGTCTTTTCTGCCTCTTGAATGTTTATACTTCTGTTCGTTCTACTCCCAGAAATTTCATCAGCTCGTAGTGTTGCAGCGAGGTTCTTGCCAAACTGATCCGACTGTCTCTTGTCTTCAGACACCTGTTTCAATGAGGATGGAACTCTTACATCTGAAAATTCGTAGTTGTCTATGGGACGATGTCTAAAGGACAATTCGTTCATTTTCTCTCTCCATGCCTTGAATGCTGATTGCCTTCCCAATGGTATTAAGGGATCTCTTTCATTTACGCTTGTTTGAAACGAGAGTCCAGTTTCTAATGGTGCAGTAAATAATGAGGAACGTTTCTTGGACGTAAAAGGGAAAGATCGTTTCCCACCCCAAGCATGAAAGTTCTTTTTATCAACCGTCACTGCTCCGATATCTTTTTCCAAAATGGCTGAAAATCTATTTTCATTACTTGGAGGGCCCCGTTGATCGTACCAATTTAGCCTTGACATTCGCTTTGATGAGGATGGTGAACGCCTCTTTCCACCCCAGGCATTGAAAGCTGTTGGTCTTGCTTCTGGCATCGGCAGTACAGTAGCTTCTGTACTAGAACATAGGTAAGAAATTTCTGTTGCTAATTTATATTGCCTTTTACCGCCCCAGCCACTAGCTGATGCCCTCTTGTTCCGTAGTGGTGGATTTAATGATCGCTTTCCTCCCCATGACTGAAATTTCCTCTTAATTAAATTCTGTAGTATGGACATGAGTATAGTCTGCCTCCGGTACGGTGTGTTCTCGTTGTAAGGATCCACGACACCTCGTCTATTCACTGTAATAAGGACTTGAGGTCCATATATTTCGTTCATATGCAGCTCACCTTCTTTCGTGATGACCATTGGGTCCTCGGAAGGGAAAGGGGTAGGTACATGTCTAGTTGATAAAATACTTTTGTTGAACCTTGCGCCACTTATAAATCTTTTCAGGGCTTGCACGCCTGTATGAGTACCTTTAAGTGATTTTAATTCTGCAACGAAAGGTTCAGAATATGTACCTCTTGGCAGAAAGGTTTTCTCTGGCACAGCATCTTGAAAATTAGTTGTTTCATCATCCTGAATTATTGACATTGAAGCTATGGATACAGTCAAATATGACAGCAAACTCGTCTTCCAGATTACGCGCGTCATATTTGGTGGTGATCTCGGTTCGATTGCTTCTTCTAATTTATTGACACAAGGGACAAGCAATTGAAGAAAAATAAATGACTTAAAAACGTCACGACGCAACTTTTCTTCCTTGAGAACATTAAGGTTTCGTCGTACCAATTCTTCTCTCACGAAGTCACTGATAGAAAATTGATGTTCGACTACCTCTGTTTCCTTCTATATATACCAGACTGACATAGCTTCCTCCCCCAGAGTACAGATGAATATTGTCCTCGTAATCTATGATAGATAAATGAATATTGTTTTCATAACCAAACCCTGTCATATTCCACTATTACTGCTGACAGTGCGAATGCCCTTCACGTTTATTGCTGGAACGAATAATAAATTTTCTCTTGCAAAGATCATCAAGGCGGATTTGAACGAAGAGGTGCCTTATCAAATTACACGTCCAATATGGCTAAATGATAATCAGCGTCAAGCACTCAGGCGACTTCTAGAGGCGTGATTTGAAACTAAATCAATTAGATAACAGATGAATAAAAATGCTTATAATGCTTAAAATGTCAAAGCATGCTCGAATTGCAAATATTTTCGACAAATCCAGATGCCTTAAGAAAGCATTGATTTAAAATAAGGTATTTGCACGTCTATTATTGAAGTTAATTAAGCGCGACGTGGTAGGGTTGGTAAGAGTTATTTTTTCCCCTCAAGTTTATTCGATTTGATGACATTCTTCTGGAAGCTCCATAAAAGAAACAAAAAACACACCAAAAAAAAAACAAAAAAAAAACATGAAAAAATGAAGGGGTGTATTTCCCTTTCAGTATTATCAGATTGATAGATAAATTGCCTTGCCAATGCGTCCGTCTCAGAACTGAATCATAAATTGCTTTGCCATCAGTAAATAGTAGTACACGTGCAAGATACCTGTATTGCTCAAAACTCTATAACAATATAAAATAATGAACTTTAAAATGAGACTGTCAACTTATCGAAGTTAATGTCGAAAATAGGTTTTGGAGCATGCTCACGGATGGGGTGCGAGCAGTTTTCTGTCTATTTAAACATAAGATACATAGAGAGTGAACGGGTATTATATATATATATATATATATATATATATATATATATATATATATATATATATATATATATATATATATATATATATATATATATATATATATATATATAAACCATTTGTCAGAAAATTAAAATTACAGTTGTGACGATCGTTCTTATATAATTGGTATATACTGCCGCTCCGGTGCCCTAGTGGTTAAAGCGTCCACCTCGGATGCGTGAGGTTGTAGGTTCGAACCCCGGCTGCTTCATACAAAATACATAAAAATGGTACTAACAGCTGTCTCGCTAGGCGCTCAGCATTAGGAGGTTAGTGTTTGGACTGTTTGGCCTGGTGTCAGGATAATGTGACTGGGTGGGACATGATGTTACGTTTCTGCGGAATGATGCCCAAGTGCTAGACAGCACTATAAATTGTCACACTGCAGACATCGTAGCGATATGACTCAACAAATTTTAAAGCTACGTTAAACACACACACAGACACACGCACATGTTCGGCATAACACCGTTTCATATTTTGCACGCTCTTACAGTTTCGTGTTCAACCCAAAGAAAATTATTCCAAATAATTTTAGGACGATAAATTAGCTCGTGCAATGACAAATCATTTCCGTTCTGGATCTTGTTGAAAAAGAGATGCTCAGTCAGCAATATTTTATCTGGGAATTCGCATGATTACTTTAATTCGGTATTAAATTGCCCGCTAATTGAGCTTGAGGAGTCTAATAATGAATAAAAATCCAATTGTGGCGCCAAAAATGATTCGAGCATTTATTAGGAACTTACCTGATAAATACTTCGCGTACGATATTTTTGTGATATTTTAAACAGACGAAATTACGCATTCGCACTCACTTTTTAGTCAACTTTACAAATATATAAACATATCAAAATGTAAGGAAGATTTTATTGATGGGGTTTTTTTAAAAAAAAAAATCGTATAATTTATAGCCTAACAGTTTCTAGGTATCACTAATTGTCAAAGACATGAATGGCAAAATGACATAATTAGTAAGGTGTGTATCGAAATTGAGTACGTACAACTAAGGTTCTAGATATTTTTTTTTATTAGGAATAATTTGGTTGATACAACAGCAAAAAAATAACATTAAGCGTTTCTATGATAAACCAAACATGATGGCTAATTTAGAAACGGGTGAATATTAAACAAATAATGGCATTGAGTGTTTCTGTGATAAAACCAACATAATGGTTAATTTAGAAACGGGGTTTTATTTGTGATGTTTTACCCCAACCCCTTGTATTATACATGTATTTATAAGTCTGTAAGTGGAGCCAGGTAAGCTTTGTTTTCCAAGTACCTAAGTTGGCTAATCCTCTTACGTAACCCAGTCTTTGTTTGAGCTCTTGAGTGGAAATCTGGCGGGAATCTTTGTACATGGGAACACGTGACGTAGACAACTTCAAAGAGCCGGAAGCCGACAATGGTAGGCTGGACAGTACATGGGGACACACAGACTGACATTTTTATGATTGACAGTTCGATCAAATGACCAGAGTCCGTCGCCATCCAATCGGGATGCGTTGTAGGTGGGACTTGATTGGAGAAACTGGCATAAGACTTGTACAAGCCTGAAATTCGTCAGTTGGTGTTTAAGAGTCGCAGTGACACACACTCCGTTAGCCATTCGTAAAAATTGGCGGAATTTAGGAAATTCATGAAATAGCTTCGATCAGGTAAGTTTGATGTTACGTTGATTATGCTTGATACGACTGCTGTTAATTGAAGAGAATTTGTCGTATGTATACATTTTACTTGTATTGAAGTATGAATAGTTAATTATGACCTTAATATTTTGCATTTTTTTCATGACTTTAGCTAGTACTTTTGTTTACGATTGATTACGATGTTGATTCGTTGCATCATTATTCATAATGTTACTATGTACACCTTATTTTGTGAGGCGAAAATGTTCTCTCTTTCGCTAGTTATATGTGTGCATATTATTTCGTGGATTATTACGTTTACGCCCTTTTGAAAGGACGATTTGTATTTGTGAAGAATTGTATTGCTCGCTAGCCGCTATAAGAATTAATATTGTAATTCTTTGCGTAGTTATATTTTGGTAGACAAGAAATTTGTTTACGTAATGATAGATTTTGCCATTGAGTAACGGATTGCCGCTTATCACCATTTGAATGTGAATATTGTGGATTTGGTACGCTTGTGTAGGAAATATATATAAATATATAAATATGTAGATAGTCATATTACTAATCGTAGTAATATTTTAGTACAATCATATTTGAAATATTTTGTATGTATATACTGATAGGGCTCAGTATGTAGATATTTGAATCCTTTGTGTGATTGTGTTATGGCGCCATTTTTTGTAAGCGGCGGAAGTGTATGGGAATTTCGATGTGTGCGCATGCGCGACCCAAATGTCCCGCCTTAAACTGATGGTTCAGTTCAGTGACGTAGTGTGAGGGAAGATTTTTATAACCCTATGCTAATGCATTATACCTTTCAACAGGAAGCTTTCGGGGGACGAAAGAATTTCAGAGAATTTCGGGGGACGAGAGAAGTTCAGAGAATTTCGGGTGACGGTGAGAGATACCGAGTGAATTTCGGGTGACCTCAAGGGATACCGTCAAGGGTTCCGGATACTAGAAGAGGAACCGGAAGTCAAGATAACGGCAAGGAACAAGGATTATAGAAGAGGAAGCGGAAGTGGAGATCACGAAAGGAGAGAAAGACAAGGGAACGAAGAGATTTAGATGAGTAGCACTCAAGAAGGGAAAAATCTCCTCACACTATGAACTCAAATGATGATCAAAGGGATCATTGGGGGAAAGAGAGACATTGATTACTTTAAATTCTTTTAAATTTCATTTATTAAATTGTTATTGTTTAAATTTCATCTTTGTATTTCTTTTAATTTAACTGTCGGCATTGCTGACTGGGGGCTCGTAGCCATAAATATATTTAGTCAATAAATAATATAGTGTCCAGAATTAACCTTCTGAATAAGGACCAGGGGAACTTCTCATAATTCGTTAAAGTCTATAAGAAGAACCCCACCCCTAGACAACCACTACACCTTTACATTATTAAACAAATAAATGTCATTGAGTGTTTCTATGATAAACCCAACATGATGGTTAATTTAGAAACAGGATGAATATTAAACAAATAAATGTCATTGAGTGTTTCTATGATAAACCCAACATGATGGTTAATTTAGACACGGGGTTTATATTAAACAAATAAATGTCATTGAGTGTTTCTATGATAAACCCAACATAATGGTTAATTTAGAAACAGGGTGAATATTAAACAAATAAATGTCATTGAGTGTTTCTATGATAAACCCAACATGATGGTTAATTTAGAAAAGGGGTGAATATTAAACAAATAAATGTCATTGAGTGTTTCTATGATAAACCCAACATGATGGTTCATATAGAAACGTGGTGAATATTAAACAAATAAATGTCATTGAGTGTTTCTATGATAAACCCAACATGATGGTTAATTTAGACACGTGGTGAATATTAAACAAATAAATGTCATTGAGTGTTTCTATGATAAACCCAACATCATGGTTAATTTAGACACGTGGTGAATATTAAACAAATAAATGTCATTGAGTGTTTCTATGATAAACCCAACATGATGGTTCATATAGAAACGTGGTGAATATTAAACAAATAAATGTCATCGAGTGTTTCTATGATAAACCCAACATGATGGTTAATTTAGACACGTGGTGAATATTAAACAAATAAATGTCATTGAGTGTTTCTATGATAAACCCAACATGATGGTTCATATAGAAACGGGGTGTATATTAAACAAATAAATGGCATTGAGTGTTTCTATGATAAACCCAACATGATGGTTCATATAGAAACGGGGTGAATATTAAACAAATAAATGGCATTGAGTGTTTCTATGATAAACCCAACATGATGGTTCATATAGAAACGTGGTGAATATTAAACAAATAAATGGCATTGAGTGTTTCTATGATAAACCCAACACGATGGTTAATTTAGACACGTGGTGAATATTAAACAAATAAATGGCATTGAGTGTTTCTATGATAATCCAACATGATGGTTCATATAGAAGCGTGGTGAATATTAAACAAATAAATGGCATTGAGTGTTTCTATGATAAACCCAACATGATGGTTCATATAGAAACGAGGTTTATATTAAACAAAATATGCGTTGTACTCTTGAGATTAACGCAATTACAATGAACCGTACTCTGAAAAACAGAGTGGGGTTGGGGTGGGTCACCTCAAAATTGATCTGGACTAAAGCAAAGCAGAGGTTATCAGCACGGGATGAGAAAGTTACTAAAGTGCCTTTAGTTATCAGCAAAAAAGTTTGGATATTTCAATATTCACAATTTTCATGGTATTTCAAAAGATTGACATGATAGCAAACCCAGTCAAATGTAAAATATATGAGGTGGAGTGCTCCTAATATTTTATTTAAACTATTATGGAAGTCCCACCCAGGCTCGATTTTGGTAGGAAGTTAAATTATTGAAAGATAGATGTATAACTCCGAGCTCACAGTCAGCATTGCCGACGGTTATATGGTTAAATATATAAAAAGGTTGAAGTCCAATGAATAACGATTTAATAGCAATTCAATAATAAAATGTTTCAAATTCCCAATTACATTTTTTCCGTTCGACCCTTTAATAGCTTATTGCATCACTTGGTTAGCAGTGTGAGATGGATTTCCACTGTCCTTGTATTCTACTCATCTGTGGTAATCTTCTCTCTCCTATTTCTCCCAATACCTTCTCCTCTTCCTCCCCGACTTTCTCCAAATTCATTCTCCTCCTCCTCGACTTCTCTATACTCCTTCTCCTCCTCCTCCACTTTATCCTCCAGATTCCTTTTCTTCCTTCTCCACCTTCTCTCCAAAGACTAGACTTCCGTCGACTTCGACTGTTTCAGCTAGTCTCATTTACGTCTCCAACTCTTGAAGACTCGGGACTCAATCGAACCCGAAGTTCTGTGTCTCTAAAAAGCTTCCTTTTCGAAGTTTTTTCTTTCCTAACAATATACCTCTTTACCGCCAAATTATGAGTGGCTCTCTCGGTGCAACCATATATTGCTTAGCAATCTTCCTAGGCGAGACTAAATTCATGTACAAGTTTTGAAAGTATAATTTGCGTTGAATTCTAATTACGCCCTCTATCTCAATTTCTATCGGATATCGCTGTGAACCGATTTAACCAAACCTAGCGAACAATGTCCACCTCGCTGTCTGTCAACGGGGTACGGATAAGAACACGCCGCGTTCACGCCCCGGGATTCTCTCTGATCTTAGGACTAAGCTTAACACATAGGTGTGGTAACAACAAGCCTTTGTTAAATAATGCGAGCGGTCGCCTTTGTCAACTCAAGTTTCCGGTGTTCAGGCTGGTCGCGGAAAAATTGCGTAAGAGATTAACACTAGCCTGCGGCAATCTTTGGACATCAAACACATGATCGCAGTAATATTTCCTAGACTTTAGATTATAGTTATACATAACTTTATAGCTGGGCTTAGTAAACGTGAAATACACACACGCATAAATACACGTACTCCCTTCTGAATGAAATTAAGATTGACTATAAGCAACTGTGTGTTCATGGAGTGAATGAACTCTTCGCATCCGTGCCCAATACGTCCGCTACAAACGGAAGTTATGTGCCTTTTGTGGCCATTCGCAATCACTTCTGCATTTATACGTTGCTTGTCATATTTTTCTTGAGCTTCGTTTTTCATTCATATTGATTAATAAATATATGGCATTTATGATTTAGAAGTGAAAGATGGATTAAGTGCAAAATAGTAGAGCACTACAATTACAGATTGGTTAGCTTCTTGAACGCTTGCAGCCAATCACACAACGACAAATGTTTTGAAACGAGTGTGGAATTTAAACCAAGCGAAATGACGAACCATGTTGCGTTTTTCAAACACTCAAATATATTTACAGTTGTTCTAAGTCTTTTTTATCCTTTAACACTACTGTCGATCATAAAATTATTTTATTCAACATATTTCTATCTTCCCCCTTTCCGTTGGTCGGTTTTGACTAACTTTTACCAGCATTCATTCGTCCACCAAAATCGTCGCATGACACAGGCGAAAATTCTCTACGCTCTCTTTCTGTAGCTGATTTTGGCGCCTATCTTATGATTGAGAGAGAGAGAGAGAGAGAGAGAGAGAGAGAGAGAGAGAGACTATCATACACTTTAATAATAATAATAATAATAATCGGTTCTTAGAACCTTAAAAGTTTCAGAAAAAGAAAATACAAAATGAAAAACAAGTATTAAATAATTACAGTATATGGGTGCCTCGTCACAAAGGAATTTACCGTAGTCTCGACAGGCAATTTTGTATAATTACTATTCTGAAAACTGTAGATAGACACATCCCGTGGAAAGTGTACACCTACCATTACAACGAAACAGGTTTTTGTCGATTGATGCAAGTTCCGTTTCAAGGGTTTCATCATATTATTCTTCTCACTCACGCCACAGAATTGAGCCATATGCATTGGAGACATTGAAAGAAAAACGGATTTAGATAAAGATGTGTACAATGGCTAATTGATTTAGAAAAACGTGCATTATTAACTTTTTTCTTTATTTTCTTACGCTGCCAATGATTTATTTAGTGAAAATCAGTCATTGATCAGATTCAATAGCCTACTGTTGAAATAATGTTTATCTAGGCGAATTTAATGCGCCATGGGCGGATCACAATTTGTCATACCAAAAGTATTGGTACAACAAATTCCTTTATACCAACACTTTAAAATCCATGTTATATTTAATGTGTGTGTGTGCGTGCGTGCGCGCGTGCGCGCGTGTGTGTGTGTGTCCTTCCTGCTTGTGATGAGATTTCGTTATATCGTCATAGTGAAATGCTCTGGTGGTCTTTTAGCGGTTAGAGCGTCATCCTCGGATGCGGAAGGTTGCGGGTTCGAACCCTGGCAGAGTCATACCAAGGACTTATAAAATTGTACTAGCATTAAGAGGTTAGTGTTAGGACTGGTCGGCCTGGTGCCATGATAATGCAACTTGGTGAGAGATGATGATACAGCTCTGCGGCATAATGCCCTGGTGCTAGACAATCACTATAAACTGCCGCACTGCAGACATCGTAATGATCTGACAACCGCTAGTACCATATTTTTTAGTAAGTCTTGACCTTCCGCATCCAAGGATGACGCTCTATCACTCAAACAACCGGAGCGGTCTACACATTGTTCTTTAAAACAAATGCCGATAGACATATCAGAGGGACGATATAAACACGTGACAAATTTATCACTTAACAAAATTAGCGTACATACTGTATAGTCTTTATCTCCCTTCTGGCGAAAGTTTGAACCAAATTGATACATTGTCCTGTAAGTGCTAAACTTTTCTTTCAAATTCTTTTTAATGTTTGAGTGTCGACCTCACGTATGGTTGAGCAAGTGTTCTTGTTTTCTAATGAGTTTTATCATTGTGAAATCAAACGTTAACTGGACGTATAAACAGTAGCGGCCTTACGAAACGCGGGGCCCGATTTAGGTCATTTTTGGAGGGACCCTCTAAATTTACGCGCGGGGACCCCTGTGAGCATGGCATCTGGAATTAAACTTTTAAACAAGTTTAATATAATATTGAACTTAAAATTTTCTTCTATCACTTTAAAATTACTTTCTCTGTATAGATATATTTTTAAAAGTTACTAAAGTGCGGGGCTCCTGTGAGCGCGGAGCTGGATTGGGCCAAATAGGTCAAATCGGGCCAATCGGCCTAACGTCAGCAATGCGTGTAAACTATAAACCATAAGAACTGCTAAGCTATAATACATCTTATCCCGACATCGAAATTAGGGAAACTGAGTCAGACATTTGTCCATGATTATAACGGAGGTAAATGAGGAGTAGACATGATCTAGAATTTTTACAGGCCTAAATGTAAAATAACAATAAAATTGTTTCGAATAAAATAAAAGACGAAAAGCACAACTACATTCCGAACACAGTTCCACAACTCATGGTAGATTTTACCTGCTGATCGGAAAAATTAATATGCATCAAATGCAAAACTAATTCCTTGCAGCATGTGAGAAAGCTTAGTAATAGCTTCCCGTAGGAAAGTGATTCTTGTCCGGTCTTTTCCGAGTTCTTCCCCAGCGAGTTGTACTGGTCGCCATGCATAGTTTTGTGTTTGAAAAATGGCATTAAACTGACAATAACTTCCTTTGCAAAACATAACAACGCCCACGTACTTTTATGCAAACTTTTTCCATATGATGTCACACGATAATCGCCGTTATTAGTGTCCTTATGGATTGCACCAGCATGTGCAGAACCACATGTTTTATAGTGCCACTTAGTATTTGCATAGAAATAGGTAAAAAACATATGTAAAAAACAATTTAAAAAATACATGTAACAATATCCGGATTTTTGTTTTAGCTCGGGCTTTTGAGGGTTTGCTTTTTGTTTGTTTTGGTTTCTTGGACAGGTGCTTGTTTATTTTGTGAGTTGTTTCTTTTGTTTGGATTTATGGGTTTTTTAGGGGGTGTAGTTGTTGCAGTTTTTTGGTTTTTTTTTTTTATTGTTTGGATGGGGGTTTTTGTCTTGGAGAATTACTTCAGCAGGTAGTGTGCATTTCTGAATAATAAAAGCAAACAATATCCAGTAGATAAATCTTTCATAATAGAATGTCGAAACGTAAAATACACACAAAGCAATGACAATTAAATTCCACAGATAAAGGACGCCCACGTGCTGCGATTTTCACGTCTCCATCAACTGACACGAAGTCAGTGCGCTGTACTAAGAACAGCTGCGCTCGTTTCCATGGTTTTACCTAGTTCTTATAAACAACTGATATATTACAAAAGAATTAGGCCCGATAGTACCGTACTACGGAGAGATAAGATAATAATATCTCATTTGTGATGATGTGGTCACCGTCACCCACCCCTACCCAGAAAACAATTTAAGTACTTGAGTGTTAATCAATCCGTTGGTTCCCTCTTCTATATGACCAGTATGACCATTGTATGCAAAGTGCCAAATGATATAATTGGTGATGGTGTTCTTAAAGAATATCTGCGAATCTAATGCGCACTTTGATTTATCGAATATCAAAACTTGCATTATTCAAGGTTAATAACATTAAAAGTGTCCATTTCGGATGAGACAGGTCGAGAGTTCGAGCCCCAGCCGAGTCATACCAGAGACTTTTAAAAATTGTACTATAACAGCTGCCTCGCTTGGTGTTAATGTTACGAGGTTTAGGTTAGTACTGTCGGCCTGGTGTGTGTGTGTGTGTGTGTGTGTGTGTGTTTCTATGTTGTTGTTTTTGTGTGTGCGTGTGTGTGTGTGATTAGGATTTTGAACGTAGCTTTAACAATTTTTCAGTCATATCGCTACGATGTCTTCAGTGTGGCAGTTTATAGTGAGTCTAGCGCTGGGGCATCATGCTGCAGACATGTAGCATGATGTCCCACCCAGTCACATTACCCTGACACCAGGCCGACCAGTCTCAACGCTAACATCTTAATGCTGAGCGCCTAGTGAGGCAGCTGTTAGAACCATTTTTGAAAGTCTTTGGTATGACTCGGCCGGGGTTCAAACCCACGACCTTCCGCTTCCGAGGTGGAGGCTCTAACCACTAGGCCACCGGATCGGTCTGCTAGGTATCAGGATAATGTGGCTGGGTGGGACATGATACTACGTGTCTGCGGCATGATGCCCCAGTGCTAGACATCTCTATAAAAGCTACGTTAAAAATTCAAATAACACACACACACACACACACACACACACACACAATAACGTTAAAAAATTATCGCGAAAACTTAACTCTGTTCTAGCGATATGTTTCGGGCGACGTAGTGAGACTGGAATCGCGTTTTCGACAGCTGCTCCATGCAATATTTCGGAGTCGGTTGTCAGAAGAAGAAAAAAAAAACGCGTGTGACTGTAAGACCACCATGAACATACTCATTGTAAAATAAATAATTATTCCTATTTAAAATAAAATAAAATAAAATAATCACGTGCTGTTACCTGAAGATATGGTGCTTTAATGTATGTTGCAGTTTTCTTAACTTTGCACAAAGAAAGCATAATTACTGCATGTGGATGTTTCGGCCAGTTTCTCAAACATTTTAATGACTAATCCTCTCAAGAACGCTTTAGTAGTAACGTGGGACGATATACTAAATGTAATATATAATAGGATTGACACTGAACTATCGTTCCTGTCAGAAGGTGGGATGATAAGAATCCCCACCCATATGGTGTTTGCTTATCGTTATCTAGATGATCGACCACGGTAGAAATACCCGGATCGATTTAGCAATAAAATAAAATATGAAATTAATGGATGGAAAAACAGAAATCTGAGCAGAGATATAGAACAGAACAACACGAGTCAAGTACATCAATTTATTACGTTACATAAACAAAATGAGATCAAACATGTCATTTGAACGATTCCCTTTCTCTTAGAAAAAGAGTTACGAAACGTAAGTGTAATTCAATTAGCCGTTCTGTTATATATAAAAAGTTAACATATAGTCGAATGACTGATCAAACTCAAATACCTGGCATGTCAGCATCACCTGGTTTCTTCTCTCTCTCTCTCTCTCTCTCTCTCTCTCTCTCTCTCTCTCACACACACACAGAGCACGTATATATTTTTTTTAAATCAAAGGACAAACCGAAGATTACATAGACATCATAGATTTGAAAGACAGTTCCTTCTACCTGAAACTCAAAGTACTTAAAACGGTCAACACCAAACCAGACGCAGATGCCATAGTCGCTACCGTCAGCAATTTCGTGCATTCATTGTTAATCAACGTGGATTTGTACATGGATAGCAACTGTTCAACAGCACGGATACTTACTGAGCGCCATCTTGTTTGCAGAGTTCGATAACACTCTGTAAACGTGATCTTAGACTATTAAAAGATGGAAACTATGAAGCTAGGTGATGAAAATATTTTCTATTCAGATCACGAACAGTCACAGACCACACGTGAAAAGACAAATACAGGCATGATGTTAAGATGGCAAGAACAAGAACAATGCTTAGACTCATGTTGTACATGTCACTTGACTGAGAGAAGCACACAAAAACTGACCAGGGAAAAGCGTCATGGTTGGTCGATCATCCTAGTTAAAACCAACACGACAACGTGTTCAATATTTAAAAAACGAATACAAGTGGGAAGAGTATCCTGAAGATAAAGACTTTGACCATTCCTTACCTCTACTGACTTCTGTGGAAAATAAACACATCGAAGTTCCATTGCAACTGAGTACCGGGATGACAGCATGTTACGTTAAACGCTGATAAACATGCCACAAGTGGCATATCTGGTGACTTTACGATACCGAAGCGAGATAATATTATTAGAATACAAATCAGGTGTCTCTGCCAATCGCAACCACGAAGGAACCTAATTTCATTTACTTTTGAACTCATTTGAAAACGGAAAGAAATATCGTGTTTAATAATTTCAGTACAATATTGAGATTTCACTCTCTCGGAACAGGATGTAACAAATATAACAAGACTTGCCATATATTTCAAATATGAATATGCTTGATCGTTATTCGTATTTTAACCAAATCAGTTGTGCCATAATTTCCCCAATTCAAGCACCATTTGTTTCTGTGCTTTGCCAGTTTTCCACAGTTGGCTAGATATCCGATTGCAGCTGACGCAACACCCAAGGGTAGTCAGTACTACGGCAGGATTATTTAGTGCTCTGCCGTTGCACAGACCACCAAAGAATATTTGCTGTATTTCTTTAAACACTCAGTAAGAAATTTTAAGTTCTGAAGCCTTCATCTTTTGCCTCCAGTCGTGATCAGCTGCGAATAAGCCTTTAAAACGAGTATCTCCTTTCCAAGTGCATGATGACTGTATTGCTAGTTATTGCTATTGTTAAATGGAATATTCTGAAATGATAACATTCTTGTGAATCGCATTATTTTCTACATACTTGTTTGCTCAGTTGTTTGGGTTTATGATACATCAGCACTTTGTAGGCTATAACGGGCAGAGGAATTACGGGTAAATGTTCTGCCTAAAGACAATCTACATCAGTAAACCCTTTTCTGCATAGGCATACGTCATCCGGAACCAACACGGGTATATGTTGACAAAATTATGCATTAAAGAAGATTATAATAATAGTATGATACGTTATAGTTGTTCTTTGTGAGGTATGGTCTTAAAGTCACTTTTGAAACATTATTGACCATATCAGGCTAGAGCTAAGTTTCTTCCTCAAAGTCAGTTTGAGGCGTATAGTATAGTAAATCTATGAGCATCCTTTGCACAGTATAATTTCCTACAGCAACTATGCTTTATTACCAATTCTAAAATGGTGATCGATTTGTACGTCCATTCAATAAGCATGAATGCTTAATTATCAAATCTAAAATGTTGATCGATTTGAACGTCCATTCAATAAGTATGAATGTTTAATTATCAAATCTAAAATGTTGATCGATTTGAACGTCCATTCAATAAGCATGAATGCTTAATTATCAAATCTAAAATGTTGATCGATTTGTACGTCCATTCAATAAATATCAATGCTTAATTATCAAATCTAAAATGTTGATCGATTTGAACGTCCATTCAATAAGTATGAATGCTTAATTATCAAATCTAAAATGTTGATCGATTTGAACGTCCATTCAATAAGTATGAATGCTTAATTATCAAATCTAAATTGTTGATCGATTTGTGCGTCCATTCAATAAGTATCAATGCTTAATTATCAAATCTAAAATGTTGATCGATTTGAACGTCCATTCAATAAGTATGAATGCTTAATTATCAAATCTAAAATGTTGATCGATTTGAACCTCCATTCAATAAATATGAATGCTTAATTATCAGATCTAAAATGTTGATCGATTTGTACGTCCATTCAATAAGTATGAAAAGCTATTTTACAAAATTCAAAAACTTTAAATGTCATCGAGCAGTTAAACGGTGGAACCAATACTAATTTTAATATTTCTTCACTTCATAAATAATGAAATAACGCGGCTTTTGTATTGCATTCAAGTTTTCAAAGAATTTTGAGTAAAATTCATTTACAGCACCACAGGAGAGGGACGAGTCTACAAATCTCATGTTAACTCTGTGACTCAAAAATCGTAAAACAAAATTCGTGTTTCTTAATGGTTTTGTCTAAGTGGACATAATTTAATGATTAAACAATAAAAATATACTGGAAGAAAGCTAACTTTAAAATTGGAAGTAGAAAGAATAGAAAGAATAAATTCGACATTAAAATCGGAAAATGGTGGACAAGAAATAAATAAAGTTGGAGAGGCAGAAAAATCCAACCACGAACATATTACAGATGCATTGTGTGATCGTGTCATGTTTTAATTTATTTATTTAAGACACACACATGTAGTGATAGTGAACTATATGCAATAGTCTTTAAAACGAAAACTGTAGAACGAAAAACTTGGGTATCCAGGCTTTTAAAAGAAAAAGAGTTTTAATTACAAAGTATAGCGTAAAGATTAAAAATCCAATGATTTGAAATTGTCCAGAATTTTCTATCCGTAAAATTGAAACAGAGGTTATAAATGCGTTTACAAACCATTTTGAATTCCGTCAGAGTAGAGTTTGCTTTAGCACTGTTTTTTTAAACTTTATTTATTTTACAAAATAAACTATCGTTGTAAAATTAAAGAATTACACACCTGTCCCTAACCAATCGGAAGATAAAATCTTATAATACAAGCAAAACATAACGTACTAAACGACACAAGATAAAAGGTAAAGACGTTACATTCCGTAAAATGTTTATAACATGAAATATAAAGATAAAACATATAAAGTCCTTGAAACAGTGTAAATTTTGTTAAATATAGTGTAGTCCCTAAACAAATCTCAACGATTTCATAATAAAGTTCCTTAACCGAGTTTTAAAAAAATAATGAAATTGTTCAAACAATCCTACAAATAAAGAGTTGTTTCACTGTTACATGCTGTCTTCATCTACTGTATTGGTCTTTCTTAAATAATTGAAGAAATAACATTATGATGTTAAAAGGAGACTGTGTAGTATGACAACGGCTGAAACTTTGTGTTCTTCTGTGTAATTTACGTTACATCTGTAATTTACATTACCTATGTTATTACTTTACCTCTGCAATTTGGATTATCAGTGTAATTTACGTTACATCTGTAATTTACATTACCTATGTTATTACTTTACCTCTGCAATTTGGATTATCAGTGTAATTTACGTTACATCTGTAATTTACATTACCTGTGTTATTACTTTACCTCTGCAATTTGGATTATCAGTGTAATTTACGTTACATCTGTAATTTACATTACCTATGTTATTACTTTACCTCTGCAATTTGGATTATCAGTGTAATTTACGTTACATCTGTAATTTACATTACCTATGTTATTACTTTACCTCTGCAATTTGGATTATCAGTGTAATTTACGTTACATCTGTAATTTACATTACCTGTGTTATTACTTTACCTCTGCAATTTGGATTATCAGTATAATTTACGTCATCTCTGTAATTTACATTACCTGTGTTATTACTTTACCTCTGCAATTTGGATTATCAGTATAATTTACGTTACATCTGTAATTTACATTACCTATGTTATTACTTTACCTCTGCAATTTGGATTATCAGTGTAATTTACGTTACATCTGTAATTTACATTACCTATGTTATTACTTTACCTCTGCAATTTGGATTATCAGTGTAATTTACGTTACATCTGTAATTTACATTACCTGTGTTATTACTTTACCTCTGCAATTTGGATTATCAGTGTAATTTACGTTACATCTGTAATTTACATTACCTATGTTATTACTTTACCTCTGCAATTTGGATTATCAGTATAATTTACGTCATCTCTGTAATTTATATTATATGTGTATTTTAAGGGTTTGCCGACTCTATCATCCTCTAATAGTAACCAAAATCCATAACTACAAGATATTGGCCTGTTTTTTTTTTTTTCTGGCTTTAGTTTTGTCTTTGCAACTTTCGATTCTTTCTACCTCGATTTTTGAAGAGAAAAAAAATTGTTTGGTTGTTGTTCAAACATTAAATTCTATCTATTTAATACCATCTGGATTTGTAGTTCCATTCCCCTCCCGGTGTTCTGTATATGATACCAAATGAAACAACTGCAATTGTTTCTTCCCAAATCTGTGTAGACGGTGCAAATTGCACTGTGCAACTTATTTGATAAAGTCAATAAATACATTCAAATCTGCTATTCATACCCCTAACAGAACCACGTGTACGTCTACATATTGTGTACCCAGTGACTTGTCTGTTCATTTTTCAATGGTTACAGTATAACACTGGAAGTTCAAAATTTCGTCCAAAACGTCAACAATTTTTCAATGGTTGCATTTTAGTAGTGGTAATTAAATTGCTTGACCAAGAAATTTTAAATCGTTGTAAAAAAAACCATTAATTCCGTAGTTCGAAAAATGCACCATTAATTATTTAATTTGCAAAAATATTACCCCTGAATGATCCAGAATTTGTTGATTTGTGAAATAAAGTCTGACTGGTCTAGTGATTATTCCATTCGTGTACATGATCTGCATAATCGTTTTTGTTAACTCAGTCACATGTACGTGAACTAAGTCATAGTAGCTATTTTTGTCTGACTCATTTGCGTATGATGAATGATAAACATAGACAATATTTTCTCTCTATTTTCTGCCATGATGTTATTTTAAAATCGTGTTTTTTATGTAATATACATATTCGTCTTCATCTTATTTTTTTTTTGGCATTTTGTTCTTAAACTTTTCCGAAAATATCTCTACTTATTGTTTCACCCACACAAAAGATATGTGTAACACTTAATAGTTTGACGATCAAGCCATTTTATATTTTATATTTTAATTTTTTTCCAAAACCTAAATTTTTCAATTTGTAAATAAAAATATTTAAATCGATTTCTAATTGTCCAATTCTCAGACTTTTTTGTTCAAAATGTAAATTAATTTTTAGTAAAGTTTTTCAAAAAATCTAAATATTTTATATATTTAGTAAAGTTTTTTTATTACTTTCACTTTCTATACACTTTTTAAAAAAAATTCCCCCAGATTCAAGAATGTAGAGTATATTGTCTCGAGCATGCCAATTGCATATTTCCTCTTCAACCTTTCTTTCACTTTCTAGACACTTTTAAATAATCAAATTCCTCCAGTTCACGGAAGTAAAATTGTAATGTATTTCAGATGAGCCAAGCATGCCAATTGGTCATTTCCTCTCCAAGATCCTGCACACGCCAGTAAGTTTTATAAGTATTATAACAATACCGTATTTTCACCTTCGTTCCCTTTATCTTGTATAAAATGATCAATTAAATGCATCAGTAAATAAACAGAAACTCAAAAATCTTATTGTAATCTCTATAGTGACCGAATAGAGTATGCTCTTGATTAGTAGAACCTGGCAAAGTGTGCATAAAGGATACAGCTACAATGCGCAAAGTTAAGAACATGTGTGTCTGATTTGGACTTTTAACGTAGCTTTAATATTTTTTAAGTCATATCGTTACGATGTCTGCAGTGTGGCAGTTTAACGTGATATCTAGCTCTGGGGCATCATACCGCACACAAGCAGCATCATGACCCCATATAGTCACATTATCCTGACACCAGACCGACCATTTCTAACACTAACCTCTTAATATTGAGCGCTTATCCAGGCAAGTACTATTTTTTATAAGTCATAGGTATGATTCGGCTGGGGTCGAACCCGTAACTTCCCGCATCCGTGGCGGACTCTCTAACCACTAGGCCACAGGAGCAGTCGTTAGAATGGAACACCTAAAAAAGATGGAAGACTATGAAGAAGTTCCGACTATCTCAATATGCAGTATTGATTCTTCAGGAGAAAAAGAAATATGTGTCGATCAGAAGCATGGAAGTTGATGCCTTAGGACATGCTGTCCATTCTTTTTGACACCACTGGCCACTGATAAATGAATTTCTTGAAGCCGAGGGCCGCAGCAGAAACCTGAAAAGCAACGACTATATAGCTGCTCGCGCTCTTACGGGCCATCTAATATTAGCCCGCGGGCCGCGGATTGGACAGCACTGTCTTAGGATGATTTGAAAGCAATTCACACCTCCGTCTCCTCACTCCATTTGTTTCCCACCAAATCTTCGAACAATGATAATAATAGACTTAAGTGTTATCCAACAACCCTAACAATTATAAATTGACGTTCCTGCAATGACCCGTACAATTTCTACGAGACTTAAAATACGTGCGTTTTAAATGCCGTCGATACATGTTTTAATAATGGGGGATTTGGCGAGGCTGAATATTTGTCGTATTTCCGTCAATTACCACACATTTCAAAAGAATCTGCAATGTTTCTTCCTTGTGAAATCTACAGTAAAAATTTTTTATGATGTTTAAATTTATGTAAAGGAAATTTAACGAACGCAGCTGCAAAGTATAAATGCATGGAGAAACATACTTTTCTTACTCGAGCTATTGATTTTGTGATTATGGTAACTTCGGTAAATTAGGTTATGCCTAGAATGAATTAAGTACTAACGCCCAGTTCTGAGTACAATTAAATTTATCGTTAGGAAACTTGTATATTAAATTAATTTTAGAAAATTAGAACTTTCGTCCCTGTACATGGGTTAAGATTATTTTAAAAATGTATGAAATGTACTGGAAACTTTCAATTTGGTAAAGCCTTATCTGCTTAACCTTCAATATATAATTTTGATCCAGGTAACCCATATTAATCCAAATTTCAAACTTATTTTTGGACATCTTAAAAATTTGATCAAAGAATATTAAATTGTATAGATTCTAAACATTTAGATTTCTTTGCGATTTTTAAAATTTCTACATTTTTAGTTTTGTACACTTTCTTCAAAACCCTAACTTTCCCTATTATTAGAACTTTATATTTGAACAAATTAATAAAACAATCTGAAAGGTTGGTGATATTTGCAGTTTTATTTTTGGAAACATTCGCTTTTGAGTCATGTACAATTTCTTGCTTTGATTTTGGACCCTGCATGTCAGTTAGATATTTCATCTGTGTGATTTTATATCCCCCGCCCAGCCCAGCCCCTTATCGGAAATGTTTAAGCATTTGAGAATTTATGTATTTTGACCCTAAATCAACTTATGGTGTATGAAATAAATAAGTAATTAAATAATAGGGATACACTGAAAAATTATAATAGTCTTTATATTAATTGAATAATATATAATGAACAGTACCTGCCACCGTCTGCAAAGAGATAAAAGAACAAGTAGCAAAGTTAGGAACAAACACTTATATAAAACGTGACATGCTGTAAAGAGCTACAGATTATCTCAAAATGCGAAATATTTGTCCTTCAAAGCATCGTTGATTCTCAGCAGGTGTGAGTCGGATAGCGGCAGTATTTCAGGCTTTGAAAAGCATTATTTTCGCACCTGATTCCCCACCCTCTTTAATTCACGCCATATCCTCACAGAGAACAATAATACAAGCGTTGTGTGGTGTTTTTATATATATATATATATATATATATATATATATATATATATATATATATATATATATATATATATATATATATATATATATGCAGTTTTAAACCTCTTGTGCTTCACAAAAATTTATTTTTCAAGTATTTCCATAGCCGATCATAAAATCCACAGTTATAGTTTTCACACATTTTAAAAGAATTTGCAATAGTATTTCCTTATGCCATCTACTGTGATTAGTACCATATGATGCTCTGATTTATGTGTGGGAAAATTAATGGAAGGTTCCTGCGATAAAAAATGTTTTGAAAAACTTACATAAAGACTCGAACCTTTGATCTTATGATTATAGTAAGCTAGGAAAAGACGGCATACAAGTTTTTACTTACTTAAATTATATATTTTTGTCTCGTGTGGTTGGTTGGTTGATTTCTCTAACAGCACTTTACTCGCTTTAAAATTTGTATCCAGGTCCGTATTGAACGATCACGTGCCCTAACACCCGGGCCTCTCTTAGTTCTTGTTCAAACAAAATTAAAAAGTGTTGTTCGGGGTATATATATCCAGTTGTCCCCCACCCCTTTCGGCCCCGGTTGTATCACGCCTGGTAAATGGAAGCTAAGTGCCTTCTTTAAGAAAAACCGAGTCAGTCGAACTGGACTGGTCCGGGCCGGTATCAAACCTACGACATTTGGATTACGAAGCCGATTGCTCTACCAACTGATATATGCTGAAATATGGTACAGTATGAAGCGTAACATATCATATATATTACTTTAGGAACAATGGGATGCTGTATACTGTACTGTATCATAATGCACTGTACTGTAATTCACTGTGCTGTGTTGTGCTGTGGAATACTACACTACACTACAAGAATCACTTCAATTTTCAGTTTTTGAGCCGACACCTATTGTCAAAGTTGCACACTGAAACTCTCGCCTCGCGACTATATATTGACGCTAATCATTTCCATCTGTACCTGTATTATTTATCCATGCTCTACTCTCACGAATTTGAAATATTTCATAATTTTGTTCTTTAATCTTGATGATTGTCTTCTTAAAAGAAAACATTAATGCTACCAATAATGGCTGATCCGGACAATATAATATTTCACTGGGATTTTATTTTTTAATTTTTTTTTTTATTTTAATTTTTTTATTTTTATTTTTATTTTTTTTTGTTCTTGTGCTTTCCTTTAATTGTAAAGTAAGGAGTTTAACATAGATAAATTTGTACTGATTTAGCGTACTTTATTTTCCTTTCTTATATCAATATTCATAATAGTTTCTGTTTTTGTCCCATTTGAGTACTCACTGTAATATCTATTTATGTCCCTTTTGAGTGCTCAGTAATATACCTGTTTTATGTCCCATTTGAGTACTCAGTAATATAGCTGTTTTATGTCACACTTGAGTACTCAATGTAATATCGCTGTTTTAAGTCCCATTTGAGTACTCAGTGATATCGCTGTTATTATGTCTCATTTGAGTACTGTACTCAGTAATATCGCTGTTATTCTGAGTTACAATATGTTGACTACAAACTGGATGGCCCATTGCTGATATACACGCATTCATATTGAAACCTTGGTGAAATAAAGCTTTTGTTACTTGTCACCCATGCTTCATCATTTAAAACGTATTCTCATTCAGGAACGAAGGATATATCTGGTCAGAAACTTGAACTTTACATGTATTGTAATATAAAATTCTTGACATTTTAAATTCTAAACATGAAAATCTCACAATCTATTTTATTTTAATTTGATTTGTATCCCCACCCCGTTTTTGATTGATGTATTTATTTTTAGCGGCATTTCCTTTCGGCAATAAAACTGAATAAAGTAAACATTTTACAGAAAAAGCTGTTTTCCATCCAGATAAATATCAAATAAATATAAGGTGCAATAATTCTTTTCCGCAAAGGCATGAAATTGGTGTGAAAACTCTTTTTTAATTGTGACAAAGGTATAGTATTCGTCAAGTCTTGTCAACTACTTAAACTTTCCAAAGTCATCAACACGTTTTATCCAATTTGGAAAATGTGTACGTCTTTGGAGGTCAAAGGAGAAGTGTGAATTCGGCATTCAGCGGAGTTATTGCCCCTGATTAATGGTTAACGCCATTTTCATCTCCGTGCTATAACTTCTTTATTCATGATATGCTTTTGGGTCCTATCTAAATGATATTCACATGATATAGCAACTTTAATTATCGGCATACTACGTCATTATCTAGCGAAAGTGTTGCTGTCGGGAAGTTTTACTGTTATTTCTGCATTATAGTTCAATTGCTTTTAACTGAATATTTTTCAGCCAAATTTGATAAGTAGTTTCAAATATATGAGATATCAGCTGAGTTCAGTTTTCAGTATTCTACGACATTTAGCAGAGTTATAGCTCTTGATGCTTAGATTCACCGACGTTTTGTTTCCTCACATAAAACACATATAATGAATTTTTTTAAAGCATTTGTGACACTTTGATATTAATGAGATTTCGGCTGAGTTTAATTGTCATGCGTATTTTTATACATGTTCAGCATGCGACCTGAGGGGCCCCGAGTGGCCGAGTGGTCTAAAGCGCTCGCCGTTACGGATCACTGCCATCTCACCTCTGTCTGCGTGAGTTCGAGTCTCAGCCTCGGCTAACGTTGGTACGTGAGAAAGCCTGCCAGTAACTTCTCGTGGGTCGGTGGCATGCGACCTCATAGTTAATTGGAAGTATGGTCACTAATTGTTGGACACTATCATTTTCTATTCCGCGCAAAAAATTCTTTAATTCCCCTTTTATTGCAACCAACATTTAAATATAACTTTATATATATATAGTGCGTAATTTGACTCAGGCCCCTCCCTAGGGCAAGGCGAACTAGGCAACCGCCTTGGGCCCCGCGCTGTAAGGAAATCGACTCCGCAATGCAGTTTGTTTTCCTGGGGTCCCCACTCATAACTTCATGCATTGTTGTCCCGCATGCTGCCTTGTGTCCCGTACATCCTACTACTACTACTACTACTAATAATAATAATAATAATAGATTCATTTCTTCCAAAAATATATACGTACTTTAACACTGATTTTGCCGTATGCACTTTTCGTTGCGTCTAAACAATGAACTTCCCAGGGAATGTGGATGTATAAGAACCCAAATGAAGTGAATACTTGCCACTTAAAGGTATGAAGAATGAAATTCTAAAATATTACACCCATTACTGAAACATTCGGTGTTAAATACCTACATGACCCGAGTGACTTGTACTTTAAGAGTAAACATGAGTGATACGAGCATACTCGAATAGTTCGAGCTAGGACGACCAGAGGCTTTAGTAGATTGGGGGTGGGGACCTTTTTGTTTTTGAGAGTTACAATCATTTGTATAGAGATTTTACAAGACGAAGATCTCTCATAGCCACGCGAGAATGTGACTGTAGGAAACTACGTAGCTATTATACGGAGAAAAGAATTATCTCCCTTGATTTATCACATGATGTTGATTATCACACGACAGTAATAACACGTATAATCATCCTTCACAATGACTGAACTGATAAAATATCTGTTAGATATGCACCAGCGGAAACTAAACTTATATTTAAAAAATACAAATATTGCACTGATTATATTAAAATCCTAATATTGTGCACGAAGAACAGACGTTTCCAAAATCAGTTTCTCCAACTGTTAGCATAAATTTATAAAACAAGGCGATGATCTAACGAGACAAAATATGCACCACGATATATGCACAGTTCTAAGACACATGATATATTGGCATATCTCTCAGACCAACTAACGGAGTATTGAGTTGCAAATAAATGCCTTTGATGCCGATTTTTGAACGGCATAAAAAGAATGAGGGCTGCAACAACGATATAACTGACATCTGTAATGTAGAATGAAGCCTGGTAAAAAAAAAAAAAGACACTGGAGATTATGCTAGATTAAACATAACTGGTATTTTGCTACTTACCGTAAGAATTTCTATGTTTCATTAAACCAATATTACCTTGCTTCATTCCTCTGTGTTACATGCTTCCCAGACCAAGTTAGATGTGCTTTAGTCATTTTCAAAACTATCCAAACCATTCGAAGATTCATCAATGGCGCGCTAACTCCCTTAGACAGGGTAGAAATGAGATCATGTGGTCTGTTTTTCAGCCTATATGCTGGCAGTTATCGTCAGTAAATGTGATATACGTCATTGAAATTGCAATATAATGTCCTGAGATATCGAGGTGGAGCGTCACATGCAAATATTCTCTTTTAGATCAAAGAAATATGAATTTATTCGTATGATTTATGCTCGATACATTAAAAATATAAACTAGCCACTGTATTTCTAAATTCGTAAATCAGTTTGTAAATAAATTAAATTGTATCAAAAAATAATGGCAAGGCTCAGCGCGCCCTCTGACGAACCCCCCAAAACTCAGTAATGTGTGACAAAATATATTCTCGTGATCACAATTATCGCTCAGCTGCTTTAAAATGTACATTAATCTACATGAAGTATTCGTATCTACCCAGCATAGGATCATACTTCATCACCGGACATGTCGACAGTAACCTCTACCTACTTTCATCCCAAAATTCACGATTTTGTTCCTACCTTTACAATATTGGTTTTCAATATTACTGAATTCAATAGGAAATAAAAGAAGACTACTCAATGGCCGAGCACTTGTGTCTGTAGAGATCATCCACGATCTACTTCCATTGGTAATCCAAGTAAAATTAACAGCTGTCAAAATCTTAACAATGTATTAGATGCAGCCACTTGTGACACACACATGAGTAACTCACAATGCATTAATATCCATGTTTACGATAAAATTACGTTTAAACACTATAATGCAAGAAGTTAAATGCTGGAACGTCACCTTCAGACTGACAAAAGCATAGAAAAATGAATCGGAGACCCCTGTATAAGGTGCAACCCCTCTGCAGGTAATGTCAACTATACAACAGCTAGACTTAGCGTAGTAATTCAACGAATTATATCATTTAGGTAGTACGTTTGAATATTGTATGGAATTGCTGCCAAAACCGACGTACTTTTCATTATAAATTATATGCAGAAAGTGTATTCTGGAACATTGCTATGCACTCAAGGTCTCATAATAAATAAGCATGGCTACCGACATTTCATCACATGAATATATTGTGACTTGCATTAAAATATCTATATAACATTTTGTTAATATATTCAACAAATAGTAGCTTATACGCCCAGTTCGTAACTTTCTATACCAATATTTTGCTTGTAATGATCTGGAACTTTTCCCACTTACTGGGCATTGCAAACACGTGCAGGTTGAAAACTAAGTAAAATTAGTGCAAAATAAGTTTGCCACGTAACATGGCGTCACACACACAACATGTCTATCTTGAAGCAACATTAGGTAAAATCACCTTATATTATGTATTCATGCGCCATACAGCAATGATAGTCAATGGAACACTACTTTTCTTCCAATGTATTTGTATTCACTTTCATTTATACGTAAAGTAATTTAAATACATTTTGCATTTAATAAACGGAGATATGTAATAAATCAATTCAAGTTTTCGTGCTGTTGGATATCGTGGTCTCACTCGAATTACATGATGTTCGCAAGTACGCCGTGTGTGTGTGTGTGTGTGTGTGTGCATCATTTAAGGGATTATGTTTTGTTCAATTCCACAGTCATTATTTATATTTGAAGTTCGAGTTTTGTCTATCACGTGAGAACTGAACGTTGTAAAAAGTAAGGGAATAAAGAGAACTAGATTTCAATTTCTGAACTAGTTGGTTATACTTGCTGTGTTCCATTACGAAGCCAAAATAGTGTCCAATCCAGTCGGTAATGATCTCAAAAGCGGAGATCAAAGCCGAAATGATCGTCAAAATTACCTTGTTAGCTTTGCACAAGGTTTTATAAAGCGCATATTAGTGGAAGCAATGACCGTAAAATCAGCGACACGTCCTCTTGATCTTCTGAGCTGAAATCATAGACGTATGAACTCTGTGGTAATAGTTGATTCAGTTTTCATTTGCTAATATTTCTTAAGCATCATTTTTTATTATGTTTCTATACTAGGAATGTATCATTAGGTAAGCAGATCTAATCATTTCTAGCACAGAATCGCGCATTCCTTTGAATTTCGCATCTAGGTAAAACAAAATATGTGTTAGTGTTTGATTGAACCCTTAACCTCCTCGTTATTTTTTTAAAAACAAATACTCACAAAGACCAATACGAAGGGCCACAGTTCTTCCAGTTACTTGCTCGCTAATGTATTGATCTTAATGTCATACTCAAAGAAGGTTTACTGACATTAGGACTTTGGTAAAAGCATTTAATTTGTTTGCATTTAAGTACCTAATGGGTTTTGCTCGTATTTTGAGATATATTGCTGTAAAGCAAACAAAATTTAATCTGCGACGTCGTTGTCCAGAAGTTAAGTGCGAAAATATACTGCAACTAATAGTGTGTGTGTGTGTGTGTGTGTGTGTGTGATTTGGATTTTTAATGTAGCTTTAACAATTTTTAAGTCATATCGCTACGATGTCTGCAGTGTGGCCGTTTATAGTAATGTCTAGCACTGCGGCATCATGCTGCATACATGTAGCATCCTGTCCCACCCAGTCACATTATCCTAACACCAGGTCATCCAGTCCTAACGCTACTCTCTTAATGCTAAGCGCCAAGCGAGGTAGCTGTTAGTACTATTTTTATGTCTTTGGTATAACTCGGCCGGGGATCGAACCCACGACCTCCCGCATCTGAGGCGGACACTCTAACGACTAGGCCACCGGAGCGGTCTGCAACGAATAGAGGTAGATTTACAAAAATACTCAGAGCCTTGGCTGGAGATACAGACCATTGCCTTTTTCTTGATGTCATATGTTTTAAAGCACCAATCAGTTAACACTGTTTTGTTGTATGTCTGTCTGTCTGTCTTTGTCTTTGTCTCTGTCTCTGTCTGTCTGTATGTATGTATGTATGTATGTATGTATGTATGGCATATACGTTATCGAGGCACTCGAAGGTATACAATGGTATACGTGCTATTAGGCCACTCGAAGGTATACAATGGCATATACTATATCAAGCCACTCGAAGGTATGCAATGGCATATATGTTATCAAGGTACTCGAATTTAAACAACGGCCTATACGCTTTTAAACCACTCGAAGGTATACAATGGCAAAGAAGAATGAAGAAACAACAGCGTAATGTCTCAGTATTTCTTCTAAATATTTGTTGTGAGATGCATGTTACCTCCTTGTGGAACATCATTGAACATTACCCAGTTTATTGGCCTTGTTCACCATGCATCCAGTCACGTGATTAGTGATATGTTTACCCTTTACACAAGTGATCAGTCTTTCCGTTTGAATTATGTCCATCTTACACTGACTCGTGTGTATTGTCTTTCCCAAAGAAAGACAGAGGCTGCACGGTATGACTGTCCTGGGCGGCTAAGGTTGTGTTGAGTGAGGTTTATAGTTTTGATTGTATATGAGCGAGGTTTGGTATTTTATGTATGAATCAGGTTCAGGTTTTTTTTTTACTGTGTATGAATCCGGTTTGTGCACTTGTTGGTTTTATAGCACGTTCAATCTGTAAGATGTTTACTGTGATTCATGCGAGTAATTCGCGTTAAATATGCAACTCCAGTATAGGTCATAGGGATGTATGTGTGTGTGTGTGTGTGTGTGTGTGTGTGTGTGTGTGTGTGTCAAGCGTGCGCGATCACGGTCATGCCAAGCAGTAGCTTTGGAAAACGGTCTGTCTTAGGCATACAAAGTCGAATGCCTGAGCTAAACATCGTTTCCAAATTTATTACGCTACGTGAAATGTAGCTTGAAATATCAGCGTTGATTCTGAAATAGGTCTCGAGAGAAAAGAGAGAAGTGTCCTCCCTTGTATTATTTTATACTATATGTATGACTTACAGTTAAGTTTTTAAGTAACAAATCGAGCCCATGTGTTCACCTCTATCACATATCCACGTTGATCGAGCCGATACTCGATCTCATGAGAACAAATGTGAGATGTATGAGTGATCTGTAAACTCGAGACCACTTGAGCATCCATGACTCCTTATTCCGCATCAAGACTGAATATATGATTTGGTACACGAAGTCTTGCGCGTACTGATAGATGCACGAGAGATACAAAGTTTGCGTCGAAATGTTGTGCATCAGGCAAGAGAAGGAAAATGACTATGTGGTGTGGTACTTGAGACCAAATGACGTTACGACACTAGGCGAAATGGGAACAGTAATACAAGTAGCTGACCTCACCTCTAGGTAAGTATGGCAAATCCTATGGGAAAGGGGTTCGTAGACTGAAGATGGGAATGGGTTGAACGTATAGAAGGGTTGATTGAGTTAAAGGGGAATAGGTAAGGGTTTCAAGCTTGAGTTAAACACACAGACACACACACCAATGTGTGGCAAGATGATCTTTTCGAGGCAAGTGAGTGTCCCTGAAAAGGGACTAGAATTACTTCTACTTCATCCCTGATTTCCATTTCTTCCACTGTATCCTCAGTTTATCTAGGAACTTCACTTTCTTTTTTCCATTCTCAGGGAACCAGTCAGGATGACCCGTGGCTTTAAACTTCAGTTTTCGGAAATTGAGTTGTTTCCTCTCATTCTCATTTTCCTTTCTCTCCTTATCCCATACTGTCACTCGACTTAGCGTATACCATAAGACCTCTACCTATTCAGTTAGCTGTTCAGTGTCCGCCAGGATGTTTACTGCTTCTTGTAATTTCTCAGTTATCTTATTCTCTTGTCAGATTGACGATGAATGGTACGACTGTCAGCCTGTCTGATGGATTAACGACGTGTTCGACAATTCTGCCATGTACGTCGAGTTATTGCGTGCAAAGCAATCTACTTTGTTTCTCGTCAGGCAATGACAAGTGTGCTACTTAATTCTTTCTGGGTGGAAAAAGAGCCACCTACCCACAACAACCTGGTTCAGTGCAAGCACGTAACTTGGGGATTTTGTTAATAGTAAGAGTGGGAATTGAACCTCGCATTCTTATATTTGATGTCTGGAGGTGGCCAAGGACTGGACCGTCAAGGGTCGCGCCGTCACTGGTCTGAATAACTTCATCCAAGAGTCGATGGGTCCGAAAGTGCATTTTAAATACATAGTTCAACAGCTATTGTTGTTTGAGAAATGAGTTGTTTGTTGTTGTTGTTGATGATGCTGTGGTTGTTGTTATAGGGTTTAACGCTATTTTTCAGCACAAGATAGGCTATACATGGCGGCTAGTATAAATGGTGGAGGAAGAACCTGGGAAAACCCCAGGAAGAACCACCGACCCATGAGAAGCTACTGGCAAGCTTTCTCACGTACCCACATTGGCAGAACCCGAGACTCTAACTCATGCAGACAGAGGTGAGATGGCAGTGATCCGTAACGGTGCTCGCTTTAGACCACTTGGCCACTCGGAACCCAGAAATTAGTTAGTAGACCTGATATTGGTACGTGCCCCTAAACGATAATTTTACTTTTAATTATTGATGCACCTTTCGCATTTTATTTGATCATTTGTCTAAAACTGTGTATTGTCACCTTGTGTGACTGGGCCTAGCGGTTTGGGGAATTAAACCACGATATATAATCTAATTTATTTGGGATAGTTGTGGCTGTATAGTCAAACTGGTATTGCAACTAGTTTACCGCCTTTTGTGTTTGGACCTAATGGATCGGACTTATGCCACTTTATAATTAGTAATTTTTGGTCAGATATGTTACCCTACAGTTGTTTCCTTAAGTTCTAAAGTTGCCGCTTTGTGCAACAGGTCCTGATGGTCTGGGTTTAGGATCACCCTATACTTTTAATACTTTAGGGCCAGGTTGGTTAGACTGGTTTTATATTCGATAATCGCTTGCAGCCTTCTGCAGCTGGAACTGTTGGTCTGGACTTTTTCACCAGCTGATACAGGATTATTGTTTGAGAGGGCAGTTTGTATTCGGACACTACTTCAATATTGGTTCACAGAGAAACTGGTTAGAATAGCTGATGAATATGAGAAGAGAGATTGTTGAGAAGTTGTATTTACCCTAATTTGCAAAACTGTATTCTGTATGATGATTTATTTGTTATTACTTGTCTGTGTGTGTCTCTGCTGAGAATAAAGTAACTGAATTTTCATTGAGGGTCGTAACTTTGGAATGATAAAGAACCAGGGAAAGTTCCCCTCTCCTGGAGTTGGATTCGCTCGCTTCGGCGATGCAACCCCGGACTAGATTAACATTCGTCCCCTTCTCCGGTTAGTTTGACGCATCAGACATCATAATACTAGAAGAAAGATACTCTATTAAATTGAAACTGTGTTGTAATTTATATTGTATTGGTTTGAGTATACGTTTGATATAATTCTTGTTGTTTAGATGTAGGTTGTTAATATGTAATTGTTCTATGATTTTTTTAATCAGAGAGGGAGATTATATTTGTCCCCTTTTTCTATGTCTAAATGTAGACCAATATGTTTTGGTACGTTTTGTCAATGTTCTTTTCACTTGGTCTCAGGAATTCGGGGTAGGATAGTGGTGCCTTGTGTTTGGTCTGTTTTTCTTGGAATATCTTTCTTTGCACGGAGTATTGTGGGCATACATGAATCACACGTTCAATTGATTCCGGTACTGGTCAGTAGGGACAGTTGGGCTGGTTGTACTTGGGAGATTCCTTCGAAAGTTACTTGCTTCCAGGTTTCTTTTTCTTCTTCAGTTCGATGTCTTGTTATAATTTTGGATTCTTGGAGTCTTGCTGGTTGATTAGTACTGGTACCCAAGTTTTCCTACTTACTTGTATCAAGTGGTAGATCTTTTTTGATCAATAGTTCGATGCCTTAAAATGTATTCTTGAGACCTTCTTTGTTCATGGAGCAGGATCAGGATATTTGATCATTTCTCCTTTCGATCCTTTACATTTATTACCTTTGTAATTCGTGGATTCCCCACCCCCAGGTAAAAGATTGGTTGATTTGGTCTTTTGCATCTTTTCATGAAAACTCTAGTAGAATGCTACAGTTTGTGGATAGAGATCCTAGCCACATAACTGAGTAGAGCTTCTTTCGTCTTAGCCATTATCTATAGTTCTTCTTCTGGGGTATTCCTGAGAGCACCGGTGCAAATAGCCAGAGCTTGGTAGTGGAATAGATCCAGAGTTTGTAATGACGTAGCGTTGGCCGAGGAATATGTCTGGCTTTCATAGTCTCTCGTGGAACGCATTAATGTCCTAACTAGTGAGAAGCGTGTCTTACCTCCCCCACTCAGTTCCTTTAAAATTCCTCGAAAGATTAAGGGCCTATTAACTTATCCTTAATAGCTCAGCTAGATGTTTTCCCCATGCAAGGTGAGCATCAAGTATCAGCTATATGCTTGCCCCATGCAAGGGGCGCATCAAGTATCGATCCCAGGAATTTAGCCCTTTTTCTGAAATGTTATTGGTACGTTATTTAAGAACAATTGTGATGGCTTTATCTTAGTTTTATTTGGGTGGAGGGATTAAACAAGTACTCCGTTACCTTTACCTGGAGTTAATTTTAATCGCCATATGTCAGTCCGTTCTCCTATCCCATCCAGACCCATCGCGTTCCGCCCACCACAGTTTCACTGGAAGCGCTGCCTGCTTTCCAGACTCTTTGTCCTTTGCAAACTGAAAAAAGAGTGTTGGGCTCAACACACTGCCTTGTGGAGTGCTATTTTAAAATTGTGCATTTATTACAATTGTTCGCACACTAACTTGTTTCTTCGGCCTGTTAGGAAAATTGCTACCCATTTGTGGATGAGTCCGGTAAATCTATAATGGTTAAGTTTGTCTATCAATCATTTAGTCCAAATTAGGTCATATGCTTTTCCTATGTCAAGGAATAATGCTATTAAGTGTCTGTCACATTTTCTTTTAGCTTTAAATGCTAATATTATACTTGATTCTAGGCGCATAAGTTGATTTATGGTCGACCTTTATTGGTTTTAGATAGCAAACTGTCCCTTTCCAGATGGTATTTTAACCTGTTGTTGATCATGCTTTCAATTATTGCACAACTACTTTTTGTAAGAGAGATAAGTCTGTATGAATTCGCATCTGTTGGGTCCTTTTCGGGTTTTGGGATGGGGATCACTATACACTATTTCCAAGGTCCTGGGATCTCCTCCTACCTCCAGATCGAATTCAACAGATGTAAAATTACTCGGTCAATTTTGTTTCTGTGAGAATCTTATATATCTCATATCCCAGTGAATATTCACCTTGGGATGTTGATTTTTGGAAGTCCAAATGCCTTCCTTCGTTCATGGATGGTGCAATATGATTTGATCGGCTTAGGAAGCTATGTTTATCTATGCATATTGGGGGGAACTCAGTTTCAACCCCGTTTCGATGTGATTTAAACATAGCGGTGTAATTTTCATTTCTGCTAATTCTAATTTTGGCAAAGTGGTCTGCCATTTTGTCATTATTTTAAGTTAAACTTTGAACGTCTGAGGGTAGGATATGTGTTTTAACCCTAATTGTCTTGATTTGGGTCCACACCTTGGTTCTATGATTTAATAAGGAGCAGGATTTTTTCCATGAGTTGAGTTTGGAATCTGGTATAACTTTCTATGCTTATTTCTCCTTCCCTTTGTAAACAAGGAAATCTGAAGAATGTTTGGTATGTATGAACCTATTTAGGGCCTTTTGTCTCTTAATGGCTTGTTTACCCTGATTGTTCCACCAAGGTATCATCTGTTTTCTGCTTGCCCCTCCCGTTCTGGATAGGCACCGCCCAGCCATATAGGACAATGTGTCAACAATATTTTTGTTGAATTGATTTATATTGTCGTTGTACAGCTGCTCGATACTAAGCCCTTCACACAGAAAGCCAAACGTATCTCAGTCAGCTTTGTTATACCTCCATTTTGGTAATCGACATATTTTTGCTCTATTAATTGGTATTTACAAAGTAATGAATATAGGGAAGTAGTCGCTCCATAGAGAACTTGTTTGATTGATTGATCTACCTCCCATTCTGCTACATAATCAATTCTGGAGTCAGAGCAAATTGATAAATCAGTTGCAGTTATGGATCTGTTTCTTGATTTAATCGAGTATCGGATCCATAATTTTTACAATTCGGTATGAGTTAACTAACCACTTCTCAATATCACGTCCTCTCCTAAGTGTTTCCCAATCCAGTGGTCATTATAAGCGTTGAAATCTCTACACATAAACTGATTGTTTCCTAAACTATTCATATTACTTGTGTAGCTTTCTGTATTGGTGTTATTCCCACTCCCATCCCCCGGTCAAATATATTTGTTACTGTGATGGTTCACCTACCAGTATGTATTTTGATGGACTGGAAATCTTTATTTGAGTCTATATTAGTATTGTTGGATGAGGATGAATTTCAAGAGACTCACTCGAGATAGGGTTGCCGACGAAAGTCATAGTTCGCCACATTTAACTCCCTGAGGTGTCTGCTTTATGTAGCGTGTAGTATAGTCAGGGGTTCAAGTCCATCCCTTGAAGGTATACAATGTAAGGTTGGTTTTGTTCCTGGTTTACTCTAAGAATAAGTTTCCGGATATTTGCTTTAATACAGTTCCATTGTATGATCCTAATATTATGTATTGTACCCAAAATTTTCATAACAATATAAAGGATGTCTGTGTTTAGGTTATACTTCTAACAACTGAGGTTCTTTGGTTCAAGGTGGAGTTTCCACATTGGGTCTATAAGATTTCTAGCTGTTTCGGATGGCATTTGGTTATCCACATTAAGCTGGAAAACCCAGTCGATTATATCCCTAACAAGTACAAGCCATTGAGTGGTAGTCACAGTCTTTAAGTCTTTGTTAGAGTTGAAGGGTAATGGTTTTGTTTATTTTCTACACTTAGCTTTGTATTTGTGCTAATCGATTTAGAGTTTTCTTGTTTTGTCTTTCGATTCCTTAATTGGTTTTGCTTCTAATTTAGTTGTCATGTTTTGGCCATTAGAGCATAACCAGACATGGACTTGGTCCTATCCTGAATTGTTCTGGAACTTGGAACTAATTTTTAATTGCTTTGTTTTGTAGTAGGATACACTGTGCTGATCCATGTACTTGATGATTTCTTCTTCTCTGATCTTATACGAGCACGACTTACTTACCTATATATACTTGGATTAACGTCAATTTTGCCAATAAAGCATGTTCGACGAATTTGTGTCAATAAAATGGGTTACTTAATTGATCGTGTGAAGGTAATCAGAGCCACACCCCAACTCGTTTATTCACACAGAGTCTGTTATTCAATTGTTTTCTGTTCAGGAACAATTAAGCCCCAATAGTTATTCAGATAGTTAGGATTAAAACACACACATACTCATCTTGATACAGTCTGTATCGCATTAAGAGGCTCGGTGGGAATTAATACCCCACTCAGGACGTCACCCAGTTCCGTGCGTAGACGCTCATCGGGACACGTGCGTACTAAACGGGTGGAAATAGGTCGACACACTCGTCTTTGGATGTCTGAACAGGGAATGGAGGAAAAGGACTTGGATGGGGGGCACAATCGACTACCGGATCAATGTCTGAACTCCGTTGACGTACATGATCAAATTCTGCCCACTTGTCGAAGTCGGGATTCCCTACTACCAATGTTATATAAGCTACAAATTAGGTTGTAAATTTTCCGCCACCACTATTTGGGAATTTAGTGTACAAATAGTTTGTTGGCTGTTCATTTGAATTTAGTGTACAAAGAGTTCAATGGATGTCCTAAAATAACCAAAATAACAGGGTCTAAGTAACCAATCAAATCTCAGTCCGTGTTAGATGTTTCTAGTTGATAAGTTAGAACGTTGAGCTAGAGAATCGCGTCAGATTACATGGAGTTATCGAGTGGGACTATCAAGCCAAAAGAGATAGCCCTTAATAACAGAGGCAGTCTTGATTAGCCTTTAAAGGGCTGAGGTTAAACCTCTTCAGGGAACACGAGTCCTTGCAGTTGCTAAGACAGTATGAACTTCTTTCTGGTGTGGTTTTGTTTGGAGTGATTAGGTCGGCTACCACTAAATCTTCCAACTCAGGTCTAATATTGAGTTTTGCAGTCTCTAATTTATGAACCGTAATCAGCTCGTTGGAGTATATGATGACCAATGGCACCGGAGTCATAATGTACCTTTCTCCTAGCGAGTATAGATTTTCAATCGCTTTCATCAAATTTTTCTGGTTTGCTTTGCTGAGCTTCCTTTCGGAAAATTTCCGTTTTCGCATTTATGGCACCATGCGTAGGACTTCTATGTATTTGTGACAGTGTTTATCATCTTCGAGGAAAAAAGCACATATCCGTCCCCTCGATATGGTCGTAGATATTATTGATCATCATGGCTCTTTGTTCAGCAGCTGGCTGGCTATGCGTCTTAGACTTCTTTTCAATGGTCTTCTTCAGCTGATGTAAGGCCTCTGCTAATGTAGGCAAGGTGCTGATTGCAGTTTGCCTTGTTGCCTTGTTTTGGCGGACGACGTAGTTGCATTTGTCGATGCTTCTGTTGAAATTGAGGTTGTAACTGATGATGCTGTAGCAGGCTTTACTTTCTGCCTTTTTCAACCTTATCTGTTGATCGTATTGTCGCAGTTGTTGATGGTGGTATTTTAGTTGGTGTTGGTGTTGATTGGGATGGTGGTAGTGCAGTGGTTTTCAACAACATTTCTTGTTTATTCCCTAAGGCGATGTAGTTTTAGGCGCTGTATCAGGTATTATTGTTGTTATTAATGAAGTTTCTGCTGGGGTAGATATTCAGAATACTAAGGTGGTTACTCCTGTTCTTGTTTGCGAAGTGCTTCTGTATGTTCCTGTCTAAGTGTAGCTAACACAGATCCAACTCCTCATCGTACCTCATTAGACAAAGGTGATTGCTCCCCCGTAACCATTACGGTCTGCGTAGATTGTGTAGTCTGTGTTATTCTGACTGTAGGAGCTGAGGTCTTGCGGGCGAACTTGTTTTGATTGTAGAGTCCATGGTCGGCTAAGCCTGCGTTTGCTGACTCTAATGTGTTGGTATTTTCAAGCTATACACGGGTCTTCTTCTTGTTCAGGCATTTTGTCTCCCATTCAAGTCGTTGGCAATATCTTCCTAGGTTAAAAGTAACGTAGTTCTCTTGGACTGAGCCCTAAGTCTCCAGCCCCATGCAAGTCTTAGGCCTAAACCCAAGTTTTGATCACTGCTTGTTCTTTGGTAAGCGCTTCCATCTCTGGTTGTAGTGATGATTAGTGTTGCTTCCTACTTCGATAGTCGAGACTGGAATGCGGGCACAACTGCTTGCTTGACTTGGATTTACGTAGCTTTTGCACCCTGTGCATATGCGATTAGTTTATTCTCACAATTATTATTCGTGCGAGAGGGAATTCGAGCCAAGCTCAGTACGCATTTATACGTACAAAGTATGCTTCTTAATGAAGTCGTATTCCGGGGCTCTCAAGCTCCCTGCGGCTCTTTTGTGACATACCAACACTCACTCGTTACATCACTGCATCTTCTTGCAGTATCAGACGTCGATCGTGATTGAACACTACTCTTATGACCTCACCACGGGTTCGTCATCGGGGCACCTGCTTAGCAGACGAGTTGGAATCGACCTACACAGCTAGGAAAGAGAGAAGGGGGCTCAGCGTAAAGCTCCAAGCGTCAATTGGAACGCTGAAATGATGCAAAGCACTACTATACCCGTACATAAAATCACACACTCAAGAAGGGGTGAAAGGACGACCTTGTCTCGCTGAAGGATTTACCGCAGGAGAGGGATTGATTCTTCTAAAGAACAAAGAGAACTCTTCTTTCTCCATTTGGCATTCTACCTCCCTTTGCTGTTTGTGCCTCTATTTGCCCGTCCACAATTCTTGATCCTTTGCTATTTCTCCACACATGACCCCTTTTATTAAGTCTTGCGCAATTTTTAAGAGCTTCACATCGTATTCTTTTCTTCTGATGATTTCTGAATCAGGTTCCGCCTGATTCGGTGCAAGTGCTCTTGGGTCCCATTCAGCTTGGCAATATTTACAAATGTGATTATCTGTTGACGTGTCAAAGATGTGTGGTCAGACTATCTATATATCCATCCATTCATCCATGAATTAACGTTGCTTTCGCCAACAAAGCATGTGCGACGAGTGTATGCCCACATAATGGGTTTCTAAACTGATCGTGTAAATGGAATCGGAGCGACAAACCACAAATGTTTATGCATACAAAGTATGCTATTCATTTGTGTCCGATTTGGGGACAATTTAAACCCCATGGGACATAAGATGAGTGGGATTTTAACCACACACATACTCAACTTGATACAGACTGCATCACCTTGAGACGCTCGGTGGGTATTAATACCCCACTCAAGACGCCACTCCGGTTCCGTGTGTACACGTTCTTTGGGTCACTAGATGAGTATGAATCGGCCCACACACTCATCTTTGGGTGTCTGAGAATGGAAAGGAGGCGAAGAACTCAGAAATCAGCACCATACGTCAGCCGAAACATTCCCAAAACGCCAAGACGTACTTAAAGTAAAATTACGCCCAGTCCACTCGACCATATCCTATTACCAATTTTGTGTAAGCCAAATTCATAATTAGAATCGCGCTATCAAACTGGTTAAAGATTTTCCTATGCGGTTAATGTGGAATTTTGTGTACAGTGTACAGTGTACATCACATGTCCTAATTATACAATAAAAAATATGGGGTTCAAAGTGACTCGTTGAATTTTGTTCAGCCAAGATAGATTAAAAAAAAGGTTTGCTTTTTGAACGTTATCAAAAGAGTCAAATTTGATTACTAGATTTTATCGAAACGGGTTTCCGAGCCAAAACAGAAGCCACATATTTAGAGGAATGTGGTTAGAAGCCCCAAAAGGGGATTTTTGAAGACGTCAGATTGAATGTTCTGCGGCGGTCTCCTTCTTCTCTCCATACTGCCGCACAGCTCAGGCATCTGCTCTGCTGCCTCTATCAAATTAGACGGGGGTGGGGTGGGGTGGGGTGATGTTCGAATGCATCTTAGTAATATTGAGAGAGGATCCTGGCTCCGAACTGCCATTGTTGTAGTATTTGTGCTAGGGTTTTTAGTGGCCTCCAGGTTATATATTTCACAACGCTGATGAAATGGTTAGCTTTCTTAGAGTCATCTAGCTCTGGTTCTATACCCAGGTCCAAGAGCCGTTTTCTTTCATTCATCTTCTTCGACCAACTCCTCTGACACGTCTTTTTCTAATTGCTGTGATATCTCTTCGTTTTTGCTGATAAAAGATGATTTTGAGTTGGCTGCAGCTGCGGATCAAGTTCGATGTTCGTTGATGGTTATGAAACTTATGCCTGTTTGACCCTCGCGGTCGGTTGTAGTTATCTGACGTGTTCTTGTTAGATTGTACAGCAAGCCTGTGTCTCTAACAAAGAGTTCGATAAATCGGTGATGAAATCTTCTGCTTCCTGGGTTGGCACTTTGGACTTGAACTTTTTAAATTGCACGGTGTACGTGTGGGCCGTGGTTCTATATTTGCTGGAGTTACGATTTTGCGTCTCTCAAATATGGAAATAATTTTCGGGAACTATTGGGTGACTTTGGTTTGGAGTAGGTTCGCTTGGTCTTGGGGAAGACGTGGAAGGCGTTGATTCAGGGTCACTCATGTCGTCTTCGTAATCGCTGGCACGGATTTAAGCCAACAATTCACCTCGTGTGAAAGGCGATATGACAATCGTTGCCTCATACTTTCTTCTCCTTTCTCCTTTTTCTTTGAAATTGTGATCGTTTCCTTGATTGAAAAACAAAATTAATTTGACTTCGTTTTACACGCAACGGGACCTTATATATAGGGTTAGTGTTTTAGAGTCAGAGTAGTCAGCCTACTTTCCAACAGTCAAGTTGGAAGAGTCAGCACAGCTTACCCTTCTGGTCAGAGCTTTGAGGAGCGTTATGCGAAAGTACGAAAGTCTGGAAAGACGACGGACTATTACTCCTCCAGTCGAGATTAAGGTCGAGATACTTGCTATATCTGTCAGAAGACAGGACTTTAGGCTCTAGAATGCCCCCATATCCAAAGCAAATGAAAGACGGGAGAAAAGAGAGACAGAAGCCAAGATACTTGTTATCGTGGTCAAGAGAAAGGACATTGGTCTTCAGAGTGCCTTAAGAACGAAAATAAAAAGAACAAATAAAAGAAACAAGTGGAGGAAGAAGGAGAGTCCTTTGAAAATCAAGAAGAACCCATGCCCATAAAAAAAAGGCAAGAACTCCAGACAACGAGAAGGAAAAAAAGACGAGAAGAACTCCTACCGGTGAAGAAATTTAAAAAGAGAGACATAGAGTGAAAGAAGATATTGCACTATTGTGATGTGTTTTTAACTTTCATCGTGATTGAATGTAAGTATATCTTTGTCAAGACATTTTTTATACACAAGCACTCACACATGCACACGATTCCATCATGGAGAAAAAGGATTTAACTTTGTTACAGAAAATAATGTTCACGCCAACCTGAGACCAAACGATTTTCAAAATGCTGCTTATAAATTCCTAAAGAAAACACTAAGTGAGACTATAACGTCAGTTCTTTATTGCAATCTCTTTCATCTGCATTTCATATGCATATTTTATTTGTTGCTTTTTTATTTCCCTGTGTATTAGTTTTATTGCACCATGGGGATGTACATCTTTCAGATACTCTTGTGTAACTGTCGTATTATGGTCAATACTACCAATAAAACTAGTGTAATCTTTTGTATGTAAATTTAAACTTCAGCAAGAAAGAGGAACAAGTGGGTATGTTATCACTTACCGTAATACACAACTTAACAGTTGACAATATGAATTAGCAGGCCAATGTACTCTTAGCATGCCAATGTACTGTGTGTGTGTGTGTGTGTGTGTGTGTGTGTGTGTGTGTGTGTGTCTGTGAGAGACAGAGAGAGATATTTGGATTTTTAAGGTAGCTTTAAAAAAAAATCAGTCATATCGTTACGATGTCTGCAGTGTGGCAGTTTATAGTTATGTCTAGCACTGGGCATCATGCTGCAGACATGTAGCATGATGTTCGACCCTGTTAGTGTCATTTTTTATAAGTCTTTGGTATGACCTGGCTGGGTTCGAACCCGCGACCTCCCACATCCGAGGCAGACGCTTTAACCACTAGACCACCGAAGCGGTGCTAATGAGGTATTGTACGAACATATCCCTATGTGAGCTATACCCCAAACATTATAACATGTTGAATTTATCCATTGTACCCTAGTTAATAAATATTATTTTCACAGATAAAAAAGTAATTAATAAGTTGATATTGTTCGCAATCAGGCTAATTCAATATCTTGATGATGTAGACCCACTGACCATATTTTATCGAAATTCGATCAAAAATATACCCGGTATATCTAGTCTGGTATACATGCTAATGCAATCAAAATAAAAAATATACCCATTATACCTAGACCGGTTACAAGCTCAGCCAATCAGATAAAAGATTATACCCATTATACCTAGACTCGTTGCAAGCTCAGCCAATCAGATTAAAGATTATAACCTTTATATCTAGACTAGTATACATACTCAGTCAGTCAGATTAAAAAATATACCCTATATATCTTGACCGGTATACAAGCTCAGTCAATCATATTAAAAAATATACCCTTCATATCTAGACTGGTGTACAAGCTTAGCCAATCGGAAGCACGATCATGATATTAATGTGCATATTATATAATGTGACTATGGTAGTGATACTTATACGCTTGTTCACAATGTAGAAGCAAATTTCGATTGAAATTCGGTTTCCAGACATCAGATGCAAATTTCCACGTAAATATGCGCAGATTTTTCACATAACCAAATTCATTCAATATCTTGAGAATAAAAACTCATTTTCCAAATTTAATCAGATTTTACTAGAATGTTGGCAAGCTCAGCTATTCAGATGCAAGATCACATCAGTAATATGCAGGAATCTCTCGCTCATAATTATGTTAAATATAAAATTAAATTAATTAACAGATTAAATATTATATTGAATTGAAGAATGACCTTAATGATATAACCCCAATTACCAATTTTGATAAACATCCTACAAATAATACGGTCTCTACAGTAGTAAACATAATCAGTCAAGAAATCTCGCTTAAAATGAGACTCATAACATGTTGATAATATTCGCAAATTTACCTAAGTTCAAATAAAATAGTGTCAGAAACAGAATCTTTCGAGTGATGAGAATCTCAGTCAATCAGATGCATGGTCGCTATATTAATATATGGAGACCATTCTGGTATTAAAACTTCCTGAATATCGTGGTGATACAAGCCTGATTAATAAATTAGATAAAAATCTAATAAATTAGATAAAAATCTAATTAGAAAGAGAGTCAGCCTTTTTAATGCAATATTTCTTCATTAATACGAGTGGATCTCGTTAACATTTGTAGCCATCAAAGATCCTGTTTATTCAAGTTTCTTTTTTAAACAAGTTTACTCAGGATCGAATCTGAAATAGTCCCCAGAGTGGTAAGAAGCTCGGCCGAACACATGAAGGATCACCTTCTTAATACTTGTGAATTTTGCGTTTATTCTAAGTGTGATCAAACTCGGGTCAGAAATGTGGCTTTGAGAGTGACAGCAAGTGCTCCTAATCTGCTACAATATAGTCTGGTTATCATGCACTAATATCACCAAGTATATAATTCTTCTGAGGTCTTGATAGCATAAGCCTATGTCGCAAGTTTGATCTAATACGGATCAAAATTATGGCTTTCAGCGTGTCAACAACCTCAACCCATCAGATACAGGAAAACGTCATATATATCCGTGGATCTCGTTCATTATCGAACTCGTCCCCGAGATTCTTTAAATAAACCCATATTCCATGTCTGATCAAATTAGCACCAGAAATATGGATTATATATGTATCAAGCTCGGCCAGTTAAATGCAAGGTTACCGAGATCTTGTTAATATCAACCTATATTCAAAGTTGAATTTACTAAAGAACTAGATGATTTTCCGATACTATTTTAGCTTGCAAAACCTATCCCATAGCCGTATCCGGTACGGTCATGCGCATTTGACGTAGGGTAAATCGTCGAGTTAATAGAGAATTTGTCACTATAGACTGCCGTAGAAGTAGTAAACAGTAATATGACAACCCCCTGCTTTTGTGTTGGTTTTTAAAGCAGACAATAAAAGGATGTGACATAAAATTTGCAGTAAACATTTCATTAAGTAGCAACAGATGACAACTTTTTTTCAGAATTGTAGAGTGTATAAAAATGGAATGTTTTCTGTATAATTGAAATGTGTAGAATACTAAAAATTATTCATATAAAATATTATATTCTAAAATATTATATTCTTGAGTCATACACAAATTGCAGTTATACGTTGCTCTTACAAATGAATGTTTTATCCATAATTTAAGTGTACAGAATTAGAAAACGAATTCTACTTCATGGCATCTTTTCAAACAAATTTACAGCAAGCATTCAAATACATGCACCGTCCACCATTTTATAACTGGTCTTAGGTAATTTTTTGCAGTCTTGACTTCATGGTTATTTCAGACTGAAAAGCTGCATATTTATTATATATGGCTATATAGAAATGGTTTGTAAACATTTATCTTCATCACGTAGTGTTTCCGTCGTTTGTTCACAAACTTGAATTACGTCGAAACATGTTGGTTCTTTTTGTCATTGGACAAAAATAACCCTCTAGTTTATTATTGTTAAATAATTTAATTTTTATATCTCTTTTTGTAAATTCCCACCAGTCATTCTAACATTTTGGAGTCCAGAATTTTTCTTAGATTTTTTATGTAGTGTTGTACTGTTGTTTTTTTTTTTTTGTTTGTTTTTTTGTTTTTGTTTATGTAAGTTGTTTATTCCGCTGACATACATCTTCTTTAGCTAAGAAAAGTTCGAAAATTGTTTCGAATATGCACCGTCATCAATTTGTGCGTATATATATATATATATATATATATATATATATATATATATATATATATATATATATATATATATATATATATATATATATATATATATATAAAAGATGGCCACGATGACCATATTGGATTTCACAATGGCGCCATTTCAAGGTAAGACCAACCAGACATCAAAGATGTCTTCTGATGAAAGGAGAAATAACAATAACAAGACTTTTAAGACGGACTTTATATCAACCATATTCATTTAGGGCCAATCAGACATGAAAAAAAGTCATTTAGTATTTTAAAAAACATATTCGTATGACCATCCAATCAGAAGGAGTAGATATAACAAGATTTTCAAGATGGTTGCTGTGGTGTCTATATTATATACGCAAGTGACACAATTTTCATTAGGTCATAAACCTCATAAGAAGTTTTCTAGTGAAAACTCTATTCTAATATTACTTTTCGTTGAGGACGACGAGCAATAAGAAGATTTTCAAGGTAGCCACTGTGACAGCCATAATGTAGGTGAGTTTAGCATCATTTTCATAGAGAGAGAGAGAGAGAGAGAGAGAGAGGGTCATTGTGGTTGTTGGCTTTTCGACAGGATCTTTGTTCGGTATTCTCTGTCAAATTGTGTGTGCCATTTTCAGCTTATCTTTTCATGTGAGAAACCTGACATCACAGTGATGGGTAATTATAGAGGTAGTTTAGTATCTCACAAGATAATTTTTTTCCTTTAATCAATTTCGCAAAAAGTATTAACATGGAAGAAATCTTAGTCCTCAGGTGGCGAGCTTGTCAGAGGCATAAAACAGCATACAAGAAAATCAAATTGCAGAAATTTGATATATGGAAACGAAGGTGACATTTAAATCTTGTTCGCTAACAATAATATTTTTTTCCATAGCCATTTCAAGGACAATAATTTTCTTCTAACATTTTGTATGTGAAGTATCATTATTTATACAGCATGCTTTCGTTAACGCTTGAATAAAAATCATATGATTTTGTCTTGTGATGAAAATGTATACAATGTATACGTGCTAAACCTACTGCACTAAGACGTATGATCCATTATATGTTGCGCAGTAGCAACATACATGCATACATACATACATAGATACATACATACGAAGAATGTTTAAAGATTGATATTTCAGTTGATTTGGGTCTGATTTTGATTTGAAGATGAGAAAGCAATATTTTGTTCTCTTCATCTGAAAGCGTTTTTTCCCCATAGGGGTCAGAGGGAGTAGACTTTGTAAACGCATACCAGTTAAACAGAAAACTGCGATTAGGATAATGAAATTTACATTGAAAGTTGACATTGAATTCATCGCTCTAACAGATATTTTTATTATTATTTTACGTTTCTTTTTTTTCAAATCGTCTGAGCAGTATTGATTCGCCTTGTAACAGTGGTACCGGCTAAAGTTCTTTTTGTTCAGAAAAGGTTGGATCAAACAAAATAAAACCTCTGACTTCAATCCTTCATGCATTACCCCACCCCAGTGTACCCCACCCCCACTCGAAAATAAATTATCCATGTGTATATTTAGCACCTGCGTAAATATATACAGCTTTTTCACAAGCCTACAAAGAACATACTATATATGTGAATATATGTTTGCTAATTCCTGAATTAAAGTAATTTCGCGGGAAAAAATAGACGGGATCACTTAGCGGCGATAGTACATAGCACACAATGATAGAAGTCAATGTGAATGAAAGGCCGTAATATTCTCGATCTCTGACGTATTTTTATCCTCCACAAAAATGTAGTCTCTAACGTGCCCTATAAATCTGATCCGGGGATGAGATGGGTATGGGGGAAGTGTTATTAATGGTGTGAATTTCTAGGATAAAGTCACTTTAATCCCGACTGCACTAGTGCAATGCAAAAATAATGAATAGAAAGATCTACTCTAGACTCACGGGATAATTTTTGATATTCAGATAATATTGTCCTCATGGTTTCGTCTCCATTTTATTTTAATTCTAGCCGTTTTACTGGTAAGTGCCTTACGTGTCGCATATAGTATATGTTCGCTAATCATTATTTTTTTAAATTATTTTTACCCACGCATGAGTCCACATCATGTCCGTGTACCTCGTCATGAACACTAGTCTTCTCTGTCAAACATTGCATGGACTGAACAACGTACTCACCGTTGATGTCAAATGTTTTCCGAAACTGCATAAATCTACATGTACGGATGACTGTGTGATATGTAATTTGTATAGTATGAATTAATCGAACAATTTTGAGCTACATTGTAATTGTGCCAGGCAATTAACTTTCCATGCATGAAAGTATGATGCGAATCAGAATGCACCCCATCCTGTCTAGAACTGCACGTCGGGTCACTTTCTTTATATATTGTACATTTTTTCTGTACCTATGCTACATTTTATATTTAACTACTTTTTTCCAATCAAAATGTTTGGGTTCTTTCCAATTAGAGATCATATGAGTGTAGATGTATTAATAAAACAACCTTCGCCTTATTCGAAAATAAAATAGTGCCTTATGAAAAGGTTATTGATAAATCAGATACCAACTTATTTTAGAGCAGGGCCGGCTTTAGGCCGATTGGACCGATTTGGCCCAATCGGGCCCCGTGCTCACGGTGGCCCCACGTGTTGGTAATTTTCAAAAATATATCTATGGAGAGAAAGTAATTTTAAAGCGATGGAAGAAAATTTGAAGTTCAATATCATATTAAACTTGTTTAAAAGTTTATATCCAAAAGCTGTGCTCGTAAGGGGTCCCGCGCGTAAATCCAGGGGACCCCAACAAAATGATCCAAATCGGGCCCTGGTTTGCCGATCCTGTTTAAGAGATTGAACTTTGCCATTTATTTCATGAAGTGATTCACAAAAGTCCCGCAGTGAATAAGGCATTTTTATTTTAAAACGTAATGATTACAGACGTCAAGTGGCCTAGTGGTTAGAACGGTCGCCTCCGATGCGGAAGGTGGTTGGTTCGATCCCCAGCTGAGTCATACCAAAGACCAACAAAAATGGTACTAACAGATGCCTCGCTTAACGCTCAGCCTTAAGAGGTTAGTGTTAGGACTGGTCGGCCTGGTGCCAGGATAATATGACTGGGTGGGACATCATGCTACATGTCTGCGACATGATGCCCCAGTGCATCACTATAAACTGCCATACTGCCGACATCGTAGCGATATGACTGAAACATTGTTAAAGCTACTTTAAAAATACACACACACACACACACACACACACAGAGAGAGAGCCGTCAAGTTGTAAAATCTAAAGTCTCTTAAATACGTCTTTATGATGCAAGTACTCATTATCTGAACGTTAGATGGAATTTGGATTTTGGATATTTTTATCGTAGCTTAACAATTTTTCAGTCACTAGATGTAGAAGAATCGAACGGCACATCCAGCAACGAAATGTCGTCCCGTGTCTGTTTATCGTATGATCGTTCGTTTTCGATGCTGTCTGTTTGAATTGTTGTCACAAAATATATACATGCAAATAAAATTACCATACACTCAATCATACATGTCCCCAAAAATTATTTATCATCGTGACATCTTGTTATTCACCAGAGAAAACGGTGGGGATATAATGTAGCAAATTTTACATGTTGTAACGATGTTACCGTTTATAACTTCACTTTTTATTTTATTTACTTTTACAGAATGTTTACATCTTTGCCGTTTAACTTTTGTTTTTAGTACCTCGTATTTATGATTATTTTAAAGATTTTATCTTCCGAAGATTTGTTTATTGCAATTCTTAATAATTACACGTTTTAGTTGTACTTTTAATGGCACTATATGGCCTGTATTGTCACGAAGTGCCGTTTAAACCCTACTATTAATGTATTCAGTTTTAGTGCAAGATCTGTACAGGTCTGATTTTGCGATGTTGTTGTTTGTTTGTTGCTTGTTATCCCTGTTCTTCGCTTATGTTTTTTTTATGACCTAACCAAAATTTGATGACCACTGTATATTTGAACTCAGCTTTTTTTCTTCTCTTCCATTAGGCCAGCTACAATTTTAAACGACAGAAGCAGTTAATTTACTTCCTAAATCCTTACATGAATACTTTATTTCTAAAGAACATGTGTCTTTCTAAAAATATCAGAATGTTATACGAGCCTTACTTTTACCATACGAGTCAAAGATTTATTTATAGAATGTGCAAATATTTCATTTAATAGGACTTTATCCACAGGGTTGTATGAAAATTCTAAGCGCCTAATTTCCGGTTAACTTGAAATGAAAACGAATGCTTTAATGATTTCTTTGTCACAAATTTCTCAAAACACAAAAGCCAATGACAAAGGGTGTTGTTGTTGGTTAGTTTTTTCCCCATGGGTATGCAAAACACTAAATGGAAAACAGATACGGATAAATGCAGAGTAAATCAACTCTTCAAATGAGACATCCGATTCTGATTGGTTTATACCGTTGATGACGCTGACGATAAAATTGTGGATTATGCTGCAGATAGTTCTTTCCAAGCGGGAAACTAACCGCTCTGCATCCCACAAGTAACGGCACACACTGAATGCCGATAAAGTCTAACTGTAGCCAAAATTTCCACGTAAACAATAATAATAACAATAATAATAATAATAATAATAATAATAATAATAATTTGTTGTTGTTGTTGTTGTTGTTCTAGGGTTTAACGCCATTTTTCAGCACAAGATAGGCTATACATGGCGGCCAGTATAACTGGTGGAGGAAGGACCCTGGAAACCCAGGCAAGAACCACCGAACCACGAGAAGCTACTGGCAGGCTTTCCCACGTACCCATGCTAGCCGAGCCTTGGACTCGAACCCACACAGACAGAGGTGAGATGGCAGTGATCCGGAATGGTGAGAGCTTTAGACCACTCGGCAAGAATAATAATAATAATAATAATAATGAGGACTTTGTATAGAGCCTAATTTTTCGAAGCTCTAAGCGCTTTACAACATTAGACAACACCTATAACATAAGAAACATATATAATGATATGATTACAAAAACAAACACCATGAAACCAGAAAACACACCAAAAAAAACCATGCCGAAAATATTCAAGGTAGGAAACATTATTAGGTCTTTAAGTTTGTTCTTGCAGTCGAAATAAGTGAGTTTTAAGAGCACTCTTGAATGGGATCACTGAGTCTTTGTGCCTAAGTTCAGTTAGCAATTCATTCCACGTTGCTGGGCCCTGATATGCAAAAGAACGTTGTCCATATGACTTCGTTTTCATAGTGGGAACAATGAGTATACGATTGTCAGAAGAGGAACGTAAGTATCTTGCTGGTGTGTACACATGGATGAGGTCTGATAGGTATGTTGGACTGGAGTCCGTCAATGAAACGTAGCACAGAGAACACATTTTATGTTTGATTCTGGATATAATGGATAACTAGTGTAGGGTACAGAGCAGCGGGGAGGTGTGATCTGATCGTGGTACTCTAAGTATGATCCGAGCAGCTGTGTTTTGAACTTTTTGAAGTTTCTGGAGTAGATATTGAGATGAACCAGACATAACTGAGTTACAATAGTCCAGTCTTGAAAGTACTAATGAACACACAAGTGTTTTAGTGGCATCAGCTGAAAGATATTTGCAAAAGGAGCTGATGCGTCTCAGCTCAAGATATGCAGCCTTGCATATGTTCATGACATGTTGGTGCAATGTGAGAGTACTGTCCAGAGTAACACTTACGTTTCGTACTGACTGTGTGAATTTAATGTTGGTGTTGATGATATTTATTGTTTGAGAAAAAGGATGTGAATGAGAAAGTCTTTGTGTTGTGATCAGAATGGCCTCAGTTTTATCATCATTCATCTGCAGCTTGTTACGTGTCATCCATGATTTCACACCAGAAATCCACCTCTCTACACCCTGGATGGTAGCATTACTTCAATTGGGTGGCTAGATTTGTATACTTGGGTGTCATCAGCGTACAACTGGTCAGACACTGGATGATAATGTATGACACTTGAGAGCGGCTGAGTGTATAGAATGATACGAACAGGTCCAAGAACAGACCCCTGTGGAACACCACAACATAGATTAACTGGGCAGGAGTGTATTCCATTTGCATACACTATTTCTGTCCTGTTGACCAAGTAGGACATGAACCACAGTAAGGCTGTATCACGAATGCCAAATACATGCTGGAGACGGTGAAGTAATATATCATGGTCTATTGTAATGCCAGCAATGTAACGTAGGACTATCTAGATCGCAATGGTTTAAATTAAGAAGAAAGTATCGTGTGATGCCGATGTGGGCAGTCTAGCAGCCAATGTGGATAAATAGAGAGGACCGAGTAACAGTCGCTGTTTTAGTTTTCCTTAGAAGAAAAGAAAATCTCAAATATCAGTGGAAATGACGCTTGAAACGACAGACAAATATTTTGTAAAATCCAAAGTTTATTTTTGTGCACAAAAATATTACATACCTCCAACTAAAAAGAAAAACGATATGTTCAAATAACTGAAACGCAAGATTATTTACAGAAATAAATATACTTTTACAAAAACGAGAAAGGGTACTGACATTTTTGTCGCCATGACGACTTTACCCGCAACGCGACGTAATAGCTCCATTATGTGACGTCATAGAGAAGTAGTTATGGGTTGGAATTTCTCACTGAGAATTTACGATGTGCCAGTTCTTTAAAACTCATGCGAGTCAAGGTCAAGATTCAAAATTAAGTTTTAATATTATGTTTCAGCTTTTATATAAATGACTGTGTACACAATAGCGTTTTTAATGTTGTTTGTTCTCTTTTGATTGTTTCTTTTTCTTCTTCATTTCAAGTATTCTCTCAGTGCTAAACAAGAAATAAATCGCAAGTAAAAGACAACAATTTGCCTGCTAATGAAAGCTGTAGTAATTATTAATCTGTGGTCTTTTATTCGTGAAATATTTAAATGATACCAATTTTGCAATTAGCAATGCCCAAATGGAACGAACTGTTTCTACCGTCATATAAAACGAGATTCTTGTATTATCGAGGCAAATGATGTAAGCGGAGTACGGGTACCAAAAACAGGGTATGAAATGAGGACGATATCAGTAATAACACAACTCATCGATGTGCCTAGCAGAAATATTAAAATTATCGAATTTAAAATATTAAATATTTACAATTGTTACGAGTCTTTAAAATTATGTATCCAATTATTCTCTTTAATGCGAACACCTGATAACACGTTCTATCCTCTATACTCAGATTTTAAGTATAGTGATTCAACCACATCTTCCACAATTTACAAACATCGGCTGTTTGAAATTAATAAGCTCATGGGATCGGCGAATTTCGATTAATTCAGATATCTGCACAGCTCCGGTGGCCTAGTGGTGAGAGCGTCCGCCCAGGATGCGAGAGGTCGTGGGTTCGATCCCCAACCGAGTCATACCAAAGACTTTTGAAAATGCTACTAACAGCTTCCTCGATAGGCGCTCAGCATTAAGAGGTTAGTGTTGGGACTGGTTGGCTTGGTGTCGGGATAATGTGTTGGGTGGGACATCATGCTACATGTCTGCGGAATGATGCACCAGTGCTATACATCACTTTAAATTGCCACAAAAAAATTTGTTAAAGCTACGTTAAAAATCTGAATCACACACACACACACACACACACACACATCTGCAGCCATACTAGTTGTTATTGTGTTTGTCAAAAGGCATCAGGTGTTTTATATATTATTTTATTTTGTTTTGTTTTTTAATAATTACTTTTGCTTTTAGTTTATTTGTTTAACAAAAACACCTTATAATTGCGAAATGTTGTTCTCTTAATTTCGGTATATGGTTGAGGTGTTACTAGCTCATCTGCCTTTATAAGAATACATTATGTACTTTTTAAAGGCAGCTACGATGTTTTCTGGAAAGATCGATCTAGTTGTAAGAATTAACTGCATGGTACGTATTCTTTACAGACTTTCTCGTAATGTAATAATTAATATGAATTACTTGCATAGTTTAACTGATATATTTTGGCATGTCATCAGTCATATCACAAGACAGAGTCATACTCGATTGCAATATTCCAGGACAACTTCAAAGTTTCAATACAAAGACCCTCATTGTCTGCCGCGTGTTTTACCATGAACCGTGGTAAAAAGAAAAAAAAGGTCAATCATATGACTGTGCATCATTATAATCCATTACAAAGTCGATGATTTTATTCAGCAAAGCAGAACATGTTTCAGTATCAGATGTCGGAGATCAGCATTTGAAAAGGAAAATGAGATCTTTGATACATTTTTGACTGATTCATTATTTTCTTATCTATTTCCAGAGAAGGAAATATTATTGAAAGGATTTGTTTTTAGTTAAGATCAAACAATTATGTGTAACATACCTAGTGCTATAGACAAACGAAGATGGTGCAGGTATCTGTTTAGAACGGAAATGGTCTATAGCGCGAGATTATTGAACCCGTGAGAAAAAGGAGAAAGGACCATAAGTAGGTTGTTGAATGTGTACTGAAAAATATTCGTGCGGAATAACAGATTCGTAAGCCACCGCCAGAATGATTCGTCGACAGTAATAGGTTTCAGCACAAAATAAATTAATCCATGAATCACATAGTTTTCATACATCAGCGCCCTGGCCCTCCCAGTCATGCGCACTTCCCGAAAAATAGAACGCATAGAATAAGATCGCAGATAAGGACTCGAACATTCGCTAGGCTAGCGGAATTTAACACCCGGGCATTTGTATAGTTTTCAGCACAAATCCACAAGGCAAGAACAAAAAGCGCATATATAATCAAGGTTAGAGGGGTATGATGCATTCTAAACCGGAATTAATACCATGCGGCTAATAATGCCACCTTTCCCATATCATGTACCAACGTGTACCAGAGTCCTAATCCACCCCGTCATGCGTTCTCCTCAATAAAGAATAGAACAAAGTCGACGGAAAGGACTCGAAATGCCTAAGAACTCACTCGCTAGGCAACAGGACCCCACCCCCTTCACTTCTCGCACACAAATCCTCAGAGTTTAAACACCATTCATTGATGAAAGCAAGTGACTTAGAAATGTGTATAACAATAAATTAAAAACATCAAGAAATATATTGCAAGTTATAACTTTTTATATAAAAACAATATTTCTCCATATGAATTATGAAAATTATCAGTCACTAAAGCTTAAATTACCTGTTTCCATTCGATATTTAGTGTCACCAATACCTGTTATTGTTTTTGGTGATTTTTGAAAGACAACACTGGTATCAGGTCTACAATTCTGAACTACTCCCAACGCGTTTAAATACATGAACTAATTTGACTGGAATGCATTTTGCAAGGCATTAAACTTAACACTACTACTTCTAACAACAAAAAACGACTAAAAACATTAGCAAAAACTGCCATTAGTACTACTGCTGGAGTAGATACATTGATCAGGGTAGCGGCAAGTTACTACTAAGAAATAACTACCGTTGCGAAACAGTACAGTATATTGGGAAGTAGTAACTACAAGAGTTATCGCGCTTTACAAAAGTATCTTTCTTCCTTATGAAAAGGTAGGACAAGATAAACAAAACCAAAATCGGAGACCTGTGATCAATACTGATTATGAACAATCGATTTATTTTTGTGTTTCGAATCTACAGAAGAAATGATTCCAAGGAGCGTGAAAGCAATCGTTGGTTGGCCCGCAGTCTGCCATACCATCCGTCATTGCACTACATGACCCTCTGACGCAGTTCCACGGGTGCTTACTGTCAGATAACCAAATGCTGAGAAATATACATCAAAATATTCCTACGATAAGTTTTCATCACTATTCCGTATTATTAAACGTTAAGAAGGACAAGGTCAAGGGCGGCTAATTGCCATTTTTTCCTGATCGTCTGCGGTAGAGTTGGACAATTCTCAACAACACGAAATCTTTACCCAAGTAAAATGAAATGGACGGCAGATCATGGTCTATGATGCTTGCAGTTAGTCTCTTTTTATAAGATAGTATAGACGGCACCCAAAATTATTTCGTTTTGTAGAGTTAACGCCATTTCTGAGCACACGACAGGGCAGTGGACAGGTCATGCATGGCGAACAGTATATTTTGCGGAGGAAGAACGATGGAAGACCCTGGGAAGAACCAACGATCCACGGGAAGCTACTGTCAAGCTTCCTCACATACCACAGTTACTCGAGCCGAGACTCGAACCCGATATGACTATTAAACATCATAATTTGTGGACAAATAGTGTAACCTACATTTACGGCACGTCTGCATCAGCTTAGAACTTAATGGAATCCTTTATTCTAATTACTCTTGATCAAAGTTAATCGTTACTTTTTTAATGCCAAAGTTCTCAATATTGATATTAATCAAAACTGTAGTGCTTAATTCAATGCAAAAGTGTCATTGTCGTCCTGGTGAAAGGTTTTCCTAACGCACAATTATTCAACGTTTTCATCTCAAATCGTTTTTAACACATGTTTATACATTATTCGTTACTGCGCTGTAGTCAGTGCACCGCTATAATTGGTACATCGCTATAATCGTTGCTCTGCTATAACTGCACCAAACAGAACCGCAGATCGTGTGTTTATGTGTGTGTGTGTGTGTGCGCGCGTGTGTGCATGTGTGTGTGTGTGTGTGTGTGTAAATCAAGAACTGAGTTCCAGAGTTAGTTGTAATTTCAACAGAGAATTTAAGCAGAAGATAGCACATCTGACCTAAAAAAAGTGAGATAATTTGACGAATGAGAAGAAAAAAATCACGTGTAAAACAGACTGCAAACTTCCTCTTTTGCCCATGTGATTGCTACTTTGTACGATAATTATCAGAGAATGTGCATGTGTACAAAGAGATGTGTTCATAAGGGTATGTTTCTTATCCTCATTAAAATCGGTTATCTTGTTAATACTTAAAAAATGTTCTAATATAAGCGGGAAAAAATTGAAGGGAATTATCAGCAGATTGTCACGTTGCACCTCTAAAAGAGATTAACAAATAACTTCCTTTTAGAAAAACAATAAAAAGACTCTGACCAAGTGACTGTCGTAATCAAATGAAATAATGTCTACAACTGTCGACACCGTTAATCCAATAATCTACAATTACTCTATACCTAAAAATGATGAAATATGACGGTGTCCGAGAAGCTTTCGTGCTAGCTATTTCACACATCTAATTTGGTAAACAGATTGTGAATTTGGGAACCAGACAGCTTCAACTTAATAACACTTTGTGACCAGAATTTGAAATTTGGAGACAAACTGTCTTTATCTTGTTATAGCAATGCGGATTTGCCTCGATCTTTCATTTCCGAATCAGAGTGATAAATACCAGCACATAACGGAATGTGTGTGTTTTGGATTTTTAACGTAACATTAATAAATTTTAAGTCATATCGCTACAATGTCTGCAGTTCAGTGAACACATAAATACGTTACGAAGTAGGGAAGAAACAAGGAATAATGAAAAAGGAAATTAAGAAAATGGGGCAAAAAAGATAGGTCTGCATACATGGCAAATAGCTAGATGCATTAATAACTATTAAACATACATACATACATGCATACATGCATGCATACATATACATAGACCATCTCAAATATTATCCATTAATATGAACTGTAAAAGCTTTGAAAAGTTACAATACTTTTCAATCAAACAAACAATATTACTGTTCATTATTTATATTTAAGTATGCTTAGCATGAACATTGATATCAACACAATACAATTTAATAACTGTGAAACTCTGGATTGACCATAATTATTTGCGTTACTCACCAATCAAAAATGGTACCAATATGTGTGTAAGGTACCAAACTGTGTGTTAGGTACCAGTCTGTGTTTAAAGTACCAATCTGTGTGTAAGGTACCAGTCTGTGTTTACCGATCTGTGTGTAAGGTGCCAAACTGTGCGTTAGGTACCAGTCTGAGTTTAAAGTACCAATCTGTGTGTAAGGTGCCAAACTGTGTGTTAGGTACCAGTCTGTGTTTAAAGTACCAATCTGTGTGTATGGTGCCAAACAGTGTGTTAGGTTCCAGTCTGTGTTTCAAGTACCAATCTATGTGTTAGGTACCAGTCTGTGTTTCAAGTACCAATCTGTGTGTAAGGTACCAAACTGCGTCTTAGGTACCAGTCTGTGTTTCAAGTACCAATCTGTGTGTAAGGTACCAAACTGTGTGTTAGGTACCAGTCTGTTTCAAGTACCAATCTGTGTGCAAGGTACCAATCTGTTTATAAGGTACCAATTTGTATGGATGGTATCAGTCTGAAAGTAGGTACCAATCTGTATGTAAGAAACCAATCTGTATTTAAGAATCAATCCGTATGTAGGTACTAATACGTTGGTAAGGTACCAGTCTGTCGGTAAGGTACCAGTCTGTATGAATGTACTAGCCTGTATGTAAGGTACCAATCTGTATGAATGTATCAAACTGTATGTAAGGTACCAATCTGTATCTTAGGTACCACTCTGCCTGTAAGGTACCAATCTGTATGCAAGGTACCAATCTGTAGATAAAGTACCAACATCTGTTTAAAATACCAGGTACCAATCGGTATGTATGAGTAGTGAATAGGGATAGTATAGGGTATATGGGACTTACCATTACAAACACCCCTGGGACAATATAGGGTCTATGTAAATTTAACATGGACAAAAACGCGGGGACAATATAGGGTCTATGGGAATTAACATGGACAAAAACCCTGGAACTGTATAGGGTCTATGTAAATTTAACATGGGAATTTGGGACTCTTGAGCGTCAAATGGAACAGGGGTCGGGACCCTATTTTAATATGGTCCCACCTGATGGGTCTATGGAAATGGAACAGGCGAAAATTGAAACAGGGAGGGGTCTCTATTTTTTTAAAAAAAATAAAAAGGGGTAGGCAATTGAAAGTCTATCTCTTTTCGAGAGATTGGAGTGGCCCTGAAGAGGGCCTTTGGGTTTATGTTAATATGCCCTTAACATAAAGGGCATCTGCGACATCTTCGCCTTAAACTTCGTCTCACTGTAGGTCCATAAACTAGCACTCTTTTGAGGCATCCTTGCCTCTCCACGTAAATCCTACGTATCCACAGGCTGGTGTCGCTCCTATGGACAACTGTCCACTTGGATCGGACATACATTGGTATGTCGGTCCTGAACATCATCATTGATACAAGGGTGGAAGATTGAACGTCGGTCCACATGTTGAGGCGCCGAGAACAGGTGAATGAATGCAGTGAACTGTGCTTATTTATAGGTAGAGGAAGGATTGAAACGGATTGAGTTCATTGACCAATCCAAACACGCGTTACAAAATTCAATTAGCCCACGTCCAATCGGAAGAGAGCAGTCTGTGACGTCACGTGGTCTATATATATTCGCTATCGCCTGTGTGCAGTCAATCCATGCGACAGTTTTTTCAACATGACGGAAACTCAGAAAACGATAAATTGGGGTGCACCAGCAGTGGAGACCCAAGGGAACCCGGACTTACTTTCAGAAGAGGTGAATTGGGATTTTGTGGATTTTCTTACCTCGCAAGAATTTGTTCCGGAACTTTCGCCACCTTCTCCTTCATTATCGCACGTGGAGAATTTTAGACAGAGACAGAAAGAAGAATTGGAGAAATTTATACAACAGCAAAAGGAAGTGGAACAAGCTTTTCTCCTACAGCAACAGCAGCAAGAAGAAGAGGTAAGAAAAAAAACAAGAAGAAGAAGTAGCAGTAGCAAAGAAACAAGGGTGTGAAAATCAAACGGTCACGGTACTGTTAGACATTTTAGTGGAGTTAAGAAGTCTGAAACAAATGTATCAGACTTCTTTATCACGACCGAAGAGAATACGACCTTCCGGAGCTAAACACTCCAACCCTGTGACTAAGCCCATTGTGCCACCCTTAGTGATTTCAACCAAATCATCATCAACAGTACGCAGTCCAGAAGTAGGCCTTGGCCGTGGCAAAGGCTTAAGACAGTTAAAGTTGATTGCTTAAACTCACCCCTGCACCAAAAAAAGGCCCTTTTCAGGGCCACCCATGTCTCTCGAAAAGAGATAGTCTTTCAATTGCCAATAACTCAAAAAAAACATTTTACCCCTATATTACATGTTTATGAGTGTGCGTGAGTGTAGGTTCTTATTTTAAAATCAAAACTCAAAGACACATTTTATAGACTTTCTATTCTGGTACAAATTTTACAATTCAATTTAAAACATAACACTTTAAAAAGTTCATACACTTCTTCTGTCTCGTTGTTTAGTCTCTCTGTTTTTTAAATTTCTTCACCGTCACAGTCTTTTCCTCCTCTTCCTCCTCACTTTCTTCCCTTCTTCTTTTCTTTTCCTGTTTCTTTTTCTTCACCTGGCTGCTTTCTTCCTCTGAAGAATCCCTCTCTTCTTCTGACTCCTCTTCAGAATCCCTCTCTTCTTCTGACTCCTCTTGTTTCTTTTTCGGGCAATCTGGAGACCAATGTCCTTTTTCTTGACAATAATAACAGGTATCTTGACTTTTATCTTTTCTAACCCCTTTTTTTCTTTTTTGACGGTCTGGACACTCTGAAGACCAATGCCCTTTCTTATGACAGATATAGCAAGTATCTTGACTTTTATCTCGAAAGGAAGGTGAGTAGTCCGACGACTGGTCTGAAGAAAATTTTCTAATGACCCCTCGCAACGCTCTGATGAAATGTTCGATCTGTGTAGTCTCTTCATCGTTGTGCTCGGTTTGAGAGTGAAATGAATAGTGAAAGGACAAGACACATACCCTTTATATACGCTGGTCTGCCATGACTATAAAGTAACCCATGGTGTTTAAATTTTAGTCATTTGACTTTCTGCAGTCAAGATGAAACGATTCAATTCATTCAAGAAGAAAGAAGAAGAAGAAAGTAAGAGGCAGAAACGTGATCTATCGCCTCGTACCAGAGCTGAAGTCTTGGCACAAATTCATGCCAGTGATTTTGAAGAGGACATGAGTGAACCAGAATTCAAACCCAGAGAGTCTTCCTCTAAACAAAGTTCACCACACTTAGTCAACCCTGAAAAGTACTATCACATTCGAGAGACAGAAAAGCGCTCCTCTAGAAAATTTAGAACCACGGCTTACACCTACACAGTGAAGTTTAAAAATTTTAAGTCCGACGTACCGTTAGAGAAAGCAGAAGGGTTCGTCACCGAGATGTGGGATTCTTTGCTCACCACACTCAAGCGACAATGTCAAGCCAAAGAAGACGATCGCTTGAGACTTTCCATACAACACGACGGCTTGAAATCCCCTGTTTGGATCGAGTTTAGTAGCCCTGCAGAATTGACCTCTTCCAAAGTCATGGACAAAATTCAACACGTACAACAATCCAATGACCAGTTTGACATCACCGACGGAAAAGCCACACTGTTTATGACCCACATGTATCCTCCTCAAGGGACTGGACGCAAAAAGATGTTATTGGTGAACGGCCTTCGCAGCATTAAGCGTAGCCTCGTCCAAATTCGCAATTCTCAAGACCAGATGTGTTTAGCCCGGGCTATTGTGGTGGGACGAACCTATACCAACAAGAACGACACGGTAGAATGGAAAAGAGACTGGGAGAACATTCGACAATCGGACCGAGCCAAACAACGAAGTGAAGCAGAACTCCTGCTACAACAAACCGGCCTGTCCAAAGACACACCCTGCGGCATTCCTGAAATGCAAAAATTGCAAGATGTCCTAGCTCCACGCTACACCTTGAAAGTGCACCCTCAAGAAGTGCGTGGGCCTCTGTTGTTTCGAGGCCAAGACTTTAAAGATGGAAAATACATTCACCTCTATCATCACGATGACCATTTCGATACCATTACCAGTATCACCGCATTCCTGGGATACGGTTATTACTGTGAGAAATGTGACTATGGTTATAATAATCGAGAGCAACACAAACATTGTGGATCGAAATGCTCAGGATGTTTGGTCTCTACACCCTGTCTAAGCGTAGGACAAGAACTAGTGCATTGTTCAACTTGTCTGCGCACGTTTGTCAGCCCTGCCTGTTACCAACAACATTTGAAGACGCAAGGTTCACAGAAGAAATGTGCTTGTCAACTGCTGAGATTGTGCCCTACCTGTGGACAAGACATATGTACCAACACTGTCAAGGCACACGTATGTCGAGGAAAGAAAAAATGTCACATTTGTCATCACATCGTGGACTTGGAACACCAATGCTACGTGCAAAAATACCAACCCCAACCAGAGAAAGAGGATGGACACAAGAAGAAAGGCAATTTCATCTTTTTCGATTTCGAATGCATGCAAGAGACCGGCATTCACATTCCTAATTTCTGCGTGGCTCATCGAGCGTGCGAAAAGTGCATTCAAGAACCTATTTTCAGTCATTGCCCTCACTGCAGTAAGATTCCTGGAGGTCGTGAAAAAATCTTTCGGGGATCGAACACGCTAGCTGATTTCGCACAATGGGTCCTAGACCCCATCGACAAGACGTGGAGCCAAGAGGACATCGAACGCTACGGAGATTGTCATCGTCATGCCACGGTGATGGCCCACAATTTCTCCGGATACGTTGGACAGTTTCTTCTCAGATACTATACGGAACAAGGCACCGAGCGTCCTAAAGTCACTTTGAACGGAGCCAAAATCATTTTCATGCAAGTGGGACAAGTGCAGTTTAAAGATTCGATGAGTTACTTGGCCATGCCTTTGAGTCGAATGCCTAAAACGTTTGGAATGACAGAAATGGCTAAAGGGTACTTTCCACATTTTTTCAATGCCGAAGCCAATCAACATGCCGTTCTACCCCATTTGCCTGAGGCTCACTATTACGACCCTGACAACATGCGTACCGAACAACGAGAAGCTTTCTACGCTTGGTACTAGGTCCATGCCTCCGACCCTTTCGACTTTCAGGAAGAAATGTTAAAGCATTGTCGTTCCGACGTGGACATTTTACGGCGTTGCTGTGGAAAATTTCGAGAACTGTTCATGGAACACGGAGGGGTCGATCCTTTGAAAGAAGCTTGCACCATTGCCAAAGCGTGTTCCTTAGTGTACCGACAACGATTCATGCCTGAAAACACTGTGGCTGTCATCAGTCTTCAAACGACCAACTATGTCAAACGTCAATACTCGGTCAAAGCCCTACGTTGGTTACATTACTTGTGCGACAAGGAAGACAAATGGATTCAGCATGCCCGCAACGGAGGAGGCGAAAAGACCATCGGAACGCATTCGGTAGATGACTGGGACTTTGAAAACCCCAAGATCGTGTACGAGTTTAACGGTTGCTTATTTCACGGATGTCCCGTCTGTTACCCTGACCGTGGCACTAAAAATCAGTTTTTACAAGGAACCATGGAAGACTTGTACCAGGCCACTTGTCAGCGACGCCTAAAGTTAGAACAGGAAGAATACCAAGTGGTGGAAATGTGGGAACACGAATACGATCACCGTTTGAAAACCGATCCCGAGTTTAAATGCCTCGTGGAAAGCTACCAGTTCATGGACTCCCTGAACCCGAGGGATAGTTTGTACGGAGGAAGGACCAATGCCACCTGTTTGCTGTACCAAGCCGACGAAGAGAAAGGAGAAGAAATCAAATACTTGGACGTGTGTTCGCTGTATCCCTACGTGTGCAAATATTGTCGCTTTCCTGCAGGGCACCCACAATTGTTGACGGAACACATCGACCTGAAAAACATTCGACAACACGAAGGTCTGATCAAGTGTAAAGTTTTGCCTCCCACGGACTTGTACCATCCCGTCTTACATCACCATTGCCAAGGCAAACTGATGTTTCCTTTGTGCCGTACTTGTGCCGAAACGTGCAACCAAGATCAACCTTGTCATCACACCCAGGAAGAACGGGCCTTGACGGGGACGTGGGTCAGCGTAGAATTGTTCAAAGCTTTGGACATGGGATACCAACTGTTAGACGTGTACGAAATTTGCCACTTTCTCAAGACACAACAATACCACAAGGGTGACCCTACTCAGAAAGGCATTTTCGCAGACTACGTGGATGCCTTTTTGAAACTGAAGCAAGAAGCCAGTGGCTATCCGTCCTGGTGTCACACTCCCGAAGACCAAAAGACATTCAAAGAGAAATACTGGGCACAAGAAGGCATCACTTTAGATCACATCGAGAAAAACGAAGGCAGACGATCGTTTGCCAAAGTGATGTTAAATTGCTTGTGGGGAAAAATGGCACAACGACCGTGTTTACCCAAGACTGAATATTTGACCGAACCTTCCCGCTACTTCCAGAAGATTCACGACAAAACCAAATACATGAAACACGTGGACGTCGTTCGCGAAAATTTGATCTTGGTCAATTACGAAGAAGATCTGGACTTTGTACAAGACGACCCCTTTGGAAATGTCATCATTGCGGCTTACGTGACAGCTCATGCTCGCTTAAAATTGTACGAAGCTTTAGAACTGTTAGGGGAACGTGTCCTGTACTTTGACACGGACAGTTGCATTTACATCCATCACCCGAGTCAACAGCACCCTGACATCGAAGGAGACCGTTTAGGAGCCTGGACAGACGAGCACCCCGACGACAAGATTCTAAGTTTCGTCAGTGGCGGTCCAAAAAATTACGGCTACGAATACCGAGACAAACAAGGAGAAATGCACACGAAGTGTAAAGTGAAAGGATTGACTCTGAATTATCGTACCAGTCGAGTGGTGAACTTTGACGTATTGAAAGAAGCCTTGCAGTCTAGAGAAGATGAACACTTTAAAGTGACCACCTATCAGCCCAACAAAATTGTACGTTTACCCACCCACCACATCGTCAGTCGACCCTTGGAGAAAGTCTATCAAATCGTGTACCAGAAGCGAGTGCGGGTTCCCAATCACTTTACATTGCCGTATGGACATGTCGGTATAAAACATTGGTTGTAAGAGGAAAGCAACCCACCAGAAGGATGACTTCGCCACAGCAAGAATCGAGTGAGAAATCCAGTGAGAATTCCAAGTTCAAACCCTACCATTTTCCGGTTTTCTTGCCCGACTATTGTGATTGTGCCTGTCGATTGGACACGTTTCAAGCATGGCCTACGGATAGGGAAGGATTACCTACTTCACATGTTTTAGCTAGAACAGGATTTGTCTACTTGGGACCCGAGACTGGATTGGGATACGAAGTACAGTGTTTCAGATGTGGCCTGAAGTTACGAATGGATCTATGTATCTATAAAGATTCAGCTATTCTGGAACATACTCGATGGTCTCCGCACTGCCCTTACCTTTCTATGGCCTTTCCACCCATTACACTATGGTACAATTATGACGGTACCTTAGAGACGATACCTTCCAAAACAAGACATAAAAAAGGAACGATGTACAAGCTTGAGACTTCATTGCGACTAGTATAAAAAGGGGCTATGGTCAAGATCGATAGTTCATTGTGACTACCAAGACCAAGCGAAAAAGATGAATACTTTCAGAGAAACACAAAACAAGTTCAGACAGGCACACTTCAAGTTTGGGGCCTCTGAAGTAGAATGCGATTGTGAGCCTTGCGATGGGAGCGATGCTGTACGTTGTGACCTTAGCGATGCCGTAAAGCATCATGGGAACTTTAGTGTCACTGCCCCTATCATGGAAAGTGATGCTGTGCGTGTCAAACCTGAGGGATGCGAAAGCGATGCCGCTCGTCCTCTTGGACACTTTACTGGGTTTCGTTTTAAAGGTGGATGTCCACCTTCACATATACCCCCCTACGGATGTCATCCAGCCCTGAGCAAACTCCTGTCCATGTCACCCAACCCTCATCGAAACGAACCTGTGAAAGACGAATACTCGTTCCCTGTGCGTTTGTCTGAATACTGCAACTTTGAAAATCGTTTTCAATCGTTCAAAGGAAAATGGCCTAAGTATCTGGGAGGACCGACCCCCGAAGAATTAGCCAGAACCGGATTTTACTACTTGGGCGAAGGGGATAAAGTCAAGTGCTTCAGTTGCGGTGTCACTTCACCACTGGGAACCGCAAGATTCAGCCTACCTGGAACATGCTCGATGGTCTCCCACTTGTTATTACTTACCCTTAGTAGGACAATATATTTAAATGGATACTTTACAAGAGAACATTCGTGCTTTGCCTGTGGAGTTGAGAGAACGCATTTACCGAGAGCTGGTCAAAATACAAGTCAAACGTAAAGAACAATTGCATCCGTTACGTCACCGGTGTTTGAACCACTGGTACCTGAATGCTATACAAGGACTGATTCAGTTGAAAGTGTTCCATTGGACAGATATTCATCAACGACCCCCTAGTTTTAAAAAGGATTGGTTTGCTATTGATGATTCTATCTACTACATTGTAAACTTTCTGCATCGAATTCCAGAGGAAGAGTTAACGAATTACCAACATCTTTTACACAATGTCAACTTAGTGAAAGAGGAAACTCCTGAACGAATTGTAATGTGTAAATTAGTGATCTAACGATTTAGATTCGACACTGAAGTAAAACCATGTCTGTGCAAACGGTACATTTCTTGTGTCAGAAAGAGGATTTAGTATGACCTATTCATGGATACTTTACAAGAGAACATTCGTGCTTTGCCTGTGGAGTTGAGAGAACGCATTTACCGAGAGCTGGTCAAAATACAAGTCAAACGTAAAGAACAATTGCATCCGTTACGTCACCATTTGTTTAACCACTGGTACCTGAATGGTATAAGAGAACTGATTCGTCAGAAATTGTTTTAGTGGTCAGACCTTGTTCAACACTTTGAGTTAGTGAATGATCGAAATGTTCATCATTTTGGTTACTTCGAGATTCACCTAGTGCAACGCATTGAAGACGAGTTAAAGGATTACAAAGGTCTATTACGTGGAATCTGCTTGGCGGAAGAGGAAACTTCTAAACGAAGTTTGAACTGTAGTTACAGTTTGGAGCATTTAAATTTCCCACTGGAGAACGAAGATCTCTGGCTAGAACGTACGTGTATTGCTTCTGAAACAAAGAGAGTATAAAAACAGGAATCCATGCCACGACTTTTATCACATGTGATTGAACAGATTCCGTGGAAGGAACCCAATGACCATATTCAAACCGTGGATCATTACCATCAATTATTACAAGAACTGTATCCAATCAATTTGGGACGACGCATAGTGTGTGTCTTAGTGACTTGTTTTCTGGGATTTCGTTCACCAGCCGATTCCTTGTGGACTCTTTACGAACAGTACTTACCGCCCCAATGGCGTTAAATGGTCACGAAAGACTCCTTTTGCTCAAAGCCTTGCGTTTTCATCTGGATACTTCTCGACCTCTACGGGAAAAAAAGATTCGTCAACTTTTAGCTACCCAAGACGTGTATGACGATGTGTGTGTAGCTTCTGACTTACACCCCTATTGGACAGATGTCCGTGCCTGGAAAAAAGGGGGTTTTGAGGCTTGGACCCAAGAAGTGGCCCAGTATGCACGAGAGTTGTTCAAGGAAAAAAGTCACTTTTCAACCAGTGTTAGTGACAGTGCCAGAAGAAGAAGAAGAACCCGTCACCCAGGACAGGACTGTCGTGGACAGGCCTGAAAGACCCTTTCGGGAGGACACTTGTGTGACCTTACCCCCTATAGAACTGGTCAGAACATTACCCAAAACATGTTGTACAGACACTTGTTTTTATTCCACGCTGATAGTTCTCATGTGCCTTTTATCGTTGTACGTAAGACTTTGGCTTTTATGTATTTTTGTCTTTCGTGTTCATGTTTAAAACATTCAATAAACGTGTCCTGAAAAAGTATATAAACTCTTGTCTTGTTTGTTTTCGTGTCACAAGTGACATTCCTAACACTATGGCTACCTCTGGTGTCTCTGCTCCCTCTTCCTCCACTATCAAAGTCATCGACGAACACTTAGATCGTGCCAGTTGGGAGGCTTTGTATCTTCGCCATCCCTTTAACATGCTCATTGCTGGACCTAGCGGTTCAGGCAAAACCGAATTCGTCAAACGTTTGATCGAACATAAACATCATTTGATCGATCGACCACCTCAACGCATCGTGTGGTGTTACAAAGAGTGGCAATCGGCGTACAGCCTCTTGCGAGAAAGTCAAGGCGATTCCATCGTGTTTGTGGAAGGCATTCCTAAAGATGACGACGGCATCGTCTCTGACTCCCGTCAAACATATTTTGGTCATTTTCGACGACATGTTAGGAGAAGACGAAGAAGAAATTAAACTGTGGTTCACGCGCAAAGGGCATCATAGTAATGCCAGTGTCGTTTACATCACCCAAAATTTGTTTCAACAAAGTAAAGCCCATCGCACCATCAGTCTCAATGCGCATTACGTGGTCTTGTTTAAAAGCCCTCGAGTTACATCGCAAGTGCAAGTCTTAGCCAAACAGTTAGGAACGCCTTGGCTGACTCAGGCGTACGACGATGCCACTCAAACTCCACACGCCTATTTACTCGTGGATTTGAAACCTACGACCCCGATGATTTGCGATTTAGTACCCACTTGTTTCACCACTGGTGCCAAGACGGAGGGCCTGTCCTGTACACGTCTCCGTCCTCGACTTAACTTCACTCCACAAAAAAAATCTATAAAAACCTCAGACACTTTTCGTCTGTCTCACACACAGTTTGAACATGACGTCCCTTCAGTCGCATCTTTCCGTCAAATTGATTCGTGCCTTGTATGCATCAGTCGAGCAAAAAATCCACAAATACGGGCTCGTGTCTTAGAAGCTAGTCTCAAAGAAGTCTTACGATAGTTCACGGTGACAGCACGTCAATTACTACAAGGGATCATTCAGATTCCTCATCAAACCAAACGCTTTTTTGATCGAAACAAAGTCGCTTTGACCCAACTGGCCGATCCTCGCATCGACACACAAACCAAAAAACAAATCATTTTGAAACCTGGAGGGAGCGGGACTCTAGGAAGGGTGATCATTCGCTCTCTCTTAAGATGGGATCCTAATGTCAACAAAGTTCCCCCCAAGAAAAAAGTCAAACGAAGCTTCAAGAAGAAGAAAAAGACCAGGTCCCCAAGGAGACCCATGTCTCCAAGAACTTCTCCAGTGGCGGGACCCTCCTCTTACCAGTCACCACCCCGGAAAAAAGAAGCCCCCAGAAAAAGAAACAGAGAAAAAGTCCCCAGAAAAAGAAAAGTCCACAGAAGAAAACTAGTCGTAAGAGAACAACTTCGGCCAGGACGCAACCTTACACTCGCAAACCACGACCAGCAACGGCAGTAACCGCGTCTCCGGTAGCCTCAGGTTCGTTCACGTCTCCGTTGATGTCACCAAGAACTGAAGAGTACTTGGAGACGTTGATCACACCAAGAACGTCTCCGTTGATGACCCCAAGAACTTCCCCAGTGGCAGGTCCCTACAATTTAGCGGCAGTGGCCGCAGCTCACAAAGTACCTTCTCCCAAAACCAAAGTCCAAGAAAGATCGGGTATGTTACAAAGTTTACTGGATTTGACCAAGCAAGAACTGGCTCGATTTAGTCCGTTGCGTACCCCTGCACGACGTGTCATGCCTGTCCTGAAGTTGATACAACGTAAAGACAATCAGTGGCGACGCGTTCCAGTATAAAAAGGTGTGTGTGACCAAGTCGGGGTATCAGTGTTTTTGGTGCTCCTTAAGACTCAAAGATGTCACCCTCCAGAAAACATCCCTCTTCTAAACAACCCCAAGGAAAGAAAAGGAAAGGACTGCCTCCTCGTTTAGTCAAACATGGGGACATGTTATCTGTCCTATCCAAAGCTTCTCCACCCCTACGAAAAAAACTCATTCAATCAGCCTCCAAAGAGGTGATCGATACCGTGTGCGAATGTTCTTTGAACGTCTTCAAAGGTACGATCCCTTTGTCCAAACACCAGAAACAATGCTTAGGCAAACATCGTCACGTTCTTCGCCAAATGGTTCAAAAGAAAATTCCCATTCGTCAAAAGAAGATGTTGGTCCAACGTGGAGGAATTTTACCCCTCTTGCTAGGCCCATTGCTGAAAGGAGTCTTGGGAACCATGTTGGGAGGACTGGTGGGAGCAAGATAAAAAGGCCCTCTGAAGTCCCATGGAAGGACGAAAACTAGCTTTAGTGCCTTACAAACGATGGATGGAATACCATCGGTGGCAAGAACAACGCACTCCGCATTTACCTCCCAATCCCCATTTGAGCGAAATGTCCCAGTTACAACACGAATTGCAGTCCTTGATGGATCGCCAAGATTTGTCCGAAACAGAAAAATCGCAAAAGTACGGTCAGCTCTTGCAACGACTGCAACTCTTTCAACAGAAAGCCTCAGGCGAAACAGCTCTTCCCACTCTGAAAGATTTTAAGACCTTGATGAAAAGTCCAGCACCATCACCAGTACCACTGCCACTACTACCAGTGACCAAGACAGAAAAGGAGAAGAAGAAGAAGAAGAAGAAGGGTTTCAAACTCCTCCAGAAAAAGTACGCAAGTTAACAACACCACCTACCTACAGAATTGGATGGATTAAAAAGATGATGACTACTTCTTCATCACAAGAGAAAAAGAAAGTGAAGACAGAAGTGAAACAAGAACCGATATCCCCTGTTCTGACATCCTTCTCCTCGACACCTATTGCCGGTCGCACACGCAAAGCATTACAATCCAAGAAAGTACCCCAAGAGAAAAAGAGTAGCATCTTCCAAGAGTGGGTGCCTTATTAACACACAAACACAAAAAAATGGAAAAAGTGTTAGTCAGCATTTACTACGATCTTCCCATCCTGCAGGTTACGCAGGAGTTCAAAAATTGTATCGTGCTGTCAAAACTCGACTGAAAAGTCTCCGTTTACCTCAAGCGCAACGATGGTTACAAGAACAAGCTACTTACACTTTACACAAACCCATTCGACGCAAGTTTGCCAGAAGTCGCACACGAGTGGAAGGCATCGATCATCAATGGCAAGCCGATTTAGCCGATGTCTCTCATTTGGCCAGCTACAATCGCGGCTACAAATATTTGTTTTGTGTCATCGACGTCTTTTCCAAATTTGCCTGGGTCGTGCCCTTGACTTCCAAATCGAGTAGTGAGTTAGTGCGAGCCCTGCAACGAGTGTTGAAACAAAGCGGTCGTCACCCTCTTCGATGGCAAACGGACAAAGGCACCAAATTTCTGAACCAAGCTTTCCAAAAAGAATTAAAGAAACGTGACATTCATTTTTTTACCACCGAGAATACTGAAACCAAAGCCAGCATCGTGGAACGTTTTCAACGCACTTTGAAAGAACGCATGTGGAAATATTTTACGCATCACCACACTCTGAAGTACATCGACATCTTACCGCACCTGGTGCAAGCGTACAACCAATCTTACCATCGAAGCATTGGACGTGCCCCGCAAGAAGTGACTCCCGAGAACGAAGTGCTGGTGTTTGAGCGCCTGTTTGGTACGTCCCCGACGAGGGCTGCCCCCAAGAAAAGTGGAGTGTTGGCCGTAGGAGATTGGGTGCGCATTGGCAAAACCAAACGCACTTTCGACAAAGGTTACTTACCTAACTAGACTACCGAATTGTTTCTGTCACTGGACGAGTGCATGGCCGTCATCCTGCAGTCTATAAATTGGAAGACATGAACGGAGAAGTGCTCAAAGGAACGTTTTACTTACCCGAGTTACAACGTGTCACCAAAAAAGAAGACGACGTGTACGACATCGAAAGCATTCTCGAACGCAGAACCCGTAAAGTGGGCAAACGACGTGTCAAAGAAGTCAAAGTACGTTGGAAAGAATATCCACCCAGTTTTGATTCTTGGATCGACGCTTCGCAAGTCATCGACTATAAAAAGAAGTGACCATCATGCCCTTTCACACAGACGCAGCTACGTCGACCACTCCTTCACCTAGTTCTTCTCTGCAAGATTTACAAAAACAACCTTTGTGGGTGTGGTGTGGAGAACGTGTGCCTAAAACGCAAATCGTCTCTTTCTGCCAAATCTTCGTGGTGTATTGTGTCATCGGGGCAGCCATCGCCAATCTGAGTTTGCAACAAGGAGACAAACAATTCTGGACCATTTTATTGAGCAGCTGCATCGGTTACCTGCTTCCCAATCCCTCCCTGAAATTCTCCTCGAACGGGAACAACGGGAACCTTGTGTCCAGTGCCAGTGTCAGTCACCACTCCAATAACAACAACCCTATTTTGGGCGGAGACACTCCTCTGACGTCCAGTAACCCCTCGGACAGACACAGAACTCTGGAATTATGAGTCACCAGAACCAATTTTACTTAACCTTACCCAGTGACAGTTCCATGAAGGTGTTTCCCAAGAACACGTTGTGCTGTTACACGGCCAAATTACCTCAGACCATCCCATTAGATCATGAAGCCCATTGGGAAGTGGCTTTAGTAGAAATCATTCACCCGACCCAAGTCCTCAATGTACTTCCCAATCAAAACTTTTTTGATGTGAAAGTTCATGACGAGCAAATGCAACAGTACTTGGATATCCATGGCAAATATAACATAAAAAACCCTGGCACACAAAATTAAAAGTACACCACCTATGACTTGTTCGTCCCCCCAGGCTATTTTTTAGTGGTCAACATTTGGTCAGCACCATAACCTCCAGGTTTAATGTCGTGTTTCTGAAAGCTTTAGAAAGTGTCAAAAAGTGTCACCCTGGAATACCACAAAGCAGCTCGTCGCTTCTTGATGAAATTTACCGGGAGTAAAATCGTGTCCATTTTATTTTGTCCTGAATTGTTTGACATGTTGGGCGGAGACGTGGACATGAGAATGGCCATGCTCAAGAAAAACGAATTACCAGTCATTTACGACAACGAGTCTTTTAGCAAGTTATTTCGTGCCCCGGTAGAACTGAACCAAGGACTGAATTTGATGTTCGTGTAATCCGATGTGGTGGAGTATAACGTGGTGGGACACACCTCTGTGCCGTTACTGCGTGTCATTCCTTTCAAAGTGGATTCTGCCACGAACGCTGAGAGGAAGGTGGAAACACTTACCAAGTTCACCGCGAATTTGTACATCCTCACTATTTGCCTGTCAGCAAGTCGTATTTGGACACGGTCAACATTGCTATAAAAGGAGATCTGGGACAAAATATTTCATTCACCAAAGGAAAAGTCACGGTGAAACTCCATCTTCGAAAACGGTTCTCTCACGACTCGTAAGTCATGTATCCAGTGTACCGAGGGGTTGCTCGACAGCGAGGACACGGTTTAGGAGATATGTTAAAATCGGCCTTTCGTTCGGTGCCTCAGGTGTTGAAACCGATGGTGACACGAGGATTGCACGCCTTGAAAGATGCCGCATTGACACAAGGCAAAGAATTTCTCCAAAATGTCATCATCGACAAACAAAACCCAAAAGAAGCCTTCATGAGGGCAGGCAAAAATGTCTTGCTGCAAACGGGCAAAGACCTTTTGGGCCGACGAGACACACCTATAAATGCCCTGCACGCTACCTAGTCAGGCATTCAGCAAGGACAAGGCAGAAAGAGACGACGAAGAAAACGCCCTTTCACCAGACTTCACACGTCTAAAGCTAGAAAGGCAAAGAAAAGAAGAACCGTCCGAGACTTAGACGTTTTCGATTATTGAGACACAGAGAAAAATGATGCACCGAGAGTCTTGCGCCTGTTCCAAGTCGGAACTGGATCTGTTTGCCATGCCCCCCACGATGATGACCATGCAAGAATCCCAGTGGGTAGAATTTCACCCCGTCTCCTCTTTGACGGATTCCGCTCCCATCGAGTTTGAAATCAAAGGACAGCCCGAAGATTACATCGATCTGAATAGCAGTTACCTGTATTTGAAAGTGAAAGTGATCAAAACGGACAACACCAATCCAGGAGGCGATGCTAGAGTAGCTCCTGTCAACAATTTCATGCATTCCTTGTTCAGCGAAGTGGATATGTACTTGAATAACAAACTGGTCAGCAGGAGCATGGATACTTGCCCATATCGTGCCTACCTGGAAAATCTCTTGACGTACGGAAAAGAAGTCAAGAATACTCATCTGGATGCTTGCGTGGTATGGAAACCTGACACGGCAGGTGTGGCCACGTTTAGCGACACAGTCCTGACAGAAGATGACAATCCTCACAATGTGGGGTTTAACGACCGTCGTAAGAAAATTCTGCAAGGGCGAAGTTTAGAAGTGATGGATCGTTTGCATTTGGACATGTGGTTACAAGAAAAGTATTTGCTCAACGGGGTGGATATCCGTCTGAGACTGAATCGTAGCAGTGCCGCTTTCCATTTGATGGTCCATGCCAACGAATACGAAACTATCATTCAAGAAGCCCGACTTTACGTGCGTCGTGTGGAAGTGTTACCTAAAGTGGGAAACGACGTCAGTCATACGTTGAGCAGAACGACTGCCAAGTATCCGATACGACGCGTAGAAGTAAAAACGTTCACCATTCCCGCTGGACAGCGTTCTATGATCGAAGATCATCTGTTCCAAGGACAGTTACCCAAACGTTTGATTGTTGGTATCGTCAGGAATTCAGCCTTCAACGGAACCCACGAATCAAAATCCTTTTGAGTTTCAACATTACAATGTGTTCAAAATCGAAGTCAGTCGCGACGGCAAGACCTTGTGTACCCGACCCTTTGAGCCTAACTTTGGTGTCGCGAAGAATTATTTGAGATCGTACTTGTCCCTGTACGAAGCCACGGGACAGTTAGGAACCAACATCAGTCACGGTATTTCGTACGACGATTATGCAGGAGGCTATGCTTTGTGGGGTTTTGATTTCACTCCAGACCAAGGCAGCGACGAGGGACATTTCCACCCTATAAAATCGGGTCAGATTCGTGTGGAACTTCAGTTTGCAAATCCACCTCCAGATCACACAGTGAACGTCATCCTGTATGCAGAATTTGACAATACCATAGAAATCAACAGTTTGAGAGAAGTCATTCTAGACTATTAGAAGCCATGGAAGATTGTTATCCTTCTTTACCTAGTGGAGAAACTTTGGAGATGGAATGTGAGGAGACCGGGGAAGAAGAAGAATCCCAAGACGAAGAAGTTATCATGATGAAGTCAAGATGGCCAGAACAAGAAGCCCATTTAGTTTCCTGTTTTGCTACATTCCTTGCAGATATAATGAAAGAATTGATCAAGGAAAAGTGCTATGGATGTCACAACGATCATCCCAGTCAAATTCAACACGACAAATGTCTGATGTTGAGTCAAGAAGAAAAACTGGACGAATATCTGGACAAAGCTTGGGGTCTCATCGAGATAGAATTCGTGTTGAACAAGTGGTATAAAGGCTTGGATAAACATTCTTCTCCTCCATTAACGTCTCTGGAGTGCCCTCGCATCGAATCTCTCTTGGACCAGAGTAAGAAGTCGGAGCTAAACGCCTTTTACTTGTCAGACATTTTCAAGCAAAAAGTCAGGATCGAATTGATCACTTAACATTACCTGTGAAGAAAAAACCACACAAAACATGGATACCTGGGAACTTTATTATCTTTTGAACCACAGTTCGTACACGGCTTCTTGGAATCCTGTCGTCTGTGCTAAAGATGAACTCCCTCATCGCAAACCTCAAGACCATCAAGCTTATGTGATCAACACGGACGACAGTCATCTCCCAGGAACCCACTGGGTAGCCGTCTACTTTCATCAAGAAGGATGTGTGGAATATTTCGATTCGTATGGATTGCCTCCTTTGGAAGACGATATCATTGACTTTATGAGAAGAAATGCTCAGACCACCCGATTCAATAATGTGAAATTACAAGGCACAGATTCCTTGGTGTGTGGACAATATTGTGTGTATTTTCTGCATCATCGCAGCGTGGGTTATTCCTGAGAACATTTAGTGACTCATTTTGATCCTCGTTCTTCTTCTATAAACGATGTGAAAGTAGATCTATGGTTTTGTGACCATTATGCTTATCTTTTGTCTCAAGCTAGGAAACGTAGTGTCCATCAATGGCCTAATGACTTCCAACAGTGGAAATCACAATTTCATTCACAACGTTGTCAACCCTGTCCAAAATAATGTGTGAGTTGCAAAAAATGTTTGTCATTTGAAAAAAATGTTTGATGTTATATTGTTGAATTATTGTTAAAATGTTATAGTTGTTTGTTAGTGTTAAGTGATTTTGAATAAAAAATGTTGTGTTTTGAAAAAATGCCTTTGTCTTTTATTTGGCTATAGGTATCCTGATTCATGCTCTTTGACTTCTTACTATCCCTCTCATGACACTCATTGAACGCTGCAGGTCGAAAACCGTGGAGGGATGTTTTCCTTCACGTCCGCGCTTTGACTTTAAAGCCGGGGTAGTTTCCAGTCTAACCATCCATTGTCGACTCATCCTCCTACGAAGATGTGCTCCAAACTAGCTAAGCTAAACGAAGCCTACGTGAATTTGCATAGGGTCAGACACAGTCTGATACCGAAGCCAGAAGAGATAGAGAATGTGAGAATGTTAAAAGTCACTGAAGACCTGATAGAAGAGCTCTTCAGAGAAGAAGTGAACAGGGAGAAAGAAGAATGGACAGAGAAGTACAGACTTCAGAAACAGCAGAGAGAGCAGCAACAGCAAGAACAACAGCAGCAGGAGGAACCTGAACCTGACAGAGGCTTTGTCGATTGTCGTATCGACACCAAAGAGTTCTTCTTCTCTTTCCGAAGAAGCAGACCTATCGTCAGAGGACGTCGCATTCTTAGAAACTAAAAGATCGCCCTAGCTTCAACTTCGCACAAAAAAAACCCCAGCCCTTTCCAGGGCTACCGCAATCTCTAGAAAAGAAATAACAATCAATTTGCCAATGTGTGTATGTGTGTATGTAGAGTAGTGTGAATAAACACTGACTCTTTTGTGGTGTGAGTGTATGTGTTTGTATGGATAGCAGATAATGATCATGTTTTTTTGCTGTTTGACGTGCGTGGAGAGTAGATTTGGGGTTTGATTTGATTGCTTTGGGTATGCGAATATTACATTGAAGTGATTAATGAAAATTTTTAAATTAGTAATGGATAGTATAAAAAAGTGTTTCTTTTAGGTCCGCGCGTTTTTGGTCATGATCTAGGTAATATAACTTTTGTCTTCCCACTCATGTTTATTAGCATTTCAGTCAGGTTGTTAAGGACTAGTTAGTCCTATACCTGAGTGGCTAAATTAAAAAGTACTCTTTGAGTACATAAAAGCCTGGGGGATGAGGCTCCTTTTCCTTCCCCCAGAAGTAATTAAAAATCACGCAGTGCGTGAATAAACAAGTGGTACATGTTCAAAAGAACGAAAACCACTATAATCCAACTAACTAACTAACTAACTAACTAACTAACTTTTGTCTTGGGGAATGTTTTCCTTCACGTCCGCGCTTTCACTATAAATTAAAAATCGCTAGGCAGTCTAGCTACCCTAGTTGATTGATCAACAATAAAAATGAGTAGCAGACTTGAAAAACTTTTTGAACTCCAGATGCACCTGGAATATGCCAGATGCCTCCTGAACGAGCTGGCTGCGGAGGTCCTTGTGGAAGAAGCCAGGATAGAACAGGAGGAGGAAGAGAGAAAAATGAAAGAAGAGGAGGAAAGAAAGAGAGAGATCAGGTGTCACCCTATGATGAACCCTGTGTGCAAGGTGACACCTGAGGGAAGGACATCTCCCCAGCCTGTAGCTGAACCACAGTCACAACGTGAACAACAAGAACCAGTACAGGACCCACAGGAGGTAAGGAGGCCAGTTGTTCATCCTCGAGTGTGGAATAGAAGACAAAGAAGACAGAGGGAACAAGAAGTGTTCACTATTCCGCACACGGAGGAGTGGGATAGTGAAGCCACTCAACACCCGTCTGCTCTTCCAACGACTCAAGTGAATTGGACCAATGATTGGAGTAGACGTTGTATCTGTGGTGCCAGACCCGGAAGGTGCCATCATTAACCAGGTGCCCTGGAGTTAAAAAACAAAAACAGTCCTTTTCAGGGCTAGCCAAACCTTTAGAAAAGAAATAATCGATTTGCCAATGTGTGTATGTAGAGTAGTGTGAATATAAACAGCGACTCTTTTTTCCTAGTGTGAGTGTATGTATCAGTGTTTGTAAGTGATCAAGTAGGTTTGTGTGAATGGTAGATTATGGGTTTTGTAAGTGCTCACGTACGTTTGTGTGGATAGTAGATTATGGATTTCATTTTAATGCTTTGCGTGTGTGAATAGTAGATTTGTTTATTGATGGTTCACGTATGTGGATAGTAGATAATATGAAATGAGAAAAGTAGGGGATGTTTTCCTTCACGTCCGCGCGTTGATTGGTCATGATATTGGTAATATAAATTTTGTGTCTTGGGGATGTTTTCCTTCACGTCCGCGCTTTAACTATAAGAACCCACAAAGTTCGTCGTTCGCACCATTCTAAGGAATAAAAAACGACGATGGAAGTGTCCCAACTGTTTAATGATTTAAGGCATGTTTATTTTTGGATGGTGGATGGTGAATATGGAGTTGAAAGGATTGGAGGTTAAGAACAAGTCTGCACTACGTGAACGAACTAAAATTAGCGAGGGAGATGATAGAGGGATTAATTGAAGAAGAAGTGAAGAGATTGAGAGGGCTGATAAATCCCCTTTATGTCAGAGTGGGGACAATAAAAGAGGCCATGGAGAAGGTAGAAGAAGTAAGAAGGTTTTTGGAAGAGATAGAACAAAGGTCAGAGTGGCCCTTTGTCAAAAGGAGTGTTGAACAATTGAAAAAAGGGGAAGAAAAGATGAGAAAGGTGATAGATGAAGAAGTGAAGGAAATCAAGGACAGGTGGGCAAAAGATAGGAAAGAAGAAGAAAATAGAAAGAAAAAGGAAGAACTAGAGAAACTGAACGCTAATTGGATGAAAATCCAACAGAAGTTCCGAGCCATGGGTCACCCGGACTGGATACCGGAAACAGAAAAGAAGAAGAAAGGAATAATGGAAAAAATAAGGGGATGGATAAAGAAGTTAAGGAGTTAGAAGAAGAAGAAGAAACCCAAAGACCCTTTTCAGGGCCACTCCAATCTCTCGAAAAGAGATAGACTTTCAATTGCCTACCCCTTTTTTTATATTTTTTTTAATTTAAAAAAAACTAGAGACCCCTTCCTGTTTCAATTTTCGCCTGTTCCATTTCCATAGACCCATCAGGTCCCGACCCTGTTCCATTTTCCCTTGACGCTCAACAGTCCCATATTCCCATGTTAAATTTCCCTTGACGCTATATTGTCCCACGATTTTTTCCCATGTTAAATTTGCATTGACGCTATACTGTCCCAGGGGTGTTTTTAATGCTAAGTCCCATTGACGCTATACTATCCCTATTCACTGCTCAAGAGATATCGCTCACCTTGCCTGCATAATTTAGCAATTAACCATATCAGTAATCAGGCTTGTGTATTATTTTAAAAATACAAAGAAAACTGTCTCGCAAACTTGATGTCATGATAATTGTACCTATTTTACTACATACTGATAAGAGTTTCTTTTTCTAAAGATAATTTCATAGTTGATATGCAGTCTCTTACTGGAAGCAATTCAAGATCTTGGTGATACAAACACGATTACCAAGTTTTATAGAAACTGGATGAGGAACATAATCTCATGGTTCAAAGAGGTAACAAGCACAGCCAAATCAAATGCAAAGTATCTCATTAGTATGCGCTTAAGTTTTATACCATTTTGGCGCCCTGTGCGAACTTTGACTTTCCCCCTCCCCTACACACACACAGAAAAAACAAAAATGACCAGCGTAATTTGGTGCACCTTAAAGCCTGGCGCCCTAGGCGACAGTTTAGTATTGCCTATATGGTTGGGCCGGCCCTGTATATAGAGTATGTCTATGATAATGATAAGGTGGAGCAAACTTTGATTGGAAATCTGTTTCTAGGTGGTAATAAACTCAGCCAATCAACTACAAAATTGTTTTCTTGATCTTAATCAAACTCGTCCAGCGTCTTGATAATGTAAAACAATTTATGGAGTTTTATCAAAATCTGATAAGAAGCATAGTTACATCTGGACTATATTAGAATATTTACCGTGTTTGATTAAAATGGGGTCATAAATACTATCTCGCATGGGGAAAAAGCTAAATCAGTCATAAGGAAGATCACCTCATTAATGCGCATGGATATATCATATTATCGATACGTTTCAAGACGTTGATGATACAAGCATAAATTCCACATCTGGTAAAAGTCAGATCACAGATGCAAGATCACATCATCAGTATAAGTGGATCTCGTCCATTGTTGAAGAGATCTTGATATTATAAGCACATATTCCAAGTTTGAGCAAAATTGGATCAGAAATATGACTTCCTGAGTGGAAACAAGTCAATTCAATAAAATTAAAAAAAATAGATTACCCCATGAATATGTATGCATCTCATTCATTTGATAGAGAGAAAAAAATCAGATCAGGAATTCCTGAGATGTAACAATATATGACCTCTGATGTAATTAACATGTAGGCTCCGAGATTTGTATCATTTGATAGATAAAAAATAAGGCTACCCTGCTAAACTTTTACCACATTGTTTTTAGACAATAATAATTATACATAAACGGAAGGACAGGGGAAACCCACACCAAAACACACTTTTTGAAAAACAGGGTGTCACTTCCAAGTTCTAACCAGCCATGTATGCTGGGATGGAGCTAAGAGGTGTCAACAAAGAGATTTGTAGTCACGTGATTCTGAATGCAAATAGCCAGATCCAGCTCAAATTTCAGCAACGACGTACTTTCGTCTAGTCTGTCAGCGGATTAAAGACATGATGAATGCCATGCTCACGATTTTTGAGAAAATAAATTATATTCCTATCGATATCATGCAGGTATATATCGATGAAACGTCGTTCAAGTGTGCTGGGTCGGCTAGAAAGCGGCTACCCCCATGCCGACACCAAATGGTGTCGGCGAATTCCAACTATTCGATAAAGAATGCGCTCTGACAATACACCCCAACATAAATATACAATACAGTATATCAAAAAAATGGGGTGGCAAGGGTCAGACGAAAATCAGACTAAAGAAGTTTATGCATCCCAATCCCAAATTTCTACCGGCAATTGTCATGTCCGAAGGTCATTTTTGACACCATGTGATGTTTACAGTGCAAACACAAGCATTTCTCCTAGATGACAGTTCTGCAAAACAGTGTGTACTAAATAGGCTGATGCAACTGAAAATAGTTGTCATCCAAGCCGTTTTTGAGATATTCTACTGGCCCCAAACCGAGGTATATTAGTGGACAAACAATGTCTTAGAACGGAACGCACAGAACAGTGACGTCAAAACTGATTCTTAATTTTGAGCATGCGCAAATTTTAGTTACAACAAAAATGGCGGCTTCCATGACGGTACTTATGTTTATAAGTAAATTCTAGACATGTTTACATTGTTGCTTAGTTCATTATTTAAGAACACATAAGTGGGGCAGAGTCCCCAGTGATCTATTCAAACATAAGTGATTATGTTATTTTAAGTTGAACCTTCAGATGAAAAGCTCAAGTTTATTTACAACTGTAGACGTTTTCAACGTATCGAACCCAAATCTGCAATTCTCGCTTATGTATTAGGCTTCTTGAGGTATATTAGTGGACAAAAAATGTCTTAGAACGGAACGCACAGAACAGTGACGTCAAAACTGATTCTTAACTTTGAGCATGCGCAATTTTAGTTACAACAAAAATGGCGACTCCGGTTAAAAAGGTATCATCTCGAAATTAGGTAGCAGAATAGAGACAAAATTTGTTTTTTGTTATGAAACAGTCCTAATTTATTAAGTTGTAAACCTGTTTTGATTGGCAAAAAGTTGTATTCATAGAACAACCTGTCTTGTTGAATTGTGTGTCTGTTCTGTTGACAAAATTGTCCTTGCTGAATGAACTGAGTTAGTGAGTATAGCTGTTTAGACAATATTTGTATTCAGTGAGTAGTCTCAAGTTATCGAATTGCATATCAGTTTTGATGGACAAAATTTGTCTTCATGGCTCCATGAATTGTTCATCTGCTTTCTAGATGTAATTTGTCTTGACAGAACAGTACCGGAGTTGTGCATTTATTCACAAGTGCTCGACGCGAGATTGATGTTGAGAAAAAAAAATAATAATAATAATCTGAAGGAAAAAACATCATACAGAGTGACAAAACTACCTTAGATTACCCCCATGACCCGTTCTGACATAGGACCCTCTCTATCATAATATATAAGAGAGAAGGTACGTAACTTCCAAACACTTCGTAACTTACACCCATGACCCTCGATTTCCTTCTGCTATTTCCGTCTTTAAAGACAACCGGCCGTACTATATGGCTTGTTTTACTCCCGAGATGTTTTTCTGTTCATTAAATCATCATTCACTTTTTTGCATTGTACCAAAATAAAGTTACAGGCTCCGTCTACAATAATGTCAGTTATTGGTTGTTGATACCTTGCTGAAGTCGGTGATAACCTCAAAATGTTTTCCCAAGTCATGATGTTTCCTTTAAATGCTGTATTGCAGCATAGTCCTATGTGTAAGACCTTGACAGTGATATTTATGTTTCAGGCATCAGGGTCTTACTGCCGAACTAACAGGGCTGTGTAGTGTGCTTTGATGTTGACTAGCATCGTAACGGAAGTAAAATCTTCAGGAATATCTCACAACTGGCAACTAAAATAACGGCACTTTTCTACAAAGTAAAGGCATAATGTTTTGGTCAGACTTTACTTACTTTTGTGTCTTTTCTCTAATAAATTCAAATTCTCACAAAAGAAATGGACCTGTTTTCAAGTTTCGTTGGCCTCCATTCCAATTGACTGGACAGCGATGAATGCCGAAGTCGGGTTAAGTTGAAATTCTATTCTTTAACGAAACGAATAAAAATATATTATTCCTATTGGAACTGTAAAGCAACGTTTCGTTTTGTTCAAGAAACATATCCGTCGCATGAACCTACTTAAACATACTTTGGCATACCTCGACCACCGTCGCATTGCAAAATTTTTAAATGTATGTCAACGGAACAAGAAAATGCATCCATTTGCTAGTGTGATATTTTCATTCCCCCAGGATGAAGACAGCACAGTAAATATATTAAATACACATAAATTAGTAGAAGAGTGTTGATATATGCTGCTGAATGTGTGAGATATTCCTGAAACTTTGACTACTCGTTCCGAAGTCAACATCGGACCATGCTATACATGGCCGTTATTTGGATAGTACGACATAGCACTATAACAAAACCATCATGTGCTATGTCTTACATTGTAGGACTATATTGCATCAGTGCTTAAAAATTTCTCACTACTTACCTACCCACATCCGTTTGACATAATTGGATATTTTGGAATTTGTGTTTTAAAAAAAAAACAATTGTATCAGTCTATTTTGCAGTACAAAATCATAAGGCACATTTTTATTTGGTGTGTAAATATTTAAATTCAGATTATCTTAATTATTTGCAGAAGAGATTCAGAGCATCAGACTTGATGAAAAGTTGTTGTCGTGTCGGTGAGGAAAAGTATGACTTCAGCAAAATTGTTGATCTAAAGGGAGGCGGTGGTAGAGATTCAACAAAGAAGGGTAGACCACCAGGTATTACATCAGGCATGCCGTCAAAGACTGCAGTGCAACCTGTTGCATTGACACTACCAGATGCAGTACCATGTGAAACTGAGGTAAGATACTATTTTCATTGCCCAATGTGCTTTAGGATTGTAAAAATATATTTAACTCATTACGGTTTAAGTCCATTTGAGTAATGTCTGCTGCTGTATATTTTCTTCTTTTACAAATTTAATTACACATATAAAAGTGCCCTGTTCCCGTATGTGTTTGCACTGTGTGCAAGAACCATGTGAGAAATAAAAATTTCTTTTGCAGAATCTCATCAAAATGTAAACATTTACTGTTATATCAATAGATGATGTGTATTTACCAATTTTTCTGTATTTTATTTACTTTTGTCTTATTTTCTATGTTGAATGTCTATTGCAGACAGTAGTGGAGGATTCAACTACTGAGAGATTACTTACATCAGAAGAAATGTATAGTAATCTTTTAAAGGAGTCTGATGGTCTTTTCATGATTGACAAGACCTACCAAACATTTATGTTGCAGGATTTTGACAAAGATAGGATGGCCCTTAAGGTAAATTTTTCTTTAAATTTTTAATCTTTCTAGATTTGTGTAGCCTAGCACTCCATACTCCAAGTTCCTGCTTCCAGAGCCTTACATTAGGTAATAGTTCTATTATGATGGACATCTTGCTAAAAGAATGAATAATTGGAAATGAGTTTTGCTAGTAGGAGATAGGCTACTTTAAACTAGTGATACTTTGTCAATTATACATGTATTCAAAACATTATATAATACTGTATGTATGTTTATTCACAGATTGTGTTCTTTGTATATTATTGTTCTATATTTATGTGAACATTGTTCACTAACAAAATATTGTTTATGTACAGGCATCATATTTGCAAGATATAGCAAAATTACCTTGTTTATATCTGGCATACACAATGTACATGCCATTAGACCATTTTCTCAGGACCCTAATATATGTTATAATAAATAATTTAATGCCATGTCCTCCTAGTAGAGCTTTACCAACCGCTCACTGCTTTGATCATGGTATCAAAGTCAAGTCACATGACAATAAGAAATTGTGATCATGATTTGTTACAATATGACTTTTGTTTGTTATTATGTTCATTATAATGTATTCATTTTTATAAGTTTAAACTGTTATCAAAGATCTTCTGTCTGTTTTTTTTTTTTCACAGACAGGGAAGTTTCTTTTTGCAACAAGAAGGGGGATGTCTTTCAATGACGATATGCATTGGATATATAAATGCACCTGCGATGTAACTAGATCCGAATTTATAGAATGCTGTGGAGAAAGGATGCATGTACCATACAGTGGTAAAAAAATAAAAATGATTTCTCTGCAATTTCAATCAAATCATCCACTTTAAAGATGCATATTCCAGTTCTGACATTATCACAAGAAAGTGAGATATAGCAATAACTTTGCCCAATTACATGGTCCATTTTGTTTTTGTTTTTCCCATTTCTGTCTAAACTATTTCTTGAGTTATGCATGCAGTTTCATAGAATTTTACTAAAATAACAATTCACAATTGCAAATAGTGTTATACATCAAAGTCAAGTTCAGTGTGTCACTAGGAATTGTAGCTTTACAATCAAAATAATATTGGGCTATGTAACTTTTGTTCAGCTTTGGAGAAACCTCGTATAAATCAATTCTTTGTGCATTACTGATGTCATTGTTCATGACTTGGAACAATTATGTACCACTACAGTTTGGTTATGTAAGTGGTGTTTCTGCATTTGTTCTTTCTTAATAGTAAGTTTTATCCCATGTACGATGACTCATACTTTACATGGAAAGTTTTATTTGTCCAACACTATTTGTTGTTTCTGAAATATAAAAATTTAATCTAATATTATAATTACCTATTTATGTGATTACAGACAGTTTTTTTTCCTATTATTATTGCCCACTTCAGTGATCATGGTTAAATTGTTTCATCCCTTATTAATTATTCAGCAGCTCAGTGGCTTGGATTATTATAACAAATTATGTTCACTTGTGTAAGGACACGTTTTTTATTTCAGATTTTATGAGGAGAGTGCCTGGATGCATCCACGTAAGCACATTGACAACCATTTTAGACCCCTTCGATGCAGTGAACCAGATTTTTCCGACTCTTTCAACAGGTATATAAATAATATTCCAAGTGCCAATCAGTATTGCAAATTACTGTGAAACCTAAGTTGTAAGGGTACAAAGAGAATGATATTATAAATAAGTCATGTCATGACCAAAATTGACAGTCCATCCTTACTTTGTGTTTATTTTAGTGTTGCACATGTATTTGCATTTCATCTGAGGCATTAGCATTAATAACTGACTGATATAATAACTTCTGGTAATCTGATTTCTGTAAAACAGTGAAGCTTTTAAATTGTTTTCTGTCAGCGGTGATACACATGTACAACATTAACATTACATCAACGAAACTCACAACAATTCCACATTCAGATATGAATAATAAGTAAATAGCCAAAATTTAAAGCTGACAAAATTGACATTTATTCGATAATTACCAACTGCATGAATTTGTAATAAATGGTTCATTTTTCAGCCTAATGTTATTGTTTTATTTAGATATTTAGTAAATCTTGTAATATAAGTTAACCTATTATCAAGACTATTTGCTATATTTACTTTTGAGTTTTCGTTTACAAATTCTTCACTGTAGTATTTTCAGTTTTATGAATATTACATTTCCGGTTAAAATTTCTGTTTGTCACCATGCCCAATTATTGCATCATGGACTGTCTGGTAATATGTAGAAAAATATGAAAATGATTGCATTGTTCAGAGTATGTATTTGCTTTTAAGTCACTTCACATTTTTCAGATGATAATGAAGAAGATACAAATGAGTGTGATACATACGCAGATGTAAGTTTAAATTTTGTTAGGTATTAAATAACCTGCCCAACCCTACCTTAAAGAGTATGGTTTACATTCCAATCTAATACCTAAATTTCCCTCATCATAAAAAGGTATGCATCACTTAAAATTGTTGTCTATAATTGTGTTTCTTTTAGTAAGATTTGAAAATATCTTTGAAAAGTAAATGACAGGAAGTTATGCTTTTGAACAATAAACTCATCTAGCCAGTATGAAGTAAATATCGGTAGATAATGCAAAAGACATGTCACAATAAAATATGGGTAATTGGCTATCTTGATCTTCAGGACTTTAAGACAACATTATTGTTTTTAAAAATCAGTTTATACAGTAATGATTTCCTTTCTTTGTAAATTGAACATAATTTCTTTAACTTAGAGATCTGAAAATAATGGCTTGGTTTCTTTTATAACTTGTATATTTACATGATACTTTTATTTTCAGTTGAATAACAAATTTCCATGATTGTGTGTCTGTTACAAACATTGAATTATTCAGTAAACCTTCTGTGATAACATTATTTTCCCGTCCTCAGTGCAGATAAGTAGGTACCAAATATTTTTTTATAAAAAAAGACTGAAAAATTATATGAACCAAAATTGTTGAATATTCAAATGCGATGAATTTTAAAAATATATATATATATATATATATATATATATATATATATACACATTTTATTTTTTCATAGAAAATAATAGAAGTGAGGAAGGGGCTGTTCTGTATTGTTATAGAACATTGTCATGGTGTAATCGATGTCTCTAAAGAAACTAAATGCTTGACCTGTGGAACCACCATGAAGGTCAAGTGCATACACCTACAGAAATTTTCTTCCCATCATGAAGAACTCTGTCAGACAAGTAGGAGCACACGTCCATCATCATATGAACCCAAATGTTTGTCAAAGAGGAAAATACCATTTCATTCCTCCATCCTAATGCAAGCTGAGTATAAGAAACCATTCACAGAGAGATTCATATACGATGGTGAATATGTCATCTTGGTTTCTGATAACCAGCTGTGTGATGTTTGCTCTGGTAGACTGCAGGAAACCAGCAGCTACATACAGGCCAACATATTTGGTGTCCAGCAGATATTAAGTGCTAAAAGTAAGTAAACTTGAAATTTTAACTGGAAATTTAATTTTACTTTCATGGGACAGTTAAGCTCAAACATTTTGTGCTATCTCAAAAGGTTCTTCTGGGCATATGAGTGATTGATTGTAGGTGCAAATGCAGTCTGGTTATGGTATTTTAAGGCTACATATGAAGAAAGGTCCCAAATGTTTTAAAAGACGAGCTAAAGAGAGACAATCGTTTTTTATATTTTTGCACTATTGAAATAAACAGAATCAGTTACTTTTGTTCCACTTTCTTATTGAATTCAATTTTTATGGCACACTGAGAGGACAAAACTATTACCCAATTCCCCACCTCACCCTTTGTTTTGCTCGTTCCTTTTGATTAGCCCCCGTTTTTTTCCTTCTTGACAGTGCCTAAATTAACCCAATCATAAATGTAATCCTGTTGCTTAAATTAACTGCTTTCATTACATCATACTATAAAACTGAATAATTAGCTTGTTACTCAGAACTGGTAGAATGGTTTTTATCTGTTTTGATGAAAAATGCTTTCTTATACACACAAATTAAATTATTACGACTTTTTCGTGAGAAAATGAATAGTGTGTCATGTGCAACAGTTCAAATTTTCAGAGAAAGTTTGTAATATAATATGAAATGTTAAGTACAGATATATGGAAAGATAACAGGTACACTTCATTAAGAGTAAACATTGAGAATATGTTATCATTACCTACTGATATAATCCTTAAACCTGTTATATTATCCAGTACCACTGTAAATAATACATGAACATTTTACATGTCTCTAATGACTCATGTATTTATTGAAATGTAACAGAGTTATGTGATATTTAATTTTCAGTCTTCTCCAAAACATGCATGGAATGTGAGAAAACATTCCATTTGGATGGCCTGGAGCAGTGTGTGCTAAATATGGGTAGATACATCATATGTCATGAAGTCCTTAGAAGATTCATGTATTACTTCTTAACTGGAAAGTAATTCTCTGAGTATTAATTAAAATATTCGCTTTATTGGGGTTTTTATCCCTTGTAATTAGGTTCTTCTTTTTCAGCCACAGCAGCTTTCTTAAATAGCTCATGTTACTGTATTAAAGTTTATGAAAGCCCTCTTAATCATTTCCTTTATTGAACTGCATGTGTATGCTTAAGATATTATCATTGCTATTAACTACCTGTTTTCTTGGTCATGTTTGATATAATCTTCAATTGTTTGCATATACATATAATTATATATACAGATCATGCTTTTGGCCAAAAGTTGTATTGATTCCATGTTCATTTTTGAAGCAGATGAAGAAGAAATTTTTTTTTTGAAGCATCCAGTTTAAATATCACTGGACAACAAATTTTTACAAAAGTCATGTTACTGAAATAAAATTAGTCAATTCTTATCAATTTTTATGTGCTGAACACGAATATGACAGTCAAATTGCAAAATTGGCTCTATTTTTTTTGTAATCTGCAAGAAATTAATGTTTACATAACGAAATGCATTCCAATAGTAAAAGGTCAACTGTAATAGCCTACCTATAAAAAATCAAGTCATTGACTACATCTTAGATTTCTTCGCCTGTCTCTTGTACAGCTGTTCGGGAGCATCTCTGAGGAGTGTCCAGCAGTAGTCAGCCAGCATTGTAGTGGACCATTTTCCCTGGTATCTTTGTTCCATTGTTGCGATATCTTGATGAAAATGTTCGCCGTGTTCATCACTAACAATACCACAGTTGCTAGGAAAGAAATCCAAATGGGAATGAAGGAAGTGAATCTTTAGAGACATATTGCAGCCAAGTTTCTTATACTTCATCAACATGTCTTCTACTAGTTCCTTATAGTTTTCTGCCCTAACATTTCCGAGGAAGTTTGTAGAAACTAGGCGAAAAGCATTCCATGCTTGTTTCGCGTCACCTTCCAGCAAGTTGTTGAACCGGTCATCTTTGAAAAGCTCTCGAATCTGAGGACCCACAAAAACTCCCTCTTTAATCTTTGCTTCGCTGAATCGAGGGAATTTTTCATGCAGGTATCGGAATGCTGGCAAAGTCCGGTCAATGGCTTTCACGAAGTTCTTCATCAAACCTAGTTTGATGTGAAGGGGTGGTAGCAAGATTTTCTGAGCCTCAACCAGAGCTGGGTGTTGGATATTCTTCTCTCCAATGGCTACATTCTGCCTGTGAGTCCATTCCTTCCTCATAGAGTGCATTTCCCTTGCTCGGCTATCCCACTCGCATAAGAAACACATGTATTTTGTATATCCTTGCTGCAGTCCCATTAAAAGGGCAACTACCTTCAAATCACCACAGAGGTGCCAGCTGTACTTGTTATACTCAATGGAATTCAGTAGCTGCCTTAAGTTATCGTATGTCTCTTTCATGTGGACAGCATACGCTACTGGAATAGATGGAAGAATGTTTCCATTGTGCAAAAGCACAGCCTTGAGACTCAGTTTCGAAGAGTCCACAAATAGTCTCCATTCTTGTGGGTCATGAGTGATTTTTAAAGCATTCATGAGGCCCTCAATATCGGAACAGAATATCAGATTACTTTCCTTTCTGAAGAAAGGCTCCAATTGCTGGTGGCGCTTTCGATATGCAGTAATTGTGACATCTTCTTCTAGAAGATTCCATTGTTGGAGTCTTGATCCTAGCAATTCTGCCTTGTTCTTTGATAAGTCCAAATCACGAATCAGGTCATTTAGTTCTTCCTGTGTTATTCTGTGTGGGGTTGATGATGCACCACAGTGAAAATCTGGATCACTGCATGCTGATGGACCAGGAGAAGAACAGGTCGACTCACCTTTGTCTTCGTCAGATGAATCAAGAGAATATTCTGCTGGAGGTTCTGGAATAGGAAGTCCCTCACCATGTGGAACTGGTCTCAATGCAGACGGAATGTTTGGGTAGACTATTCTCGACTTCTTTCGCTTCGTTATTCCGCCGGAAAGAGGAGGAACCAAGCAGAAGTAACAGTCATTTAGGTGGTTGCTTGGCTCTCTCCACACCATTGGGACTGCAAACGGCATTGATGACCTTTTGCAATTCAACCACTGTGAAAGCTGTGTTGTACATGTAGCACAGCATATATGCGGAGCCCAAGGCTTGTCTTGGTCACCAACCTTGCATCCAAAGTAAAGATGATATGCCTTCTTCACTTGAGAATTGATACTTTTCTTCTGGTTGGCAAATGTCACTTCCCCACAAATATAGCAAAAATTGTCCGCGGTATTAACACACTTTCGAGGCATTACTGTTCTTTATTGTACGTAAATGGATAAAATAATAAGTTTTATGTAACAGTAGCTTGAACTGTCTCGCACAACGTCTAAAATATTTTAAATGCTGAACCTATCTGATTGGGCTTTTTATAGTACACTGCTTACGTCAGCTTCAGCAGCCGCCTGGCATTAGTATAATAGGCCTACACATGTATAGCACACTGCTGACGTCAACTTACTTCAGCAGCCGCATGGCATTAGTATTGCATTGCATCAGAAAATGATGCAATCAACTGTGGATGATGTGAGCATGATGGTATTATGCAATGTTACATCATTATTCCGGATGTTGCTGCAGTCCTACTGGAGAAATTTACACAGTGAAACATAGAAAATGAGGTATATGAATATCTTCAAAACGAGAGCCAATACAAATTTTTCACGGTTATATTCGTGTTCGGCACACCAAAATACTACAGATTAGGGCCTTTTCAAGTCAGTAATGATTTCACTGTTGACCAGTGTATTATTCTTGGGGGTGGGGATTTGCCTTTTACTTGCAATTGTCTCAATATTCTGTAGTAATATTTGCAATTATTACAACAATGCAGTACTGCTTCGATGGCCTAGTCATTAGAGTGGCTACCTCGGATGCTGTAGGTCGTATTATTGATCCCTGTCCGAGTCATACCAAAGACATACAAAAATGGTACTAACAGCTGCCTCGCTTGGCTCAGCATTAGGAGGTTAGTATTATGACTGGTCAGGATGATGTGACTGCGTGGGACCTAATGCTACATGTCTGCAGCATGATGCCCAGTGCTAGACAGCACTATAAACTGCCACACTGCAGACATTGTAGCGATATGACTGAAAAATTGTTAAAGCTACATTAAAAATCCAAATCACACACACACACACACAAATACATTTAAATTTGTACAATATTATAGTTGTAACACTTGGATTCATTTCAGCTAGCCAAGGTTCCTATATGACAGCCCATCTACAACTTGGCATATCGTGCAAATATTTCTGTGCTGCGGGTCTGTAAATTTCATTGGATATGGCAGCAAGCCACTGTATCCAATCAAAATTAAGTTGTTAAAATTTTAACACTGTTCCTACATGACCAAGACAAGGGGAGAACACAACTTGCATGGCTGATAAATAAGCAATTTTCCAGTGCTGGTCCATGTTTGCACAAATGCCTTTCACTCAAATACACCTGGAACTTTGGCTAGCAAAGATCCACATGGATTATTTTTAATATCACAATTGAGTAATTGCAAACTGGATGAAAGTAAAACTATGTGCTAATATCTTGTCCTTTGCTCTCTCCTTATAATTAATGATATCAAAAACTATTTTCATCATTCCTTTTTAATTGAATACTGGAATATTTGTTTATAATTTTATTTTCCACAGGTCAACAATTTTCACAGAATACACAGTCCTGTGTAAGATGCACACAGATGCTGGACATGACATTCAGGGAAAACTCAGTTATGGTGAATTTAAATCAGCATGGTACAGCTTTTTGGATCTGCTTGATATAGATTATTCCAGTGCCTTTGTATGCCCACACTGTGGCCCAGATCCAGACACTGTAGTAATGGATGCAACGTCAGTGTCATTCCGAAAGGAACTTATGTCTTGGCAAAATATACTGTCTTCAGTTAACACCGTGGATAAACCATATGATGCTAGAGATGCACACAGGTAATAATATGAGAGTATGTTAACATTTATTGATGTTTATCCATCTGCCAGAAATTTGGAAGGGACATATTGGCTTTTACCCTATCTTTGAAAAATATCTTGCATTGTTATTGGTGAAGTGTGTTATATTAGACCTGGCAAAATGCCATTTGAGGTCATTAGGAAATATAATAGGTCAGTGTGAGTTGATGTCAAAGATTACAGCATTTGAGCACTCATTCACTTATCATTGCTTAACAGTGTCTCCACAAATAATCGTTTGAAAATAATTAACACGTTATTTGTGGCAATTGTCAGAGTAAATTATTGGCATGGTTTGTTGCAACCCAGTATTGATTGATAGTGTCATCTATATATTATAACATACCAAGATTATAATAAATAATGTAACAAATATCCTACATGTGATTTTTAGTCGGTCACTTTCTCCACTTTAGCCAAACGAATGAGTATCATTTCTTATAATTATTTATATATGCAGATTTGTATGGTTTCATGGACACTATTGTTTCAATAGCAATATTGCTTTGCACTGCAAGTTCACAATTATCACTATACAAGACAAATAAAGCTTGATTCTAATTGTGCATGTGTCAGTATATAAGTCAATAAGACATTATGTGGTTGAGAATCATTAAGTACTTCAACTCTAATAGCAAAGTAAGTTTTGTTTTACTAAAATATATTTTAAATCTGATGCTATCATTGGTGATTCTAATTCCTGAGTGACAAGTGTTCATTCCTTTTTTGTATCATGTTCTGTGCCCTCACTTTCATTTTGTCACAGAAATGGCGCCAATATATTACCGTTTCTTTTTTAACAGAGCCAAGGAGCGGACACTTTTTTCAAGGATAGTGAGATCTTTCCTGCTTGACTTTAAAGGGGAATAAGTTTAGAGCAGAAAGGGAAACTCCTTCAAACTGTTCAAGAAGAAAATCAAAGTTGTGAATTGTTGTCTTTCTTAACAGTTATACTAGAAGACTGCATCAACAGAGGAGACAGAATTGTAGCTAAAGGATATTGGAGGGAGCTGATCAAAGCTTTGGCTTCCTCAAACCCTTCGTGTAGTTTTTTAGCTCCATCAGAAGATTTATTTGATTTTCTGAATTGTTCTTTGGCAAAACATGTTTCTATCTTTGAAGACACCACTCTTTCCAGAATTCAGAAAGAAATACCAGTATTTTTCAACCTTCTTTCAAATTTGAAGGAGAAATTTCCATTTGACACGCTACAAAACATCCTTCCCTATCTTAAACAAAAAGTTTTTGATCCATTCGTTAAAAAAACATGCCCATCAGAATTACCAAATGAAGAAGATATCGATGATCTGGCATTTTTTCCTCAGCTTCCACAGATTAGAAAGAGAGGAACATTTGTTGCAGATAAGAAAGGGTCTAGACTGAAGGACATTTGCTCCAAGTTTGCCAAGGGACATCCGCATCTGCTGCCAGGAGTGTTTACACTGTTTTGCCCACATGGTAAGCATAAGTAAGATGTTGTCAGAAAAACAAATTGAATCATGTAACAGAGTATATTTTACCCGAAGATTGTCTTAACACATTAACCCCTAGCGACAACTTTACGGGGCAGGAGGTAGTAGCCTACTGCCGAGCTCTGTAGCGTCATGGTCATGGATGATACACTAAAGTGGGTGGTATCATAGAAAGGTAGACAGATGTAGCTCTACAATGAAACTAAATAATCTGGAATATCTAGTTGCACTTCAAAATACAGATAGAAAAACCTCATTTTTTAGACCCAAATTTTTTTAACCCAAAATTTGCCTGTGGTCGGAATCCGATTTTGTGTCTGGATTTTAGACTTTTTGGTATCAGATCTAAGGCAAACCAGTATGAACTGCAAACAGATGAGTTTTGTAAAAGGTAGGATAAGATGGGCATTTGGAATAAAGAGTGGTCTCCATACAAAAATAATGGCTCCGTTTAGCAAAAAACATAAAAATAAAAAGAAATTCCAACTTTTACTCCTCTGCTCATGTGCGAGTCAAATAGCCAACAAATAACGATGTTTTTAACACAACTAGGTAGTATGTTATTGAAAGATGGCCGGGGATTTGGTGTTTTCGAGTCAATTCAGAAATAACTTTCAAAATGTGTTTCCTACTCGATTTTCAGGCAAAAATGACAAAAAGCTCCAGGGGTTAATGTGTTAATGGCATTAAATTAACTGCACACTGGTATCACCAGACTCCAGTTTAATGAGTTCTTATTTGCTCAAAAGGCTACCAAGTTTATCACTTTCAGTTAATCATTGTTTTTAGCCGACATTTCTTCAGAATTGTTATTGTATTAATAAATATTTTTAAACTAAATCACTTGCATGTACATGTTTTAGTTTGTTTATGTACTGTTACCCCATGATTTTGTCAAGAAAATATTTAAGTGTCTTATTTTAATTTATAGGAATTTGCTACGGGTTCCAGGTAATGAAAGTGCATGAATCACCAGATGTTCCATTCACCCTCCTGAGGACCAGATTTAGGAAAGGTTAGTTGTGTGATTGGCTGTTATAAACTTAGATCTTTTGTTTCTTCTTTGAGCATGTGACAAGATATAAATGTATATTTTCAATCATTATTCAGCTGATGGCTATATCTTAATAATACCTTTAACAACAACCATTCAATAATCTTTTCTTTGTTGACAATATTAATTATAGAATGAAACAAATTTTGCCGTTTGGGAATATAGATGGTGTTGTGGATAAGTTCCTTGAATTTTTATACCATGTAATATGGATAATTGTCAAAGGTTATAATATTCGGCCTTTTTTCTACCATTCATAGTTAAGCAGTTAAGAAAGAAATGCTTGAGATTCATATACTTTATATACAAATTAGCAATGATAGTTTTGAAGGTATCATTCAGAAATAGTATATGAGTGTGATTTTTGTTTCAGCTCCAAAACTGGTAGTTTACGATAATGCCTGCTCTCTCCATGTTTACAGCCTTAATAGGGATCCAGTATTTTTCAAGGACACATCATTCCGAGTGGACAGTTTGCATTTTAGAAATCATACAGGTACATGTATTTAAATGAAGTTTTGTTTATTGAATTCCTATACAACATTCTGTGCTATCCATCCTGTTATAGCATTATTTTTATCTGTACATTGCAAACTACACTTCATTCCAAAGACTTGGTACCAGCAGCTGTCTCACTTAGCGCTCAGCAGTAAAAGGTTAGTGTTAGGACTGGTTGGCCTGGTGTCAGGATAATGTGACTGGGTGGGACATCATGCTATGTCTGTGGCATGATGCACCAGTGGCAGACATCACTATAAACTGATACACTATCAACATCATAGCATTCTGACAAATATTGTTAAAGCTACGTTAAATACCCAAATCACACACACACACTCAAACTACTCTTGATTTTGTGGAAAATTCTGTTTATCTTTTTTCTGAAGTTTTACTATTGTTTTGTTATGAAAACAGAGACTGTAATCTTAATTTTGGGGTCCATTCTATATTTTATATTCTGGAGTTTACTTAATTTAAGGATTTGTTTTTCTCTATATTTACAGCATGTGGTCCGAGTTACGAGTTGAAGGCATATCCACAGTATTGTAAATTAAATTCCCAAGTGGTCGAACAGTCCAACTCAAGATTGCAGAGGTTAAAGGGATCCCTGTCTTACATGACGCAAAATAATTTCATGAAACACTGTAAATTTTACTTGTGGGGCCAAAATCAAGAGATCCTTTCTAAAAACAGATGAACCTAAAGATTGCAGTTATTGTTGGCATCAAGCAGGACGGTTATTCCATGAAAAATTACCCCGAGATCCCCAGGCTGTGATCTCTGATTATCATGACATTTTCTCCATATGTACATCTGTGTAAATGATGGCAGCATGCACATTTTCAGTACAGAATTTCAAGTTACTTATAAAGTTCTAGCCAGTTGAAATGGCAAGGGGTAGCATAGTGTGTTTACTTGCAAAATCGTCAGCTGACAATGACGGGTTTTCAGTGCCTTTAACTTCTCACATTATCTCAATATTTACTGTACTATGTATTTGTGGTCTTGGGAATTTGAGGCATAGCTCAGACTTTAAACATCTCATATTTATAGAGATAATACACCCCTAAAATTTGGCCTTTTGTTCGTTACAGATTTTTGTCTTCAGATTTTAAGTTATCTTTTGCCTGGCTGTCCATCACAAACATTAGATATGAAGATTACACCTGCATTGGTTGTATCCAATTGATCTCATCTGATCATGTTTATTGTTAAGCTATACCTGGGGTTCAAACACGAGACTAATCACCATGCAAACTGTGTATCCTCTTTACATATGTGGTTTGACCATGTGGGCAATGACCTAGCATAATGAATTTTTATATGATCGGAATCCATAGCTGTATTTATACCACTGTTCCAAGCTGGAGCCAATGGATTTTGTTATCATTACTGAAATTTCCACAGGGAACCAATCAGTACAAATAAAAAATTAATCTAAGATACCTTCAGAGATAACCTCACAGTGAAGTTCTTGTGATAAGTTCACCAGAATTTCTTTGAGAGGCTGGATTGTAAACAAACCAATGTGCGATGGAACACAGATTTCACTTCTGGATCATCACCAATTCCTTATTACTCACTGTACACTGTTGACAAAATACACACAGACAAAATATACACAGACAAAATGCACACAGACAAAATACACACAGACAACCATTCCCTAAGCTCATATTCTGAAGACTAAACGAATACCTTTTAATCTATGCCAAGAATGACTAAATTTAACTCTTGTAACACCAACAAAATGAGGACAAAATACTCCAAAAATAGACTAGGACTACATTCGTGGGCACTGAACTGGAAGTACTAATTGTGACCTGATTCCTAATAGGGTAAGAAAATTTTAGCTGAATGTAAAAAAAAACTTTCATCTGTAATAAAATGTGTCTGAAATAATGCTGCAAAGTTTAAGGAATTTGATCCATGAATATAACATAGGTTTTTATTTGACTCCATTGTAACAGAAACACAAGGAAGTGGAAAATGGCAGACTCAAAAATGCATAAAACTTAAAAGTTTAAAAGTGATTTTATTAATCAAGGTAAACACTGGAAATAAACTGTAATTAGTTTTGAGCAATAACAAATATTTGGAAATTGCTAGAAATTAACTTTGTCTGTTAAACTTTACTAAAAAGTTCAATTTTAAAAACTGATACACATTTTTGTATGGCAACTTTAATTCAAATTATATTTTCTAGAGAATTTATAACCTAAAGTTGAAAATTTTTGTTCTTTGACAAAATGTCTCCATTCCTTTATCATGAACATCAGTGGTTTTCCTTATCAGGTGTGAAGTAATTAAACTTGAGCCTGTCAGTAATAGGCAACACCTGAAATCTCTTATCATTGAAATACACTAGTTAGGGGTTCTGATCAAGGAAGTGATGTCATTTCCATTGATGAAGGGGAGGAGCTCACAGATGTTAAGCTTCCAATAGTATTGAAGAGTTGGTGGAGTTCTTTGAAAATCAAGGTATCATGCCTCTTCTAGCTATACAAGTGAGAGAAAGGATACTTGTACTTTACATGCAGTTATTGTAACTGAAACCATGAAAGTGTACAACAAGAGGAAGAAGACTTTATTTTAAACCTGGAAATATTCCACATAAAGTGGTCGCATATCTGATTGATAATACTCTACCAAATTCCAGTGCTGCATCAGTTAAGTGACCAGAAGAATAGCAGGGACAAAGCTGACAAATGAGGGTCTTTTTTCAGTTGTGGCACCAGACAGTAATGGTTTGGGTCTTCTAGAATTCTATGGCCATCATCCACAACAAAACTGGACCTTAAATAGATGGAAATGAATCATTATAATGGGGCACGTATGATCTGTAGGGGGAAAAAATGTTGAAAAGTTTAACCAAATCATTCATGGACATGGCAATCCAGACAGCATATCTGAGAGACCCAAGTTCCAAATTGTTGATGAAAGAAAACAGAGACTTGCTTGGAAGCATATAATGATGTTTAAGAACTGCAACTTTAAGTCAGCAGAGTATAAGTTGTACAAGGAGATAAAAACAATAAACCTGGGCCAAATCCTGATGTTGCCAATATGATGCTTCAAGCTGGACTACAAGATACACCAGTGAGCAACACCAGAGCTAGATATTTGCTTGTGGCCATTGCCATTCCACCACTTAGGAGAACATATATGCAAAGGACCTCCAACATTGTAGGCAAGCTACTGTAGAGTTAAATACAAACTTTTTATAGCAGACAAGCTGAAACTAGTCAGACAAGTTAATGTCATGCATGGTGTCCAGGATCCTACACAAATGAAGGTTGCTTTTGATGCAAGATGCAATGCCATATAGCCTTGAATGTGAAAAGAAACCTGGTCAAAGTTTATCTCAAACTGTTGGAATTGCCTGTGAAAATGTTAAAGAGATAGCAAATTCTCAGCCAAGATAAGTACTCGACCTCAGTACTCTGCAGTTTGATCTTCAAATGAATGATGGAAGGCAATTATGGTGGTGATGTTAGAAATATTAAATGTCAACTCCCCCAAGTACTGGATGCCACTCTGTGCTGTTATTCTGGGTACTGCAGGAAATGTCAGCATTATTCAGTGGTCAGTGGGGAGGAAGTTCTAACAATTGATCGATACGATCAGCATACCTGGGCCCTCATCAAGTGATTCATCTGAACATGATAGAAAATGATAAGAATATCCTACTAGAAGTCCTGAAAATGTAATGTGTTGTTGTAGAACAATTGCAACTGAACACAATGACACAGAAATGTGAGGCTGTGAACTGATCAATCAGTGTTAAATTACCTAAAAATGTGAACTATTCAATAAACTTTGAGGCAAGAGTGCATTCAGCAAGACATAGACTCAATAACAGACTGGGAAAACCATTGAAAACCAAAGTAAATTACCTGGGAGGTATACTTTCACCAAGGACTATGAGATCAATGGAAACAGTGGATAAAAACTGTACTTTCCATGAGTTGTAGGAAACCAGGCAACATATTCTGACAAGACAAGTAGATACGATGCAGGCTCATCTGCGGTACAAAACTCAGCAAGGCAAAAGGAAGTCTGACTACTGCAAAGTACTGCTGGATTCCAAGGGTGATGACTCCTGTGCATGTGTTTATCAGGAGCCAGTGGACACTGCAGACAGAAATGAAGATCTTAGTCCATGTGCAAAATGACTGTGCTCAAAGAAATCATGAAAAGCATGATACAGAATGGAAAAGTGTCGTGGGGAAATCCGTAGGTAACACAATGCATGTTATGTGCACTTTTGTTATTTATTACCACCTGATGAGACCTATGGAGAGGTCGAAACAGTTTTCTCAGAATATAAAGACAATGTAAAGAAATTAAAAAGCAAAATAAATCTATAACAAAAAATTCTAAAGTGAAATGACTCACTGACTGAACAAATAAAGGAATGTATTTAAGACGGAGCTGTCATGCCAGCATGTTCTAATACCTAAAGAACACACTCTTTCTTCTATCCTTGTTATTCAACACAATCATCCATGTTTGCATGCATCATATCAATCAATAATCTCCATTTCATGCATTTAAACAGTAAGTCAGACCTGATTTGATATGGATGTGGGTGGGTGTACAGGACATATCATGATACAGGTAATACCTGTATTATTCTTGTCACAGTTTCAACTTTATCATGCAGTCTGGAAAGTCAACATGCCTGGTAACCTTTGCAGCACTGCCTATTGCTGTTGATGGAATTAGGTTTTATATAAACACTCACACCTAAACTATTGTGGTAGAAATGGGATGCATCAAGCTCTTTTGGAATGTTTAGGCTTCGCAGCTTTACTTTTAATTATAGTCTCTGGATGGACACACTTTTTCTTCGATATGTTTGTCTCAAGGTCCCTATATGACAACAGGCCTTATAACCTAGATTATATTACATATATATAGAGAGAGACAGTCAGACAGACAGACAGTCAAATCATTCAATAGCTCGTGAAACAAAGAAAGTTATCACCTAAGGCAGTGTAAAACCATGATTTGTTCAGAAAACTCCTGACATACCTCAGTGGAAGGCAAAGACCTTTAAATACAAGACATTTATATATTTGCTGGGATGAAATTTGAATTGCTGTTGTTACCCGGTGACTACAAAACACGTATTCATTAGTAGTACAGGTTTGACTTTGTGTGTTTGTGTATGTATGTTTAATATATGTATATAACAACAAATATTTAAACATATAAATGAACATAGATAGGACATAAAAAAAATTATATCAGTCAATCATTATCATCTCATGTTGCCACACATTTGAACAAGAGTTCCCTTACTTTACAAGATTTCTTCTTTCAACTTATTATAGCTGATGCTGAGATGGAACATCCGCTAAAGAAAACCTATTGGATTCACCGTCTTAATACGGTATATCCAAAAGGTATAAAGTTCAAAACACTATACCACATTCATGAATCAAACTTTTTATGATAATTTTATGTCCCATGTTTACAATTAGTTAAGAATATTTGTATATTTTTCTAATTTTCAGAATAATTTAACTAGTAAAAGTATCCACAAAAATCATACAAATAAGTTTACTAATTCTTTAAAAATGAACAGGTATTTTAAAATTCTCATTATATTATGATTAATTACCTATAAAATATTTATTAATTGATTATAAGTATTATGCACGCCATAATTTTTTATTATATAATTAGAGTTCTGATGAAATATTGAACATTCTTGAATAATGTCAAGATATATATTTTTTTAAATTGTGCATTAGACATAATAAAAATATTAATAAAATTGTTTCACTCTATTTATTCATAAATGTTTGAGATAGTTATTAATAGAAATATATGTATCTTTACAATCCAGTTTCATGCATTGAAATACCATCTATTTGTACTGTATAAGCATATTTCCATGTCAGTTATTCATTCAAGAATAAAATAATTAGGTTAAAAATGTAATATATTATGTCATCTTGTTTATGTTATAATTGTCTATATCATCGATCACTTAGAAACAGAATATATTTAATGACATAAGCAATGATATTGAATTCAGTGTGATGAAGCAATAAAGCAAAATTGGTTACACATTCTATGTGTTTGTGTTGTCTATTTTATAATATATATATATATATATATATATATATATATATATATATATATATATATATATATATATATATATATATATATATATATATATATAATGGGAGATAACACCTAATCTTATCTTGATACAAAGCTAAAATAGTGCATGTTTTTAAACAGATAATCATTAGAAACCAAATATATACTTTGGTCTCAAAAGATTTCAACTTGGAGACCAGTAAAGAATTGTTCATTATATATCAACAACTTTTGATCATCCTGAGTTGCAGAGGCAATTAAGGCATATACAAATATGCATTGAATGGGGTGAGCTGAAAATTTGACACATTAAATAAAAAAACATTTTAATAGTAAAAGCTGCAGCTTGTGCCAATTAAAAATAAACTTTGATCCAGAACTCTTGACAGATCTCTTACCTCTGCTGTGGAGAAGATGAGTTTTTCTTGCGATGTGTTTCTGACGCTGAATTAAGTTTGGGCATATTGGGTATATGAAGGACAAATGTAGGAAAAGCCTTGGGTTTTGTGCCAACTGTGACCGATTCGAGAGCTGACAGAATCAGTTACTCATTTTAAAACAGTAATAACATCGCCACTTGCTTATGGTTCTATTGTGTACTATTAACAGCGGCAATCTTGCGATGCTGATGTTGACGCATGATCTGGTGATATTCAGTCGGCGAATCCGACTTTATGTTGCATTACTTAGAACTTCCACTTGATAAAACGTCTATACTGAGGCAAATCAATCATCACTTTCTCTCAGACGAATAAAACTGGCTCTTCAGTATACCATCAAAGTATATTCTAATCCATTTATTACCGCATATTACACCTTTCGGTCCAAATACAAAATATCCTTATCTTTCTACTGCTGAAATTAAGCTCTACTCAGATCAAAGAACTATATTGAAACCTATTGATAATTTTAAAAAATGAAACAGTGTCATCAGTCATTCCAGGAAAATGGTTAGAAAATTAAAAACATATAAAGTATCGAATTTAAGATAAACAGTCACGTATTCTTAATCATGTACTCATTTTTCTTCATAATTAAAAGTTTTACTCGCAAATTATATTTGGCTATTTGTATGTGCTATGATTAATATAATATATCTGTTATATTAGAGAGGTCATGACCTTGGAAATAATTTTTTAAACCACAATGCATGTGACTGACGAGTGACTTGCGACCTCTTTCATATAACAAGCGTTATATTAAATTTAAAGGGATTGTTTTCTACAATAGGACGAAATTACCTTGTCAACATAGTATTTGAGTAAATTATATTCCTAAGACGTTCGTTAATATCTGTCCGGGGTAAACAACGTTAAGTAGGTTAGGGATCTTGAATACGACAATGGGGAAAATTCGGTAGGTTAGGCGTTTTTTGACATTTAAAAAAAAAGACTAGACCAAATAAGTATTGACATATTACCATTGTCCTTTCTCCTACAAAATTACATCCACTCTTAAATCCACGTTTGTTTCGGAGTAGATTTGGAATAATATTAAATTTCATGATCCTTCAGAAAGTCTATATACGACTGGCGACATGCATGTTTCGTATAATTTATGACACTTTCGGAACTCTAAAAGAAACATAAAAAGTTCAAATCATGGTTGATAAGTTTGTTATGTTGATCTAAAGAAAGTCATTTTGGAAAACACGAGCATTTGACGCTATTAAAAGGAATTTATATTTAGTGAATTGGGTATCAGTTTGTACGAACAGAACTCTTTACATGAAATGTACAAGTGTTTTCCAAAAGGAAAAGGTTGATTTCACCAGGAACAACGGTAGAATATTCACTCCGTTTGGAAAGAAACACACAAAACATTTCAAATCTAGATGAGCGCGCGAAAAAGCATGGCTATCTAAAGGAATATGTTCTGCTAATTTGTTTAGAGATGGACATACAAATTGGTCAAATAGTTTATAATATCAGTAGATTAAAATGCATGTAACAGTGTATGATTCAGCTAATGTACATAACGAAGGAGCTGTATGTCCCAGCTTTGTCACAAAATATATATTCCCAGGAATGAGACATTACACACAAACCGCAACTCACGTATATACTAATAATCTATAGTATCTGTTTAGAAGGGACGTTCGCATTTAACTTATGAATAAAGTCATTAAAAAAAAAGTAATATGAAGTTATGCTTGGTATTTTTCTTCATTGATATGCATTTTCCCGTAGGAGTAATTGTTTCTTTTACTTAAAGTAACCCTAAAACTGTCAGATACAATTAGAGGTAATAACAGTCGGCATGGTTTTCAAACGTTTCCTTTTATTCCTGGCTTGCGTATCTGTGTGTACTGCCTATTTATTGAGTACAATTGTTTATAAATTTAAGTACAGAAAACGTAATAATGTTACGAATTTGTATATTTCTTTTTATTTTGGTTTTAATTAAACAAATTTGGACATTTTGGGTATGTACGGCATTTTATCACATCATTCGCTAATCTCCTTTTACAATGACACAGCAAGGCAGCCTACCCCGGCTGTCCTCGGCCGGTATCGATTCTACGACCAACGGATTAAGAGACATACCTTCTTCCAACTGATCGCCGTCATTACAGGAACAATGCATTACAGTGAAAAAATGTATGGTATTGAGTGAACAGGAACTTCATTATTAGAGATTGCATGAAAACATCATAGCACCATTCGCTATATTTTGCTTCAGAAAAGCAGTCAATTTACAAGACTCGATGCATACGTGATAAAATTAAATGAAGTTGTTGTCAGTAATAAAATTCCTACCATTTTTAGTGATTAAATAGCAGAGATCATAATCTAATGTAACACATAACGCTACTGTTACACTTGTTAAGTGAAGACATTCTTTGGGTTGCCGATTTTCTTAGATTCTCATATTACATGGCATAAAAATCAGAAAACAAACAGAGGACCTTCATTTCCAATAAGGCATCTATTGTATGATTTTTTTCTTCTTCTTAATTCTTCGGATTACTTGATTGGAAGGTTGTATCAAACACACACGCACACACCAACAAACACAGAGTAGATATTGTCATGAATAACTGGAAGCACGTTTTATTCTGCAACGAATGGGTATTTTGAGGCTCGTACTTGTGTGTATTATGGGAAAAAACACGACGACGGTTAGATGGTGCCGAGGTAAGTAAAGTGCCTATGACCTAGACACAAAACGATATAGGACCATTTTCTTTTAGAAACAACTTGCCATAATAGGTCTTCTGTTGAAAACATAATGTCGAGATAACCGTAAGTTCAGGAGTAGCCAAAACAAGATTTGTTTAAAATAGCTGTCATGACAACCAAATTTGATGTATTGGCACCGCTTTTGTTTTGGATCAATTAGGCATCATTACAAGTCTTGGTGTAATTATTTGCATAAGCAATCTGTTCAAAATTCTCGAGTCTGTGATCCATGCTTGTACTTATCTTACACATTATTCCATTGAAGGGACTATTTCTTCCTTTTGAGTGTCCATTGTTGAAACCATCTCTGATATTCTTTAGTGATAACACGATTTTTAAATTAACTGTTTTGGTAGATGTACTATATGTCAATTTTGCATCATTTTCTGAGTAATGATAAGATTTTCAAGATGTTTGCCATACTGGGTGTCAGATTGACACTATTTTCATTTAGTATCAACTACACATCATAAAAAGTATTTTTGTAAAAGCACAAGATCAATATGATCAGTATACCAGGGGAAAGTAGTATTAACAGGATTTTCAATGTGGCGTCCATACTGAACAGATCATAACCATGACCATTTATGACCAATGAGACATCATATTAAGTCTTCTGCTGAAAGTAAGCCATGTTAACCTCTCATTTCCGGATGAACGTCAAGATTGCTATTGTGAATGTCAGAGTAGTACCATTTTCATTTAGGACCAACTGGATCACCGAGTGAATATGTGTCATGTCAATCAATGTAGTTTAGTAGGAGTAGCAAAAACAAACTTGGAGAAATGTAAAACAGACAATAGGTTGTAGCAGTCATGTGGTTTGAGGAACATGCAAGGATTTTATGTGCACTCTTGATACAATGCTTTATTGTTTACATCTGGCACATTTTGGGCATACAACTAAATAATATATTTTTGCTTCAAGGTAGTCAACCTTCATTGGCTGTGATTTACATGATAATCCAGCTTGTGCTTTCTGCCTACTGTGTAATGGGTTCAGTGATAACATGTACTTATGATACATCAATGGTGTTTGGTTAAACAGAGCAACCAAATCAAGTCTGGAATTAGTTTTGTGCTGTATTCTTCATTATCAATGCAAAGTGAAAAACTGTAGATGCAAAAATTGTTTACTTAAGAATGAAAAGGAGTTCATTATCTACTTTTCCAGTGTCGAGTGAATGAAACTATCTGCTGATGCATGCATCAGAACAGTTGTTGCTGAAGTTGAGAGTGAAGCTGACAATAAATAACACAATATAGAAGAAAGCAGATTTCTGTAAGTATACAAATAGATTCTGCCTATGTATTGTGTTGAATGGCAATGGCATACAAAGTGGCAGGACTCCAGAAGCTGACTGACCTAAAATACACCACTTAGCAGTGTGTAACAGATTGAAAGATAGAACTTAGTAATGTATGCACCTTCCACATTTGTGGCAGAGAAAAAACAAAGAGGAAAGAAATATGCCTTTACTGCATTTTATTACTTCTTATTTTCTTTTCTGGAACAAGTAACAAAACATGAAACAGGTTCATGAAGAAAAAAAATCTGAAGTTTATTTGCATCAAGTCTTCATGTAGAGACTATACTAAATAGAAAAACAAAAATATAAAGTGAAAATTTTTAAGCACCATACTTGTTACTATAATACTTTTGAAGCATATAAATACAACTGTTGCAAATGTCATATTTCCAGAAAATAAATTCTACATTTTGTCTGTATAAAAAATCATAATGATAGATATCAGTGTAACATGCATACTAACTGGGCTACATCTTTATTACTATAATATTACACTTAAAATTTATAACACACCAAGCCTACAAATTGATTCAAAAATGCTATACTGTATATACTTGCACATAAGCCGACCCCCAAACTGAACATGTATAAACACCAAAAAGTGCATGACCTTCATATAAGCCGACTTACAACACCGAGGCATCTCAAGATGTATGAGGTAAGTTCTAAATGCATTTATTTTGGCAAACTTGTATTTAAAAAATTACATGTATACTTATCTCGAGGTTATTGCGCATGATTACTAAAAAGAAATTGTAAAATCTTCTTTGAAATGAAATTTATTTAATATTTTGTTTTGTTATAAAGCTGCATAAATAATGCTTCGAAAATTATGCTAATACCATAAAAGCTGAGTTGTACTTTGCTTTGATGTAAGCGACCTTACACCATACCTCTCAACTTTCATGCCGGGAGGGAAAAAAACCTTGATTTTTGGGGTCGCTCAACGCCTACCTCCCATTTTATAATATCTTCTGATTTTTGTACAGAACTCCTGATTATTACATGTCTTCGATTTTCATTTCTTCTAAACAAGAAAAGTCCTACGTGTTCTGTTGTATCGTCTGTGAATTATTGTTATAACGAAATAATTATTTTAGTATAAAGCATTCGCTTCTTCACTAAATAGAATGTTAAGTTTAAACATTATTCACAAATTAATGATTTTTTTTACCTCTACAATAATACAAAAATAAAAAACTAAACTAGAAAAAAAGATAAACCAAAACAATAAAATAGTCCACAATTAATTTCAACTGCAATAATGATTACTAACAATGCTGCAACTCCATATGCTAAAGCTCCTTCCCACGAAAGAAACTTACACAAGTGAAAACCTGGCATTTTAATACTGTATATACCAATGTTAAACTGGTATAGTTACTGGTCAAAAATCCTTTTTATCACAAGCCAGTTTCAGAGTTTTAATGATTAAGTGGCCTGTACAGCTGTCACAAAATGAAAGACAAATTCGCAGACTATCAACATAGGAGACGCCAAAACATCAAGCTTTCCACTGTGTGGAAAGGAATGTTTGTTCAGCTAAAACACAAAACTAAAATTGATTTATGTTGATCTTAGTTGATCTCTATGTGCATTTTAGGCTTTATTATTACCACTATTCATGAACATGTAAATTATGATGGTTCTGTGCATTGTACAAATAAATGTGCGTACCTTTTAAAAAATATTACATCAATTTGTAGGATCACTTATATAATTGAAAATTAGTAACTTGTGAGCATGTGATTCAACATAAATGAAACAGCTATTAAGGACTAGCTGAAATGTTATCTGGAAGAATGCAATTTGGTTGAAACAATGAATAAAGCGAAATCTGCATCTATGTTTGGGAATAAGCGAGGATTTAAGTGAGGCTATGCACACTTTGCACTGTGTAAATATTGTACATTATAGTTCAGCATGGTCTTCCTGGTAAACTCAACCGTCCTGCAAATTATAAAGTCTTTTGTTTACTTTTATTCAACTTTGTGTTTGAGAAATCAGAAAATATGCACATGCAAAGTAATAACAAAATCAAGCATAGTACTTTAAAACAGTTTAATAATTGTCAGGTCACCGAAAGTTACAATTTTTCTACATGCATATGTCTTAGGACACAGAATAAATTATTGTTTCATGTTCCAAGATTTACAGCCATTATATCAGTAAAAAAAAAGACACAAAAACTGTAAAGTTTACACACTGGCCCATGGATAAGCCGACCCCCCCCCCCTTCCAGGCCTTTATTTATTCGTAAATTATTCGGCTTATATGTGAGTATATACGGTACACATTTGCTATTGATATAATAAAGAAAGCTTATACCCCATATCCATGTTATGAAACCTGACACTGTGTACATTACAATCAGGTCGATACGAGTATCTTTTCAGTGACAGCTGTTTTTCAACTAACCAATGAAAATGTCCGACAAGGAGTCCATTATGAGTGTGTGTGTGATGCAGCTTTAACAATATTTCAGTCATATCACTAAGATGTCTGCAGTATGGCAGTTTATAGTGATGTCTAGCACCGGGGCATCATGCCGCAGACATGTAGCATAATGTCTCACTCAGTCACATTATCCTCGGACCAGGCTGACCAGTCCTAACACTAACCTCTTAATGGTGAGTTCCTAGCGAGGCAGCTGTTAAAAACATTTGTGTAAGTCTATGGTATGACTCGGCTGGGGTTCGAACCCACAAACTCCCGCTTCTGAGGTGGAAGCTTTAACCACTAGGCCACGGTTTGTTGTCAGTCTATTATGAGAACAACGAAGTCAGCAACCAAGCTTTACTTCTTATAGCAAGAGCATTTATTCGTTTTCACAGTAAAGCATAACGTGTATTCAGTTCATCAACTATTATGAATAACTTGGAAATAAACTGTCTTGCACACAATGAAATTAAATCTTAGTTGGCAGTCAATAACAGTGCTTTACTGCTTGTAATAAACTGATTAAGAAACTAGCTTAAAAGCACGAAGCACTGGTTTTGATTTTTCACTGGCATAAAAAATGTCAGCTGCCAAATCACACAGCTTACTCTATGACATCTGGATATTGTTTGACATGTGATGTTGCCACTGACAGCTTATACCAGAATACACTCAACCTAAAAATTAAATTTTTAAGTCTGTTAAATTAAATCTGACAAAATACACAAACATATCTGCTTGCAGAAACAGCTTTATAAGAATCATTGGTTCTCATGCACTGGTAATGAATCCAGAAGTCTCCACACTGATCACAACCAATCAGTACATATCAAGATTCATAACATTCAGTCCACAAATATTGAAAACATCTTAAAGTCTTGTATTGTTAAAAAAAATATCAGTTTTATAAAGGAAATAGCAAATGTGCATTAGACACTATCTGAAAAGATACAGTAAAAATGAAAATTGATATCAATATTAGTTTATGTAACTGACATATTCTCATTAAACATCCTGAATTCTGTATGCACACAGTTACTAAAGTTTGACAATTCCGTTGTCAGATACTAGGACAGAGCATATGATGGTAGCTGAATGACATATTCCACCTGAGGATTCACAATATCAGCTTCTTCATCCTAGTGGCCCTGACAGGTAACTGCTCAACTGGATCTTTCTCCAGGTGGATATGATGGGAGAGAGAGCTGGATGCTCCATCTCTCCATCCTCTTCCACCATGTTACCCTGACACATGGCAGCCTCATTATCATTCATGAACACTATAAATAAAAGAATAGCTGATTGTAAATCTACTATTGAAACAAAATAATACATTCTTAAACTTTGACAACTTATGAGCCATAACCGGAAGTAATTCTGGATTTCTTTAATATATAAAAAAATACAATAAAAGTCAATACCCCCGACCTGCCAGCCCTGACAAGTCCGTCTCAGTAAGGCAGTAGATTTTTCCTTAAGTTTGACCAGTTTTCAGTACGGTGTAAAACAGTATCAAAAGCTGTTATTGTAAAGCTCAAAAATGTAATTAAAAGTTAAGTATTCGAATCATGCAGCAAAAATAAACATTATGTTCAACTGAAAAGTTTGTAAAGTAAACAGAGATTAGTTGCTACTAGTACAGTTGCACATACTCAAGTTCCAAACCCTATGCAGCTCAATGGCTTGTGTCTATCTCTCAACTTGACCTAATTCTTATCTTTTTCCATTTCACATGATGACGGCAATCACATCTCTTGCCACAAGTGATACTCAAACTGGCATGTGATGTCCAATCAACGTAATTGTGTCCATTCCAGCTTTTTATTAACAATAATCTGAATAATCCTTTTTATTCTTCGGTGTCGATAATTAACACTTTTCAAGAGGCTTATTTCCCCTTTTATCTTAAACATTCATCTCTTTTTTTTTTAAATCGAAAATAAACAGTTTGATCATGGCAACACAGTTTAAAGCATCTGTAAAGTTAGTCAGGTTCGCTGAATAATTTAACTAATTCAAATATGAAACCCAGATCCAAATCAAACACAGATGAACAAATGTTCCACAATTTTTGCCATTGATCATTTCCCATAGTTTTTGCTTTTATAACCTAAATCTGCATGTTATGGGTAATTTTCATAACACTAATGGCAAAATTGTAAGGGCTGGAAGGTGTGATACCCTACATGTCATTTAAATATGTTGTAAACTTTAAAGAAAATGGCTAAAGCGGACTGGTCATCACTAACCTGTCTGATATTACCACAGTAACAAGCAACACACATTCAAATTCATGGAATTCTTTCCATAAATGCTTTGGATTGAAATTTTTATGTAAATAATTATTTTCCGATAAAGTTGTGTAATGGTCTTTCTATTTTTCTTAATGGTGGTGTTAGTAATATAAATGTGAAGTAACTTAAGCTTTAATAAATTCATAACATACATACAGACAGAGTCCAGTAAGTTACATGGGAAAACGCTTCACCTACCACTAGTATATATAATACTTTTTTATGATAGAGACACAATATATATATATATGAAATTATGTCATATATATTCAGCTGTTCCTATTATATTAACACCTGCATATCACATCAAACGTTTAATTAGAAATTCTTTATGAAACCATCATCCTGATGCTGGATTTAATTGACCTTCTTTCTTACACTTTGTACTCTCGTGTATATTATATTTTAAGCTGCCAACATCTTTATTATTTTTATTGTTCATCGTCTATCTATTTAAACATGCTGCAACACATTAGTAAATCTAAGAACTGAAGTATTGGCATGCCAACATTCAAACAGTACTTTGAAATAAACTTGTTCCTGCAAGTATTAACAGTAAATGCAAATAATACACTTGAAGACTTTGCTATTCTGAGTACCAGGCAACTCTTAAAATTAATATTTAAAACAGAAATGATATACAAGGTTAACAATTAAATACTGCCCTAGCCTTGATACTGCAATTGGCCATATGACACAGCCAACTGATCATGCTTTGAATCTACATTTCAACTAAAATAAATATAATTTCTTTGAATCTTGTAAAAATTTCTTGCTTGCAAACATCAAATATCATGCAGCTATGTTTTTTCCTACATACTTATTAATCCATTAGCAAAATGGAGGAATAAGTCTCAACAGGTTTTCTTAATTTTCTAAATTTAAAGTTACATTAACCCACTGAGGACTGAAACCTCAGGATATGTCCACTAATCAACACAACTAGGTAGACACATATATACCAATATGATGAAAATTCTTAAGTGTTATCATGCACATGCAATCTTATGTCATTGCAATTAACATGCATTCATTCATGATGTCATTTTTAAATCTGATATTGTGCGAGCTAAGGAGACCGAACATTTCTATTATAGATTATATAGATACACTTTTGACACTGCTTTCTCAATATAATATAAAAATTCAATGAAGAGTCTGTACAGTTAAGTTGAATTACTATTGTTGTGGGTTTAATGCCATTTTTCAGCATATGATATGCTATACATGACAAGCAGTATTTATTGATTATTAGTTGTTATTATGAATCAGAAACTACTGAAACTTTATTTGTACATACATACAATGTTAAATTAAACTTTCTTATCATAACTACTTGGTAAGTACTGTCTCCAGAGAAGTAATTTGGTCACAATTTGCTCACTTAATTGTGAAAAGTCCCTTCTGAACTTGAAACAGGAAACAAGCACTATTTATCATGGACTTGAACACATATCTTTCAATAACAGGATAAAATATAAACTTTAGACAATTATTATAAAAACTCGCCATCTTTAGGCAAATTAACCGACTGGAACCACTTGGTATTAAAAATCTCCAAGCTGCTTGGGACGAAAAATTTCAATAGCTGTAACTATTTCAACTTTGAGCTATTAATTATAAAGATATTTGTTTATAACCAGTTCATGAGGTGGCAACCATTGAACGAAAAACAAAAAAAACCCAACAAGATAATGACAACTTTTGCAATGCATACTGACTGGACAAAATTACATTTCTATATTTAATGGGTCTATTCAACGTGAAGACAAAATTCAATTGGATAATAGCTGTCAATCATTGGCTTTAGAACATTAAGACATTATACATACTTCTGAATAGATAAATACTGCTTTGATACGAATGGTTAAGTGAATTTTAATAAAAATTGAAATATTGCCTTTCTCTTGTAAAAATTTAAAATTTATCACTATATAATAAATTTATCAATAAAACAAAAACAAAATCAATAAATGAAATAATTAATAAAACAGAAAAATATTTCCATTACAAAAGAATGAGTCTAATTCGGACTATGGCTTGTTAATCATGCTTGTGTTGGCATTCAAAATCAACTAATACTAAGGAACAAGAAATAAAAGAAAAAAAGTATACAAACATAGTGTATTCATTTCTGCATTGTTCTAAAAATGAATTCAGAACCATTCGCATCTCTCCAACACTAAGTCGCTTATTCTCTAGAAACAGCAACATGTTTATTTGAAATACACTATAACAACATACTGACACAATGTATATGCATAGTGTAAACACGAAGCCCGATAACTGTAATAGATAAATTACAGACAATACCATTACAGAATGCCAGCTACAGCCATTGATAAAGGAACAGAACTTTTTTTCTTGCATGTAGGCAAAATAAAATGCATTTTTCAACCAATTCTGGAAATTCAAGAAGGTAGTCATGGTTTGATACCCATGTTTGCAATATGACAATGTACACATTTAAATAAAAAAATGTTTATTGCATCTTTTTCTCTTAAAACAAATTTTTTTAAGGCTTTAATGATATGGTGATGCAAAACAAATTGCTCTCACCTACAGAACAATAGGAAATCTCTAAAGTAAGAGGATGATACATCTACAATGAAATTTAAAACATTGAAATCTATCTTTAACATGTGCTTGACTGATAGGTACAATTGAGAAAGGCAAATAAATGAAGAAATTCTTGAACAAAGCAATGGTGGCAATGCAATAGGAAAATCAGGATTACCCTGGGTATTGCTGTTTGGAGAGGAAAAGCGGACATTTCTTGGCCACCATGAAGGTTGATTTTCTGGCCTATATGCGGCTTTTCCTGTAAAAATTTAAGACAAAAACATTACCATAAAACATAAATTTTGTACAAATCATAATACATGTATTTTGTTTGTGGGTACTCAATTAACATAAACTTTCATGTACATAAAAATCACCATGATGGCTTGTTTTAAAGGCAGTGCTAAAAAATCTCATAGTCAGATGCCTGGGGCCCCTCTTATGTCAGATCAGGCCTGTCCAGTGTTATAAAAGAGGTGCACATTTGAGTTGTAATCAAATTTTCAAAGAAAAAATTGACTTAAATGATGAAATGCAGAAATGTATTTTCAAGATGCTGACATACCTGCCACAAAGATTAAAATCAGACTGCTGCTGTCCTATGTGGAGTCTAAATCTGATTTTAATCAAATTGTTACATGACATGTCATGCTAAAAACATGATTTGTAGTCCCAAACCCCCCAACACTGATGTGTTTCGAGAAAACAATTTTCAGAAGTCTTTGGAAATAAAATATGGAGAAAAAAACTACAACTCTCAGTAGATGCCCATTACAAGTAGCATACAGAAACAGTAAACAGTCATAATTGGAGCTGATGTAAAACTATCCTTTGGGAAACTTAAAAGCGGTAATTAAAAGGCTAAGAGATCAGGTTATACACCACCATTTCATATATTACTTAACTGGCTGACAATAGCTTGTGAGATGTGTTTGAACACTGCACTGGGTGAGACCACTGTGCGGTCTGCATAGGTATGCTCATTGCTCAGGACATGGAACAACGCAATAGGTAAATCAATGAGATGCTAGATGCATGTAATATAAAAAAAGGTAATGTGTATCATTCCTTTAAATGAAAATGTTTAAGCCATATGTATTACAGGTTCTTGATATGTTTGTGAATAGTGGCAACATTTAAAGCCAGATTTTAATGCACATATAAAATGAATAGCATGATCATTTCAACTGTCAGAATAGTATTCAAGTGTGATTCATATCTGAAGTTGATTTAAAAAGAAATTTGTTATCAATAGTATCAACAAAGCCAAACAAAAATAAATTTAAGAATTCATAGATGGAGTTTTAACTTGTGAAACATGCTATTAAATAAAAGCAAAAAAACAATTAAGCCAGGAGGGTGACAATGAATTCTTTGCACATACTTTAAACAATATATTGACATATGGCAACTTGATTCTGACCGTGATTGTCTGAGACACCAAAAGAGAAGTTTGAACACCAGGACAATCCAGTCTCAAGTGAGTGTAGTGGGGAACACTAAATACACCGGTATTACCTTCAAACCCCCTACGAATTGCAATTTTGTGTGGCAAATAATATTAAAATAAGGGGAAATATTGGGTATATGGAAATTGGAGTTCAGGCTTGTGGAATGTTGGTCAGGGCTTGTGATCTTTTAAAGTTACAAGCCTTGGGTCTGTGTCCAATTTTTCTTTTCTTTGAGCACTGCAGGGTTGATTATAATCAATTTTTATCACCATATCCCCTCCAAAAATGTCAATATCTCACCAACTAATGGTATGCATATATGTCATTAATAACTTCTGAATGACAGAAAAAATACTTTCTTATGGCCAAAAAGAGGACCAATTGCACACATAAAACACATCTATGTTGTGCACATCTGGGCTTTCCCTCTATTCTTTGATCACCACACAAATGTATTCCAGGATGTTGAAATACATATCCTGATACTCACCA